>VWYP01002916.1:384564-552026 GCA_013400435.1 Pycnonotus jocosus | reverse complement strand
TTTTTTTAGTAGAGGACTGAGTCATAAGACTAGAAAGAAAATTAAAGCCTCAGAAAGACTCTTTTAACAGATAAGAGATTAAGGTGGTGAAGAGATGCAACACAATTGTACCAATAGGGATTTTGAGGCATCTGACAGGTGTGGACAATAAAGTGTTTTCTGAAAAGAGCAAGAGTAATCTGCAATGAAGAAAACATGTGAAAATAACATGACAGAGTGAGACGTGTTTTTTAAGCAGAATGAGACAATTACCCTATAACTTTATCAATTTATACCCCCTGTAAAAAAGAAAGAATGTCAAAAACTGAGGTAAAAAAGGCAGAGGTGTTCTACCTGAGAATGAATTGCAACACACAGTGAGGGTACATTTTCAGGAGAAACCAAAAGTAGAAACAAAAAGAATAAACCAAAGTTTGGTAGTGGAAGCTGATTAAATGTAAAAAGACAAAAGAAACTCAAATCAAACCTGCCACTTTTTTGGATGCAAAACTATCTGACACAAGGCTTGTGTGTAGGAATAGCAGGGCTTGAAAGTTTGAGGATAGAGAAATAAATAGATAATTATGTTCTTACTTAGATAGACAAGTAGGCAGATGGAAGGCCTCTGTTCTTTTATTCTCAATCACTAGCAACACTGCTTCACTGGAGAGCTTGTAGAGTCACTTTTTTCATGGGAAACTATATGCATGTGAAATGGAACAGATTAATTTAGATAAAAAGGCATACAAGATGTTTATTTAACTAAAATAGATGAAATGTGTCATTTTATTCCTTCTGCTTACACTGAAACATACGGACTTTCATGAATAAAACTTCCCTTGGGGTAATCAAGGTCAGCTATAAGTCCTCATATAAATACACAAATGTTTACCACAAATCATTTCCCTCAAATATTTCAAACTAAATGATTCTTCCACTAGAAACCCTCATTCATCTATTCCTAGTTTGATCCTAAACTTCAGTAGAGAAGACTTTATGGATGAAAGCAAGACTTGATCAGTTAAATAGGAAAGAGGTACTATACATCTATATCATATTCTGAGTAACTAGAAAAAAAATTCTGTATAATATAAACAACAGGCAGGAAATATGTAGGACCACACGCAGGAATAAAATTAACAGGATAATCCTTAATACTCTACATGATATACTGTTGTTTGAGGCCACACAGCTCGATCACTTGACCTTTATAGGTGGCTCTGATCATCCCAAATAGCCAGGACTGACTATCTAGAGACCTCAGTGCAACCAAGGAGGGAGGGTGAAAACAAAGCTACGTAAGGAATGCTGCTCCTGAAATGCTGCATTACTCATTCGGGGTTTGCATTTGCTCTTGCAGCCAAACTTAAATTGAGTCAAAATTTAAGGCTCTATCCCCTTGAGCATGGAGATTGCATTGTGTCTTTCAGTGTTTTGTTACTTTTTACAAACAGGTGAAAATTGGGAAACCATCAGATACTAAGGAAGAAAAAAACACCCAAATGCAAAATGAGAACTTAAAGAATTAAAGAAGGGTCTTACATTTTCCTGTATATGAAATTCTCGTGAAAAATAGACTTTAAAAGCTGTATTGTAACTAGTGAAAATGCTATGTATTTACTGCATCTATAATTGTTACACTGATGATCAAAATGTCTCTTTCTCAGAGGATAAGAAGGGTTTTAGGAAGTAAGAAGGCATTAGGAAGGCTTTGACAAGTACAGGATATTCAGTGGACCGCATATGACTTGGCAAAGATTATGCATACATTTATAGCTCTATTTACATTTCATTGCAGAGCTCTATGGTGTCTATAAATTCCAAATACTCAGTGACAAAGCAAAAAATTGTATGCACTACCTTCGTTATCCAGACAATTTCTATCAGTACTTTTTAGACAATTGAGGGTAATATATATCGGATTTTATGACTTTTTTTTTCCTTGTAGGCTGACATACACCTACCAATTAGGTCATAATTTGATCCAGAATTGGAAAATGTAAGCTCTGTTAAAATTTTTAATTAATTCTTTTCTAACTGGAATGCCTGGATCTTATTTTAAACAATTTCCTTTGTGATATATTCTAGGAAAAAAAAATCTCCTTTCAGATTATAGACTCAGTCTCTACCATGAATAGGTTCATTTACTTTAAACACTCAGTGGGCTCATGGTTGAGGAAGTGAGGAAGGAAGTAATTACTTTCTCTGCTTTGCTTCTCAACATGGAGGCTGGAAAGGCCACACTCTGATCTCTTACTAAACTCCTAGTTTAAAATGGATGAGTTTTGGCCAGAGCTTTCAGGCCCAAGGTCCTTGTAGCATGTAAGGCAGCTGAGTAGGCAGCTGGGTTTGGATGATGCAGTGTGTGCAGCCAAGCCCCCTCCATCTCCCCAAAGTCAGGCTCTGGAAATCTTTTGTAGCAGCTGATCTTAATCTGAAACACTCTCATATTCAGTGGCATTACATGGGAATGTAATACTCACAGATACTAAGCCCTACTTTCACCTTTACAGCCTCTGCACACTGCAGCACAGAGATTACCCTGGCAAACACCTGAAGAACAGGCAGAAAATGGTAGGATAGGCATGCACACCCAGTGGAGTTAGACCAGGCTGCACTCAATAAGGAGAAATGGCAGAAAAGTCCATGCACTGGCCTGGAAACTGCAGGAGTTTCTTTGCCCTTTGTCCACCTTCTGTTTCCTGGTAAGTAATGATACCTTCTTTAACAAATGCCACAGTCAATTGCCAAAACATCAAGCAGATCTACTGATCTGTACAGTCTATTGACTGTAACTCCCTGTATCTTGCACAGATGTGCTCTCAGCCATTTGTGATACATTGCTTGAATTGCATCACAGACAATAATCAGCTGTTAACCATTCATAAACAACATATGAAAATAATATAAAGCATGAGGGATTTTTAATATTAAACATAATATAAAACAGAACAAGATCAAAATGCGACTGTAGAGATATGTTGTTTTCCCCATTCAGTGTACAGGGGTATTTCTGAGGCTTTCAGAATGCCAACCACCCTAAAATGAACCACCACCAGCAGCAAACTAAGCATCAGTGGTTTAGAGGGCTGCTTTGATCCCATCAGTCTCAGTTATTTTGCTGTCCTAAGATTATCCCTCATCCTGAACTTCATTCAAAGTAATTGGTTGAGGCTTATTGATTTCTTGATAGAAATACTTTAACTTAGACACTGCTGATCCCAGCATATCAGTTGTCAGCCCCACTTAGATAAAACTCACACATTGTGCTAAACTGAGTCCAGGCTTTGCTTTGGAGCAGTGGTTTGGAGTCAGGGTTGCCATGTACATGGTGAACCACAAAGCTGAGCTGTGTTACTCTTGCCTTCTTTTCAATATGTGGTTGCACAGTGCAGGACGCATTGGGGTTGGTCTGTGTGAGGAAGCCTGGCAGTGTGGAATGAATGAAAAAACCCTTCTTTACTCATGGTTTAGGATGCATTCTGAAACCATCCCTAGGCATAACAGAGTCTAATCCAAAGGGCTATGGATATTATCAAGTAAAAAAGAAAAAGCATTTAAGAAGCAATTAGAATCCTTAAGTCCTGTGCTTTACAATCCATGCCCCCAGTCATTCAGGTTGAGTTATGGAGACTTTTGGCCTTAGTGTAAGGAGTGAGGTTCCCAGAGTAGTGGTACAGCACAGAGTCCCTGCTGCCTTTGCAGCCCTGCAGCTCAGATTGCCCATGAGGCAGCACTTGAGTCTCATGCACTGACAGTTCCAGCCTTTCCTCAGACTTCCTGGAGGTACAGCACTCCTTCATGGCAAGCTTAATCACTTTTCTGTCACTCAAGTGGTCCAACAAGCTCCCAGTGATATTAATAGAATCCCAGTGTTAATGAGGTTGGAAAACACCTATAAGATCACCAAGTCCAACAATTAACCCAGCACTGGCAAGTCCATCACTAGACCCACATGTCTCTGAGCAGCACATCTAGAGGGGTTTTGAACACCTCAGGAAGGATGAATCCCCCACTCCCCTGAGTTCCAATGCCTGACCACCCTTCCAGTGAAGAAATTTTTCCTGATATGTGATCTAAACCACCTTGCAGCAACTTGAGGTCTTTTCCTCTTTCTTCATGATGATATGTGAGGTCAGGAAGTAAAACAGAGATGCAGCTTCTTCCAGCAAAGCCTGTGCCAAAGTCAGGCCCTGTATTCAGTTCCTGTGTGCGTATGGCTCCCAGCTGTACCCGTCAAGAGTCAAATCACAAGTGTTGCCCAAATTATGGCCTTTTGACTGGGAAAGTAGATAACTGTGGAAGATACATGCTGTGCTTGAGATGCTCCCAAAAGTCAGAATTGCATCTGTCCTCTGGTGGCTGCACAGAATAGAGGGACTCAGCTTAGGAGTGATGCCAGTGTGTCCCAGCACCACACTCTCTCAAGCATCACTGGCAGCACTGCAGGGGAAACTCTGCAGTCTGAAACAGCAGCCCACCAAGGCATGCCCAGAGGCTGACAGTAAGTATTTGGAAGCACAGCTCTTAGGGATAGCTCAAAGTTTTGGGGCTGAAGTGTGGAGGGAGAAAAGATTCCTTGAAGTGAAATCTCACTCCGGTTTGGGAAAGCTGTGAATTCTCTAGGGAAGTTACAACTGTTTTGAGGAAACAGGCAGGAAAAAAAATTACACTGACAATAAAAGATTATGGAGTAAGAAAAAACAGATTATCAGTAGTGAAGAAATCCTTATGAAAGGTCATTTATTAGAGAGAGAGGAAAGAACTGAGATCAGAATCATGATCTTAACAAGATCCAGTCCAGGGTGGTACTTCTTAATGGAAAACTTCTGACATATCACAAGGGGAAACAGCCTGAAAACTCAGCTTTCCAAAGGCCCTCATGTGATTTTGATTTTAGAGTATGAAAAGTGCTGAACCCAAATGGCAAGACATCTGCTCAGTAAACTCTATGAAAATGTTTTCAAGCTCCACTCATCTCTCAGTTGCAATGAGTTTCTTCATAGTTTATAACATTTCTGCTAATTTCTTCACCTCTATTCTCATATATTCATGTTAATGTAAAGTCCTAGAAAAAGGTTTCTTTTACTAGTGGTGTTAATTATTTACTAGATAATTGTAGCTTTTCCACCATCTCATATGCAGGTCAGCAGTGTTATGAAGCAAGGTCTGCTGTTAACTCACATACATCATACTTCACATTTCTGTTACAAAATTTGATATTTCCTTAAGTAACATACAGAATAAAAAGATCTGCCAGCTAGTGACCAGGCAGTTAAATTTTCATTCTATATTGCAGATCCAAAAGTGGTGAAATTAAGTAGTCTTTCACATTAATTTCAGCATTCAACTTGTGTCTGAGCCTAGTTATATGCATCTGCACTGTTTATATGCTGAAGTTTTTGATGCTGTAGATGAAATATGCATATGCCAAAATTTGTAACAAAATTGTAAGGCATGCTGCCTATGTCCTAGCTGTATGTAGAAGTTACTAGATGTATCTTTTATCAGCAAATTTCTGACGGGCTCAACAGTTTCCATTTCATAGCATGGTTATAGTTGTGACTTTAATGGAAGAAACTCAGCATTAACCTTCACCTTTAGTATCTTCTGATGAGTCAACACTGAGTAGCTGCAGCAGTCCTTGAGCAGAACTGACACTTTTACCAACAGGTGGTTTTGCTCTGCAGACCCCTGGCACTGGTACAGACCCTCTCTTCTGTCCCTGTCCTGTCCCTGCCTCCCACTACACTCCTGCTTTGGTTACTTTGGAACCAGATACCTACAGAAATGACAATTTAAAAAGGTGTCATTTAACAAGAGAAGCAACCAGTGTGTGTCTGTGAAGCCCACAGATGGATATTATTTGACTGTTTGCAGTGGTGTAAATCAGTGGTATGCCACTGAGTGAGTGGAGAAAATGAGAATATAGGAATCAGCAGAAGAATCCAGCTCATTGCATCTGTGGCTGTGTTTGTGTAACAGCCAACAATTGCCAGCTATAAGGGACTGTAAATTTTCTGAGACATTCTAATTAAGGCCAAGCCTGAATAAAGTCCATGAAAAAACAAAACCAAACAAAACAATTAAAACCCACACACTGCCTCTCAACCTTCCCCCAATTCCCCCAAACTGGGGGAGGGGAAAGGGAATGAAAGATATTGCTCACAGAGTGCTCTGACTGATTCTGAGCAATATCATTCCAGAAGAGCAAAAGCAGCTTTTACAGCAGACATAGTGATTTTTTTTTTAAAAAAATTACAGCAGTATGTCTGCCTTGTAGTCAGAAACACATAACAACTTGATAGGAAGGAACATGCTCAAAACTTACTTTGTACCTCAGGGAATTACAGTAAAATAAATGAAAAATGGCATTTTTGACACAGGGTGCTTGCAAACGCCCATCAGAAATTGCACAGTAGCGATGATGGGATGGTGTAGCTCAGACAAAGTTTTTGTGCAGTTTCAGTTCATGGTTTTTATATGTTGTCAACTTACTTTTCTTAAGTATAATATTATATTTTTTCTGCCTGGAGATTTCAAACAGAAAATTAAAGAAAGCACAAGACTGTATTTATCAGATTTCTTGCCTCAACCACAATCAAAGTGTTTGGCCTAATTTATTCTAAACCATCAACATATAAGAAAGCATCTGTTTACCAGCTGGCTTGGTAGCTGCCCAAACTAATCAGAATGACCTCAGCTGGAACAGGCTGACCTCCATCAAGTTGAAGAATCGATTTCTCCCATGCATACATATTCTGCAGTGGTTTTGAACTATGGCCTAGAAACTGATCTTCTGCCTTCTGCACCATATTAGTCCCATACATTATCTAGGAATGTTGCTACTTTTCTTACTATCTAAGCCTACATTTTTAGGCATAAAATAACTGGTCAATTTTCTTATTAGGAAAGTCATGTTCCTATAATATGTTCTTCTGTGAAGGGGAAAAAATATCATCTAACTTTATCCTTTAGTTACTATTGCCACAGTATAGAGATCTTTTAACTATAGTAGTAAATGTGATACCAGGCAAGGTAGAGAGAAGCTTTCACAGCATCTGTCTTGGGATTTATAACAGTAGTGTTTTGTTCTGCCAAACAGTTCTTTGAGTGGGAGGAGAGGTTCACATTCCAGGTGTGTGTTATTTCCTCCTTGACACAGAAAAGAATGGAAATAAAAACAGGACAGTGTTCACCTTTGTGCTAAGATATAAATCCTTACTTACACGGTGATAATAAGTGGGAAAACAGTGACTAGTAAATTTAGAGTTTTAAATATGTCTAAGACTCCAACATCAACACCTATCCAGGCACCTTTTGCATGGTGGCTGCTTCTAAATGTTGATCCAATTACTCGCAGTTGTGAAAACTTATAAAGACAAGTTAGCACAGGGTCCTATACCCTGAAAACACTGACCAAATATGTTATTACATTCTGGGGACTGATCCAGTTATGAGTAACCTCATACCTCCCCTCTCTCTCACCACTGCCCATTTGATTGAATGTTTTGCAATGGTAAATGACCTCAAAAGTTAGAGACTCACAATTTCCATCCATACATGTGAAACATACATGAAGTTAGAAAATTTCAGATTTGGCTTCCAGTTCCTTTAAACACTTGTCTCAGTGGAAAATAATTGCAAACCTGATTACAGAAAAAAAAAAAAATCCCAAAACAACAACAAAAAACAAACAAACAAACAAACCCACAAAAAAAACCACAACCCACCTAAAGCTGCAATACAATATTTTCAACCCAGTTTAGACAGGCAAATCTTATTATGCAAAGTTTAAAAGAGAGAAGAGGTCCAGACTATGTTTGTTTCAGTAACCACCATCATGTGCTTACATTGCTGCAATAAGTAAGGCTGTCACATACAAGCCACTTGGGTTTGGTTTGAGGAATTAGGGGTTTTGTTGTTGTTGTTGTTTTGGGAGGGGGTTAAATTTTATTTTTATTTTGAGTTTTGCATTTTTGGTGTTTTATTTCATGGAAGTGTTGAAAGAAAGAGGGAAGGAAAAGTAGAAAGGAAGGAAGATGAGAGAACGAAGAGAAAATCAAGGGAAGGGAGGAAAGGGGAGAGAAAAATAAGGAGAGAAAGGGAAGGCAAAAAGCCTTTCAAGGAATATGTCTTGTTTCAAGCAATACCTACTTTTATTAACTGGAAACACACTACAACAGTTAAAAGGCCCCTGCAACAATGGAGATTCAAAAAAGATAACTAGCTCAAAATGCTGAAAATGAAAACCAGAAGAAAGTTCAGTATTAAAACCTTTGTTTGCTTTAGCTGGACATGAAGTGATCTCTTATGTTTGCTCTTTCAGCTAATCCTGACTCCCTAAAGATTCAGGAGGCTTTACTGGATAGAGGTTCAGCCACTCTGTGACTTAATGCTGAATCCTGCTGTATGTAGTCATGGTTAGAAAATCTCCACTGGTGGAAATTGCTTCTAAACAAGGGCAACTCCTTTTTTATTTATTGTTTGAATCTAATCATATGGTTTCCTGCCTTGCACATCTGGTCTTAGATAGATCTGGAAATGTTAGCTTTTTACATTGTTAACCCCACCCTGTAGTGTTGTAAGGACTTGATCCAAATCCCAGTCAGTCTCTTTTCTACTGACTGCAGTGGAACTGGATCAGTCTCCCACTGAATTGCTGCCTCCAGTGAATTGGAGGTTAAGAAGAAAAGATTTGAGGAAAAAAAATCTGTACTTTCTTATGCTGGTAAAAAACCAGGCCTCCTTAATCGAAGAACTAGCATTACTTTTGTGTCACAAAAATCTTCATTTGTCCTTTGGTGTTCATTAACTTATCTATGTCTCCTGAGGCTCTCAGTTGCTGCTAAAATATGATTAACTTAGCATATAAACAACAGACTTGATGCTTTTATTATGTGTCATTTTATGTTTGACTTGTTTGTCTCATACACAGATTTATCTTATCGATGCATTCCCCTTTAAAAGACTCCTGAACTCCATCGTAGTTGAGTAAAGTGAGTTTATGGAAGGAAAAAAAAAAAAACAAACCAAACCAGAATCATGCTTTCTAGTGCTCCCAGTTGTATAACATGACCATAATAATACATTATTAGTTCAGGATACATTTAGATAGAAAACCTAAGTCAGTTATGTTCACTCAGAAGAAGAGTGAGGGTTGTAGTGAGTGCCACAGTTTCTATTCATTCCCCTATCATGACACCACCTTTTAAAAGCAGGATGTAGTCTGCTTTTAGGAACAAGCAGATCAGTATGAGCAGCATCCCACTGGATAAGGACTCGGGTTTGGTTGGTTTCTGGGTAGTTTCTGTTCCTAAGGCAAGTATTCAAGGCTGAAGAAAGGAACAGGGAGAGAAAGAGCTACATCCATCTGTAATTTTTCCCATGAAAGAATAGATACATTAAATGTGCCTGAATAAATGAATATGGGCATAGAGTTAAAGCCAACAAGCATGAGGTTAGCACTGCACCCAAGTCACTTTAATAGAAAAAAAAACAAAAAAAACCCAAGCAAAGTCTAATTTTTTTTGTGCAATAATTTGATCTTGTTTTAAGGTAAAAATCTATGTATTTATATTGCAGATACCACACATGTCCCATTTGTAAACCATTCAGCATGGTAATATATGTTACTGTGGAACAAAAGTTATTTTCATGTTTACCTGGGCTAGAGTTCAGAAAGACAAGAATTTGGCTTTGAGGCTTTTTCTATAACTTCTAAAACACTGTGGCCACATGACACAAGGAACTGATACAGTATAAACCCATTCTGCTGGTTCAGATTTGTTCAAAACATTTTGAAGGATTAACCAGGGAGCTTTCTGCTGGACCAGGGTGCATCTGTTCTTGTACAGCCAGCAAAAATCTGCCATAAAAGTACAAAATGCCAGCTAATGCAGTTCTAGCTGGCTTGGTTTGCACATGTTCTGAGTTACATTCATGTGGAGTGCACTGGAATTGCCCCACAGTGTAATCAGGGACTGTGGGATTGCAGAAGTGAACAGGCTGTTCACTATCATGGCACAGCTATCTTTGAACAGTTTTGCTTCTCCACCACCACCAGCAGCAAGAATTTCCTTTTTTTGCTTGCCAGTAAACATTCCATGCTGACAAAGTGTATCAGAAGTGTGACAGGCTGTTCACAAAGGGCTTTGACCAAAGAGATACAGTGAGGCAAATAACAGCAATTTCTGAGATATATGACTTTATAAATTTGCTTACTTTCAACTTTAAGACTATCTTTGACTCGGCCTTGATAAATGAACTGTACATATTTAAAATAATTAATACACTTTTTGATCCCAGTCCATATATATTAAAAAAATTAGCTCACATCATTTGCCACATATTCATTCACCTTTCTGTTATCTCTGTCTGGAAATAACAGAGTTCCAATTTTATCCTAAATAAAGAAGATCAGAAATATGGGATATTTTCCAAAACTCACTTGAATCACTGAACATCTTCCTGCTGATGCCAGTGAGCCTATAGACTCTGGTAATTGGAGACCAGGGCAGAGAGGACACAACACCTTCCACACACAGACCTCATACAGGACTGTGAGCAAGTGCAAGCTCAGCCAGCTGTGTCTAATGAGTTTAGTTGCATGAGATTCATTTGTTTGCTTTCCTGAACTTTTTTCTTTTTCTAAAAATTCAGCTTGAAACTCCTTCTTGGGCACCCGGAAAGAACACTCAGCTGTTTTTATAACAGTACTCAAGACTTCACAGAAACTACTGACTCACATTCGTACCAGTAAAATGTTTTTAAATATTGCACCAGGGACTAAGCAGGAAAAATGTGTTGTAGTTCTGGTGATTCAACCAAGGATTTCATAGCTACACATCATTAACACTATAAAATGATCTGTTTCATTTCTTTTTTCATTTACATTTCTCTCATATCTCCTCTGTCAGATCTCTGGAGATTTTTTCTTTCTATTCCCTGTACTATTAAAGCTGTAAAAGAATAATTTTGCAATTACTTATTCACCTGAATGCAAGTTTTAGCTCCTAGAGAAGTGAAAAAGTAAGTTTGTTTTGTTTTTTTTTCTCATGCTTATCTCAGTCTATTCTATGCATAATTTTCACAGGTATTTTAAAGAAAAGAATAAAAAATCCTGTGTTAAAAAAGATTACTACTATGAAGGAAAAATAAGCAATTTTGAAGAAACACAGTAACATTTTAAGAAATGTACAAAATAGGCTGAATATTATATGGTTTTTTTAGGATACCAAAATTTTATTTCAGTTCTCAGGTCTTGATATTTTAGTGGGTTTCCTTTATTCTTACTATTCATACACATATTTATATCATGAAGTAGTGTGTTATAGGGAAAGCAATCCAGAAATTCTTATGGTAGCATTCAAACAGGGAGTGATACACACAAAACAGTTTCTAAAATAACAAGAGTCGTCATTTATTAATTCAGGAAGACCTTTGGTCTCATGTGATGCTGCTATTTTGGGACAAGCTGATACTGCTCTGGGATCCACAGCGTGCTGCCCTGTGGCTTCTGCCCTACTGGCTCAATTTGCTTGGGCATCCACAGAACACACTACATGTGCCCACAGCAGAAATTACAAGTTATATTTGCAGGCAACCTGGGGTTCTTCAGTATGTTTTATCTAGGAAAAAAAAGCCAAAAATCTCTTGTGATACACAAAGCCCCCATGTAAACAATTGTCATTAATCTCTATCAAGATAAAAGATTAGTTTTCCACATTATTTTTCAGGTCACACAGATTCCTATATCCTTGACTGTTTTCATAATCTGTTACGGTTTTCCCTCTACCATTTCCTTTGTGTTATTCTAAAAGGAAATTAATGCAAACTGAATGATTCCAGTTGATGCCTGTAGGTTCACAGCTTTACTGGTGATAGTGAAGCCTGTATTCTCTTGAATGCTTGAGACAATTTGTATAACACCACTGCCTTTGCAAAGCAAATATTTTTGCTATTGTAATCTTATCTACTGTTTTATTCTCTATGAATATTTGTTCATTTAAACATTGACCTTAAGGCAGCAATCCCCTCTGCGTGTGGAAGGTGCACTAAACAGGAGTTACAGGATAGTCCTTTAACAAATTCATCCAGTATGAACAAATCTGATCAAGAGTAATTTCCAAAAGGCTGAGATATACCCATTCTATAGTCTGGGAACTAAGCACTTTCTTCCAAGAGACTGTTGGGGCTCTTGCTTACCTAGCTGGAATTTGCCTGTCTCTCTTGCTCATTTTAGGTAAGTAGAAATCCACTTAATAATCTCTGTTTATGGTTTCATGCTGGCTTTGGAGGCTGAATCAATACAAGCCCCTTTCTTTCTCACCTCAATATGCTTTTTCCAATTTTCATATCACACCCTTCCAGCTGATCCAACCAGTGCAAGTGTTTGCATGGCTGTTCTGCAAATTGGATTACTCAAATGATCCAATTTAAAAACAGCTTTAGCCTGAATTGTGTTAAACTCTTTTTGCTACTGAAGCCAAACTATTTTGAATAGAGGTCTTTTGTGAGCAATGGCTTGACCTTTGTGCTTTTCCATGTGAAGTCCAGCATGTATCTGAATGAGTTTTCTGGTTAAAGAAATACATTAACAACTCACATTTTCAATACTACGGACTATAATTTCTTTAGACTCTTGGAAAGAAAAACAAAAAACTTTGTGGAAGAACAATTTGGTTCATATTGCTCTCCATGATCACATCAGAGTCAGTAGAATCATAATAAATACACACCTGTCCATAGCCCTTCTTGAAAGGGTGGTTCATTGTCTGCAAGCCCTCCATAAATCATAATCAGAAAAAGACCCATCAGTGAGTAGATTGCAACACAAACATGCAGGGTGGGATGCCTTTAAATATATGCCAGAGTGAACATGTCCTTTAGGGGGCAAATAGTGCAGAAGCTTCAATCACAGCACAGGGCACAGTGGGGCTATAACCAGCATGGCTGAGCCTGCACAGCCCAAGAGGGGAGAGCACAGGGCTGTGCCAGCACCCAGGGCATCAGAAGCACCATAATACTGGACATGGTGTGTGTTATAAATGAATAAGAATCCAGTTAATATAAAAGGATAAATTTATTAAAAAAACAATTTACGGAAAAAGCCACAATGATAGGAATGACACAGCCAGCTGCGGGTGGGGACAGAGAGGGGCAGCAACTCTGCCGTCTCACCAATCCTCCATGCTTCAGCCTCGAAAACCTGGGGTTTTTAAGGAGTTTTTGTGCCCTGAGGGCTAAGTCCAGAGTCTAATGTGTATGTTGATGAGCTTTCCGCGTTGCGAATTGGATTTGAACAGTGTCCTGAAAAGAGTAAATCGTTTTCTTGGGCCAGGTCCTTGGAGTAGAATGGGTTTCCTGAACTGGGATGAATGGTCCTTTGTGGCAGGGCCGTTGAGGCAGGAGATGATATCAATTCATGATAGTCCTCCAGATCGATATCACATCTCCATCGTCTCGGAATGTGGGTACTCTGTTCGGAAGCCGACACCCATCTCCGCCCTTGACATCTTTTCTCTTGTAAATAATAGTCCTCCCATTCAGGCCTAAGCACCGTTCGTCTCCACCCTGGCTTCGTTCTTTATTTTACAAATGGGTTTTCTGAAAGAGGGCCGAGTTACGGGAAAGAGAGAAAAAAATGGAAAAAAGCCCTTACTTGGGGCTTCGGGGTTTGGATCATAGATTAATCATATCACATATATTTTATACACGAATTTATACACTACATTCTCCACAGTGTGCTTTAGACCTGGCTTTTGAGGAGATTGAAGCTGAAAAATCGGTGCTAGGATTCTTTATGCCCTTCTACCCTGGCTGCCAAGTGGAGAGCAGCAGGCCCTGATCACTGTGTTCCTCGAGTCTGCAATCTGCTGCCTGGGTGCTGCCATATGACTGACTCTGTGCATGCTGCACACAGCACCTGCTGCTCTCTGCAGCGCTTTGGGGAAAGCCAGGAAAACTGAACACACATTTTTTCCTCATGACTTCATATTAACTAAAAGCCTGTGACATACAAAACTTGATGTTGTTACAAGCTCTGCTTCTGAGAAATAACCTCTCCCTCTCTCAAGAGGGGATAAAAGTTTGAGCTCAAAACCAGGGCTCCAACTACATCCTAATCTGATTTTTTGTCACTGACCCATGCAAAAAATAATGTTTGTTTGCAGTATATCAGAATTGTCACATTAATGCATGGGCTTTTTCTTTTTTTATAGCAGCAATTATAAGTTGCCCAACACTTATGTTAGAATCTAGAAATGGTGGCTGGAAATACTCCTTGGAAGAACAAACATTTTGACAATCCTTAAGTGTCTTGCAGATAATAATTATGTTAAATTTTTATTTTGTTTATACTGACAGAAATTGATAGTAACAGGAAATAGATATTAAACTATGCCTTTGTTATATAGACAAGAAAGAATATATAGTTTTATTATCTGGCTTTTCAAAGACAAGACTAATACTGTTTGCAATCAGAAACATGTGCTTCATCAGCATCTTTGTGGTCAGATTAGAAAAGCTGAGATACCCAATTTGTAAGTCCACAAATCAGCATGGATAAGAATTCTAGTGCAAAAGAACAGCTACAGTAGTAAAGCCTAATAAAAACCCCCCCATATTTAGGATTCATAAAGCTTGCAAACTTTTATTTTTCTTCCTGTTTCTTATACATACATAGAAACTAGTTTTCATTAGCAGTGCTTAAGCCAAAAACCATGAGGATAAGTTGCTATGATCTCATGGATAAAGAGACAAAAGAGTTCATTCTACTTTTATCTTTTGCTGGCCCAAATGTATGGCTGATCCTCATGATCTCTGCAGCTCTGTATGTAGAGTTTTGTATATATACTCCCAAACCTTGGAGTTATGAGTTCCAAATGAGTGTATGAATATGATGGGGGAGAAAGATTTAACCATCAAGTCTCTACAAGTTCAACAAAACTGGATGTAATAAATCCGCTAAGCTGGAAACTGGAAAAAAATGGATTTGCCTTTTCGACAAAGATGCCACTGACCCCACTATAGGTTGAGTCCATCTATTCCATGAGAATTTTTGCTGTCAGTGAAGCCAGAGCATGGCTGGCTCAGGGCACAGTGGAGCCAGTCTAGCTCACAGCAGCAGCCTGTCCCCACCCCTCCTCTGGGGCAGGAGCTGCAGCTCTTGCACTGCCAGAGTCTCAGTAAAGCTGTAGCTACTGGGTATTTCCAGCAACAGGTGAACTGCACTCAACATCACTGAAATGAGCCTGTCCCCCTTGGGTCTGCACTGGTAACAGCCTCTTCTTGCAGCAGAATTAATAACAGCTCTTGAGATGTAATTAGCAGCATGATCCACCACATAAATTGCAATACTTGACACCAAGAGATTACAACCAAATGCATTAAAAAATATAAGAAAGGGCACAACAACTGTTCAGGCATAACTGTGTAGTTCCTCAGGGTAACAAATTCAGTGGCCAAGATGTCCTGCTTACCAGCTTCTGCCTCTTCTTCAATTCTGCACAACATTTCTAATTGTACTCCACTACATCTCTGTGTGCACCACAAGCATCATTAAAAAGTCAGCATTTCTCAGCAATGCCACCCAAGAGTATCTGATGCATCATATTCCTTTCTCTGCCAAGGACATAATTGCTGAATCACTACACTAAAGTTTGTTTTTATGGCAGCTACTATAATTTCAGTTCTACCCTTGATGTGTTTTAAAGGGCTTAGCAAAGACAGGTATTTTACGAGTTTAGCATATTTCTAATTTACCAAGCTAACATTAAATTTAATTTATATGAGAGATAAATGAATTCTTGCATCCAAGAAACTAATAAAATCTCTTCATTTGTTTTCTAAATTACAGATTTGCTCAAAAAAAAAAATGGAAACAGATGACACTAGATGAAAACGTATTTCTATACATGCAGATACCCAGCACCTCCCATTGGAGTGCTGCTCCTCACTGAACTGGCCATGATGCAGATTCTCTGTGCTTTCCACAAAAATGCTTGTCTCCTACACGATTCAGTGTACAGTTTTATTCCCAGACAGTTTCACTTTTGAAAAGAGAATTCTTCTAACACAGAGTTAATGATTTGGAGTGAATTATCTCACCCAAAACTACATTCAAAGATTATGTCCTCTGAAAGATACTGTCATCTGTTTCCATTAAAACTTATTTTGGAGCAATTTCTGGTAGGGAAAGTACAAGCACAGTTTTCAGTAAATTCTGTATTTTAATGACAAAATTGGACTTCAAAATATTGAGGGAAGCAAAGTCTGATTAGAAAACTTTTTCTTTTTAGACTCTCCTGTCTTCATCTGGTTATACAGTTCACAGAATAAATAACCAACCTTCTTTCAAAAAGTTTTTGAAATATAGGCTGTGGGTTTAGCTTGAAAGAATGAGTTACTTTAAAAAAAAAAAACAAGCTGAAATCTGCAAGATATTCTTTGTCTACCTCTGTGTAATAAGGAAGACCGAACCCTTAATGTGGTGTAAACACAAGGAGAAGAAAAAAAAACATGAAAGGTCTAAGAAATCTACACAGAAATCCTTACACGTGCATGGAAAGGCCTCACAAACTGATGCAGATACCTCAGGACTAAATGATTAATGGCAGAATCACATTCAAAAATAAATTATAGGCAATAGATGCAAGCCCAAAAAGGCCTGCTCCACAGGGAAATAATTTTCTCTGTTCATTGTCACTTCATATTACCCATCCATCACTTGGCCACCAGTCTCAGCTATTCACTTGCTGCCAAGTCTATTTTCAAGTTTTCACATTCCTTCTGTGTCATTGCATCTTCCTTTTCTCCAGGAACACTCTGGCGCTGCCTCTCCTGGCTCCAGGGTCAAATGTAAAGTGTCTTTGGGGTCTTCAGGGAGTATGTTGGTTTCTTGGGGCTTTTTCAAGCCATAATTTTTGTCTTTTGTGCTTGCACAGCTGCTCTATTACTTCACCCAGTAAAAGCTGGTGTCTCAAACAAGAGTGTGAAGTATCTGTGCACCCCTTTTGGCCTTTGAGTAAGATGACACTAACTATTGTCACCTCCTTGGAGTGCTAATTAATTCCTTTATATTGGCTTACAGTAGGATATAAGTGTTCTTTCTTTTTATTTATTTTATTTTATTCTCTTTTTTTTGCAATGAAAAGGGATTATTTTCTGTTATATGGTTTCTGAGAATTTCTGGCAAAAAATCCTGTTCCAGCTTACTGTCATGTATCTGGAATTTTTCCACCATGCTAAAACAAAATGTAGCTTTCTCCTGTGCTTTCTTCAGGAATCTCCTTTAAAAAATTCTGTGCAGTAGTATTGGATTGGTTGGGGCATCATTAAATTGTTGGGACAGCATTTTCTAGGAGAGTATTTTCTGTTGTGTTACCTGCAGTAGAAGCACAAAGTAAAGTTATTTTTAAGGGAAATATCAAAACCAAACTTACATCTACTGCCCCAGCCATACCCATTTCAGAGAGTTTTTCCAGGGTTTTTTTCTTGTGAAATTGGAGAATAAACAGCACCCTTCCTTTTCACTGAGTGCTCCCTTGGCTGTTTCTGTGCTCTTTATTCTGCTTTCTCACCGTTTGGCATCCTGAGGAAACAGGTATAGCCCTGCCCAAAAGTACTCCTCCTTTTTCCATGCAGGGAAAAAAAAAATTAATCTCAAACTTTTCCTTGTTTGCCAAGGTATTCTTACAGAGATCTTGAAACACTTTTTTTTCTCCCCTCTCTTCTGCAACACTTTGGTGGAGAGGTCTTTCTAATTTTTCTTTCTAATCACATTGCAATTTATTTCTGAGCCCACTTCCTGCTACCTTTTTATATATATTTGGCAATTGTTTTGTGACATTTTTTGCTACTAGCATTTGGGGGAAAAGAAACAAGATTCAGGTACAACCCCCAATGAAACCAGCAATGATGATGTTTTCAGTAGTGTTTTCACTGACAGCAGTCACATCAAATTTTAACTGTAAGATACAATCCTGGCTCAGTGTTTCTAAGAAGCATCAGTAAAAATGCACAGCTCTCCCACAGGATTTTGTTTTAATCCCTCTGATATTACCACTGCCATTGTGGCTTGATGAACTGACCAAGGAAGGAGTTGGCTGCATCAATGAGCAGCCAAATGGGATTTTCTGTGTCCCTGGCTAAGCTCACTGCTTGCCTTGGCCTCTTCCTTTCCTGCCAGAGCTGAAGGGCCACAACCAAGCCTCCAGTGGTCACACACCTATGGATTCCATCCCAGGCCAGCTGCAGTGCTCAGAAAAAATGGTGCTGAAAGGAAAACAGCTTGCTTTGAATTTACCCAAAATTTTCCTTATATCTGGGATATTTACAGACAGCCCTTCACCCAGAAACCAGAGAAGCATAAAGCCTTTCTTTTCCCATCCCTACCTGTCTGAGTAACTTTCTCAGTTACTCTGCTTTCTGCCTGCCTGAGAAATAGCTATTAGAACATGGAACCATAAAAATGAGCAAATAAAGAAAAGGGATACTGCTTCCTGTTAATTGTGTTGTTTTGTTTTGGTTTTTTTTT
Source organism: Pycnonotus jocosus (assembly GCA_013400435.1). Classification (NCBI taxonomy): domain Eukaryota; kingdom Metazoa; phylum Chordata; class Aves; order Passeriformes; family Pycnonotidae; genus Pycnonotus; species Pycnonotus jocosus. The sequence continues at coordinate 533,509 of VWYP01002916.1, read as the reverse complement.
CCCTGTGCCTCTAAACAATTTGCCTTAATTTGCCTCTTGCCAGCCCTCATACTTATCCTTTTGCTCTACAACTTGTTTCAATTTAGGCCACAGCTGTCTCTATTCTCTGGGCTAAATTCTAAACTAACGGGTTTAGTAAAATAACTCACTCTGTTTTCACCAGTAAATAATCAAAAGCAACCAAACAACAAATCTTATGGCTTGGGCTCATTCTCTCAGTTGTTATTGTCTGGTTCTTGGCTTCAATTTTCTGTTTTGTTTGTCTTTCTTGATGGGCCACTTGTTTCCAGACTTTTTTTTTTTTTTTAGTCTTCACTCATCATCTTTTCCTCAGTAACTGTCGCTACTTTTATCTTCAGAGCATTGCCACCATTTATTTCAATTTCTAACCATAATAAAACCTGTCAATTCAAATTAATCCGGGTGCTTTTAAACAATCGCACCTCACAGTGACAGATAACATTAATTAAGTCAAAAAGCTCTGCTAGAAATACTATCCAAGGAAATAAGACTGTAATGGCTTCTACCTCCCTAAATATCAGAGGTGCAATTTGGTTTGTTTTGGTTTTGGCTGTTTAGGTTGTTGTTTAGGGGTGGGGTTTTTTGTTTGTTTGTTTGTTTGTTTTTAATTGAGAGGTTATTAAATATAAAATACTCATTTATTTGTCATGCTCTACTACTTGAGTAATTGTACAAAGGCACTTCAGCTGTTTGATATCTTCCATCCATCATTTGGACAGTGAGCAATAACCCTCAACCCCTAAAGTGGTTGCTCCACGCAACTGGAATTCACAATGCAGGGAATGTTCATTGTATCAACTGGCCCTGATCTGGTTTACAGTATGTCAACACTTGGTGCTCTGTTTATCAAGTGTGTGTCAGAAGCAATTGAGGTTCACCAAAAGAGAAGAGGAATATGCAAGTTTTTACAGCTGATTTGTTAAATCATACGATCCAGGAGGAAAAAAAGAAATCAAAACGTTTCAAAATCAGTCCAAACAGCTGAGTTGTAAGTGAGCTGACTTGACCCTAACTGGCCTTGGAAGAGAGGAGAAAACTTTTTATCTCTATCCCCTTCTCCCTAACTGCACTAGGTGTAACCACACTCTTCAAGCACACTGAAGTAAATGTGAGGCATAAAGTAGAGCCTTAGTAACCCTCTGTAGCTTAAATAAAAGTATTTTTTGTTCTGACAGCCAAATTGAGAAAGTTCTGATTCAAGCAGTGAGTTTCCAAGGTCTATTCTTTCAAATGTGAAGTAACATAAATGTCAGGATAGGCTGAATTTGAAATTTGTGACCTAAATAAATTCAGACCTGAGCTTACAATACTTATTTTAATGCCCAAATATAAGGTCAGTCATGAGAAAAGACATGAAGAGTGTAAGCTTGAAAGAAAAGGAGGAGTGAAACAATGTTAATTTCAGAATTTACTTTCTGGCTTTCTTTTTTGCCATAATTTTCATTTTATATTTCTTCATGTAAGTAACTTGCATGCCTCTATTGTCCTGTTCTGATCTTAGTTTCTCTGTACAGATGAAGGAGCCACATAAAGTGATTTAAATATGTCCTTTTCTTATTTTTGCTGCGCTGGTTCAAAATTCATGATGCAACTCAGGAATTCGTGTTGACATTTCACAATCACCCTTTATTATTTTTTTTTCCAAACTGTGAAAACATTTTTTTCTCTGCATTTCTGGTATAAATCCTGGAAACTATGTACGTAAATATGATTTTGCAAAACAATTTGTGTTAGAACTTTTTTTCAGCCATCTTGGAGAAAAATAGCAGGGCAGAGGAGAGTATTTTTTTTGAAACATGGACCACTGAAACAGCACAGAGCACAGAGAAGGAAGAGCAAGGCAACAGTGAAAGCAAAAGCATGCAGTCCCCAGGCAAAAATCATGATTTGTTAACTTGTATAACTCAAGAAGAAGACAAAGAAAGGAACTATGGTTTATGACTAGCCATCAAGAAGTAATTGAGTATGTGCTTATGCAATAAATTCTGTATTAATTCTCTGTAGGTAGAAGATTTTTTTCTCCTTTATTTTCCCCTCCAGCAGGAAAATTGGATAAGCACAAGCAGATTAATTCTAGTGAGTCTATTACTTCTTCTGTACATATATATAAAGGTGCTGTTCTGATCTTCACAGTTGTAGAAGTTGGTTTTTGTTTAGTAGAACAGGATCCATGTGCAGAGAAATAACACTTCCTCATATGTACATCACTGGCAAAGCTCATCCACCTAAAGCTATTTCCAACGTAAATAAGTAAAGGATTATATTAGAGATGCATTTGGTTTTAGTTTCTTTAAAAAGCACCTGAAGATTAAGCTTCAAATCATGCTGTTTGTTTTCTATGTGTTAGTTTATCACAAATGATATTTCCAAATACTTTTGCTATGAAGAAACCACCCTGGAGATGAGAGGTCCTATAGGATCTGCCACAGCAGAAAGGATAATGAAATTAATCTCACCTGCAGGCTAAGGAGTGGAAAATTAAAACACAACATTTTTTGAAAAGTAGGTTAAGATATCAAAATTTGATTGCAATAGTATACGAGTGTATCATATGAATTAGTTCCACTACCTGGGAAAATGTCCAAAGGCTTCTTATCAGTAAAGCAAATACTTTCCTGAACCAACCCACACTTCAGGGAAAATGTTACTCAAACAGAGATTATCTGCCTAAATACCATCCCTAGAGCTCCTTGAATCCTCTCTGTAAAAGGGTATTTTCCTGTGGCATTTGTCCCTCTCTAAAAAATCAATATTGGAGCCAGATCATATACTACAAAGGGTAAAAATAATGGCTTTTACTTAATTCTATGCCAGCCAAAACCAGCATAATCTATTTTCTGATTAAATCAGAGCAACTCAGGCAGTTGGGGAGCAAGAATCAATGATAACCTTAACCATACCTCCCTCAAATGAGGCATGGAAAAAAGCACCAAAAAGAAGTTCTATGAAAAATATCTTTTTATCTGCAAAAAGAAATATATAATAAAATAAGAGTGAAGTAATTAAATTTTCACTGGAGACAGATCAAAAATGTTAATGCCTGGAATGTTCAAAAAATTCCATTCCCCTTTCTCTGGCTTATAATTTGCTATTTGAATGCTTGCATTTGATATAGCAATGACAATAACCATTCTGTGTTTAAGATCATTCAAGACGTTTTTCTTTTATCTCAACTTTTTGAAACCACCCATTACATCAGAATGACGTCTTCGGTTCCATTTCTTGGAAAAATCTTCCAATTTTTCCTGACTCTGAAAACCAGGGAAATATAAAAATAAAGCTTAAAACTTATAAACTAATGGAAGCATTTCTAAAGGGCATTTTGGGCTTCTTCTTGTTGCTTTTAGCATGCATTTATTGATTAATGGGCCAATGCTATGATTTCAGAAGAGAAATATGTTTTTATCAGTGTGGAATTGGGTCAATCTCTTTGAATCTCACTGCAGGATTATGTTCTAGGGTTTGTCTATGGAGAGAAGGCACAACAGAGAGAGGCAGAGTAGAACACCTACTCCTCATTAATCCCCTACTTAGACACTTCCTGAATCTGGGATAAAGCTGTCATATCTTGGAGAAATTTACTACACTCAGGTGACCATTACAAGCAAACCTATTAACTGATTTCTTTTCCAGGACTATGTAACCAAGATTTCTTGAATCCCACAATCCAGTTTTCAGGGCATGACAATAAACTAATAGAATTAATCCAGATTATGATAATTTATTTGAATAAAAGTTTTTGGGTTTTTTTCTGGCCAGTAAGCAACCAAAAGAATTATCAATCACATTTGTCATTATTTTTACTCTTCACTACAGTCATATTTTGTATGAAATCTGTTTCTAATTGATGCTTAGGGATTTGGGAGACACACTAAATAGTGTTAAAGAAAATTCTTTTTAATTAAGCATTCTCATTCTTTCAAGCCAATTCAGTGATCACAGAAGAAACAAACAATGCAATGCAGCAGGCAACCAAAATGCTGCTGCTGAAACTGTTTTATTTGTATGTTTGTTTGTTTTTAATTTGGGCTTTGTTGCCTTGAGAATTCTTTTTACAATATTATTGACTACATTTTCAATACTTTAAAGAATAATATTAAATATCTGGATTTTGAATGCCCATATGAATATTGTGCATGTTTTGTCACAGAAGGAGGCACATATCCATGGGCCAGGAGCATTTCAGCAGAATCATTAAGGTGCCACAAAACCAAAATATGTGAGTCATTCCAAACACCTTCCCAGCATTGCCCCTAAATATTAATGGGTCCTTTGCCTGAGGTGTCAGAGGCAGCCAGACACAATGCCCCCCTCATCTTAGGAAATACCCCAGTGCTGAAATTCAGCTTGAGCAGCTCCTGGCCCCTGCTTGGATGGCCTTGAATCAGAACAAAGATCAAACTGCTGCCATCACATGGCTGCCTGACAACTTTCCACTCACAGAGCAAATCTAAGCAGAGCAAATCTAAATCTTCTGCTTGTTCCAGGCCACAAGCAGAAATGCAGACTTGGTCTTAAAGAGAGTGTCAACCTGTTGCAAAATTGAGGAAGAGGGGTTTGACCTTAATTCGTTTAAGTGCTCTGTGCTGAACTGTATCAGGCTGTGCTCATTTCAAGTACATATTTTGCTTTCTACAGGGTGTATTATATTATAGCTATTACAGCTGTTCAATATTTTCTTACTTGTTACTATAATGGAAGAAAATATTTTCAGTAAAAATACATCTTTGCCTTTTAAAAATGTTTTAACCAAGCAAAACAATTGTGGCAGTTTAAGGATAAAAATACTTTTCAGTTACATTTCAATTTTTTTCTTTTCCTTCCTGCCTTCCTTCCTTCCTGTACTTTAATAAGAATTTCTTTCTCATTTGTTGTTCAAACCTAACTATGATTACAGTCTGTAATTTTTGCTTTCCCCAATCAATTAACCTTTGAAGTCCCTATGGAGACACTATTACTGGTCCTTTCCCTACTGAACTGCCTACTTGCCTCTGCCTCCTGTGCACCTGTGATGCCATAAATTAGTCACAAATGGCCTGCCAGGATATAATCACTGCCATTTGTCATGAAGTTGATAGCTGTATCACTTTCTCTTGCTCTGCAGAGTCTACTTCTTGACAGGTCAAAATTTCTACCTCTGTGAGTTCTGTGAGGAAAAGAAAGCGGAAGGTTCAAAGGTCAAGCCCTGCCAGGACTCCAACCTCTTGAAAAGGAGTAACAAATCTCATATTAGATGCCCAGAATCTAATGTGTTGCTGGGTGTGCAAACTTTGATGCCAAAATAGTGAACCCTGTGAGATTTCCAACCTACCTCTGTTCTGTAGTTACCCAGAGCAAAGTAAAACACAAAAAATGAATATTTTTTAAATACCATAGCTATAGTGAGGAGTCTGTTCTTATACTCTCCCTTCTAGCAGGTTTGATTTTTTTTCTTCTCCCTGAAATACTGGCCTGGGACCACAGCAAGAGAAAAGGATTACCTTGTCTTTGTAATAACCTGTTAGCTGTGGTGTTTCCCCAAGAAGTCAATAAGATAGGTGGTATGTTCTCTTTTTCCTTCTCTTACTAACACAAAAGAACGTCTCTTAGCTCTTCCAGAAGGACTTATTTGATTTTCCAGGCAAGGGCCACAAGCAGCCACCCACTCCTATGGTGCTGCTGGGTGCTCCATGTGGGAAGCAGCTCAGGACAAAGCAGTGAAAAGGCAGCCTGATGGCACAGCTGGAGATGGGTACATGACCCAGGAGAGCCAGCCTTTGGCACCCTGCTCTTTCCCTGGGTGATCCCTCTGCCATTTGGATCAGGCCTGTGGAGCAGGAAAGGAAGGAACTGAAACCTGAGAGTAGATCTTAAAAAGTCTTAGTGTGAAACAAGCTTTGTCTATCCTGAGACACCGCAGGGCCTGTGCAGAATTTCAAACAAGCTTCTGGCTACAGCAGCTCTTTGTTCTTGGACCTACCTGCAGGTGTTTCTTTTCCACAGTAAACCTATTTTTTACATCAGCCTAATTTTAAAACTAGATAAATTCTTTAGTCTTGTATTTTGTTTTTACATAAACTTCCTTAGTAAAAGAAGCATTTTGAAAACAGCAATTATTTAAGGGTGTTCTGCCCACTTCAGTAATTTTCACTGGAGAAGTAACAAATGATCAGGTTTTCAAATTACACTTTAACAGCAATAAGATGAAACTTGGAACCCAAAACCAGAGACAAGATTTTCAGGAGTGTGACAGTTAACTTTTGGGTACTCACCTTGGAATATTTCCTATGGAGGAATGTCTGAAAACCATAAAACCTTAAACTCTGAGCCTGTATTCCTTGGTTTTCAGACTTTAGCTGCTAAATCATGCTTCTGCTATCACCTTTGCCTCTCAATCTTGAATCTCAAACATTTTAGAAAAAAAGGCTAAGATTCATCTTATGAGTCCGGTCAAATGAACTGCACCCAACTAAACCAGTATTTGACCTAAACTGGCACAAAACTGACATAAAAAGAATTTGGGACTTGATGATATCACCCTTTGTCCTTAAAAAGTTTATAATTAATGTAAAACAATAGATAGCAGCTGGTGTTTGTTTATAGGACAGCCTGTTCTTTGGGTGGTTCTGTGTGCTGTGTAGCTGAAGAACAGCCACTTCATTATTCTCCTGCAGTAACCTCTACTGAAATATTTTTGGGTTTTTTCAGATAAATTTTCATTGATTATAAATGTTTTACTTTGCTACAGTTATACTTTGTGCAAACAAACCATTTCCCTAAACTTAAGGAAGGGAGCCAGATTCCTACACACTGCATCAGTGTCCAAACCACCATCAAGTACCAAAATCATTATGTTACATATTTCCATGTTCTACTGAATATCTGAATGCTCATAAAAAAAAAAAAAAAAAAAAAAAAAAAAAAAAGAAAACCTTTAAAAAAAAAAAAAAGCAAAAAGATACCTTCCTGAGAAAATACATGCTGTGTAATGGAAGCTACTTCTATGGACGTACTTTCAGACATATTTAGGAATAATGTGACTATTCTGAAGTCTGAGTTACACAATAAAGAACATTTTCATCTTTTCTTAGCCTTTCCCCTTTCCTTCTCCTTTCCATCTTTTGCTATACAAAACTATTTGGAAATACTGAAAATGTTAGTTTGTTAATAGAACAGAAATAATTTTAATCATATTTTACAGCAGTTAACTTCAACGTAACTGAACTCATACAATTTAAAAATAATCTTATTGCAATTGACATGGAATTATTAAGTTTAGAAAAGACTTTTAAGATCATTGAGTCCAACAGTTAATCCAGCACTGCCAAGTCACCACTTAATCCTATGTCCTTAAGTGCCACATCTGCACAGCTTTTAAATATCTCCAGGGTAGATGACTCAGCCACTTTCCTGGGCAGCCTGTTCCAGTGTTTGACAAATCTCTTGGTGAAGAATTTTTACCTAATATCCAATCTAAATCTCCCCTGGCGCAACTTGAGGCCCTTTCCTCTTGTCCAATGCTTGTTACTTGGGAGACAGACCCCTACCTTACTATAACTTCCTTTCAGGTACTTGTAGAGAGCCACAGTTTGTTGGTAATAAATAAAAATTCTGTTGCAGCACAGTGACACAGTGTTAGCCCAGTGTTGTTCTCCTCTTTGATTCTACCTTTATTTTACATGTAGAAAAATTGTTGCCTATTACTTATTGTAGCTTCTTTTTTTTTCATTAGGAGTTTACTGGCTTGTTCTGAGAGCTGCAACTTCAAAAAATATAGAGATGATTTATTTTGGTGAGGTTCCAAGTAGGTGAATTTAACTGTCATATTTTTGGTCAACATAAGCTAAAGCAGAAGAGAGAGAAATCTGAGCATACTTAATCACAGAGTGCTGTCGTGCTGCTGAGGAAAGTCATAAACAGTTGACTCCAAGCTGGGAACATCATGCCAAACATTTGTATCTGGAACAGGACTCTACGTTCCACCAGTGCGCTGCAACAGGGAGAGCTTTAGCACAGGGAGTTCAGCACATGTAGAAAAACGTTTTGAAAATGAAAGAGGTCAGGACAGGGGTGGTGGAATGGGCCTGGAGGGTGTTGTGCATCCAGAAGAGAAGAAAATATTACGTTTCCTAATATGGGACAAAACTGAGTAAAACTATTTGCTATATAATCCATTCAGAAAAGAAGAAAGTTGAAGAATTCCTAAGGGATTTTTTTTCCCAGTCTTACTCAAATAAGTAATTTTGAGTGACAGACAACTGAATCCACTACAATTAGCATATGCCTTCCTTGCTGGCAACAAGATCAAACTGAGGACTGTACGAGCACTGTATGCCCATCATGTTACTAAAACTTTTGCTAAGCACAGGAAGGAAATTATACTGCTTTGATGTTACTTTTGGCTTCCAGTCTCAGGATTTGGACAAAAAAAAGACTGAAATAATATTTTAACCTGCTTATAGGGATTCAAACCCATCTCTCTCAGCAGAGTGCCCTAATCACTCTGTGGTTTAGGCAAGGAAGCACACTCCACATGCCTACTGCTGAAATTGCTCCAGGAGTCACTGGTGGAGGGAGAAGAACTAGGAGAAGCAGATGGAAAACAGATTGTATCCCTGTGGTAAGGGATTAACCTTGGAGAAACACAGTCCCTCTGCTAATGTTTGTGCTATCAGGGTGTGGGTGGAATGCATGTCTCCTTCCAGGCTGCAGTCCCAACATCTGGGATCCCAGCCCAGGTCAGCTCAGTACCATAACTGGGAGAGTTTTGTACGGAGTTAAACTACCAAGTTCCGCACTTTAACAACCCAGTCACACTTTGTCTCGAGCCATGTGGCTTTGGTTTTGACATTTCACTTTCATCAGGTAAGATGGAGTCTGTTCTAAACATCACCTTCCCCACATGAACTGCCAGAGTATTTGTGCTGAGCAGACAGATAAGCCTGGATCTGGATCTTCCAGGGAAGAAGCGAGAGTGCAGCTGCAGCCCTGCATTAAATAATTTCTGCTTAAGAGCAAGTTCTGGGTCATCATCTTGGTATCTCCAACCCTCCCCATGCTGTGAGTGGAGGGTCAGTGAGTTTCATTCAGGATTTTGGCTTGTCTGGGGGCCAGGCTGACACTCTTCAGGGCACTATGCTACCTTCCCCAGAGATGCCTGCATCTGCACCCTAAGCCTTATGCTTTAATCCATCACCTATGCAGCATTTATGTGTAATTCCTGATTAAACTGTTCCTGTGCCATGAATTTAATTTTTCTTAGCCTTAAGATTGTCATGAATTCATTTGTACTGCTAAATTTCACCTTATTTCTAGCTCTACAACATGATTTCCTTCTCTTTTGCTGCTTCTGCATCTATTCTGGTCTTTGGCCAACTCTTAGTCAAATATGTTCAAATTAATGCAGGTGGCTTTAAACCTATTTAAATTAGTAAATGAATGAAATGTAAATCAAAATCAACAGACACTTCCCCTTAGCATACTGTATGTTTTCCCTTATCAGACTGTTTAAATTACAGAATGTCTGGTCTATGTCTTCTTCTATTTCTTCAGCAGCACTTAGTACAAGTAAACAGGGGCATTCAGCAAAATCTAATCCAAACAGAGCACTCCTTGATTTACTCCAAAACTACATATTCAAATAAAGACAAGTCTATATTTTCTTAAATCTCTGTTTTGACTAGTAAGCAATGACTCTATGGGCCAAATTCCCCTTCCTTCAATTAGAGTTGCATATTGTTTTTTTATTCAAACGACCACACACAAATTGCTCTGGTCTAGTGCCCAGATAGTACATAGATTTCTTGTAGCAATTCATTTAAGAAAGTTGATTTCTTTATTTTATATCTTCCTTGTTACTTGAGAAATTATCTGTGCCTTTTTTCTATGTAAAATGCATTTTTCCAAGGGTATATTGTTGTTCCAAACTTCTATGTTAAAAAGAAAAAGAAAAAAATTGGTTTGCTTTTGTTCCCCTTAAGGGCTATTCAATATAATCCTATCCTTTCAACAATTTAGATTAAATTTTTTTGGTTGTTTGATTATTTTTCACCAAATCTCTGTCTTCTGAGACCAAACCTCTGGATAGATGAAAATCGTCATTTATCAGCATAAGCAGAAACAAAATCCATAAAATTAATGTCAAATCAGGTGTATTTTGTGATCATTTCAAATGTCCTCAGTCAGAAAACTGCCTGTTAAATACCAGACAGTACATTCAAAATCTCATTTCTTTTAACTTCAGTCAATCTGTTATGTTTGAATTGCAAAGTCAAATAGTTTTGCTTTGGAAAACGGCACCACTTCATAAGAGATATATATAAGTCAATGTACATTAGTGTAAGACTTGAGTTTCTTTGTTTGTTAATATCTGCATATGCTCTAGGACACAACACTTTTAATCCCCAGCACTGGTTCTGTTTTGACCCAGTTTGTCTGTGTGATGCTGACTGATATCTCACGAGTTTTAGCCACTCTGTCTCCATTTCCTCCTCAGCTTGATTGCTCCATAGCTGGTTCAGCAGACAACACAGCTAGAACCTCCATTCTACTTTAGTGCAAATGGTAATTTATCCATCCAAATAAATGAGAAAAAAAAATCCTGACAATTTAAAAGTATGTGTTAGTATTACATGTCTTCTTGCTATTATTTGATTTGCGTCTTGTGAGTTAAGAGAAATCTAGTATCTCTCACACATAACTCTAAAAACTGGGGATGTTGCCTAGGGTTTGCAGAGTAAACAATTCCTAATCTACAGTGTTTTTCCCTGCTGTACACACCCTGTACCTTAACTATATCCCAAACATGCTGCAATCACTTAAAGAGTATGTGTCTCGGCTTTCATTCAAAAAGTTTTTGAGCTTGAAAACCGTGCATCTGCAAATCTGAGTCCATTTTAACCTATTTTATTGAGGCCAAAGGGAAGACAGAAGAGTGACAATTATCTAATGTTACCCTTCCTGACCTCAGCAGAGTCTGTGGGAGTTTTCCCACTGAGTTCATGGAGTAGAAATTTTGGCCTGGGTTATTTCCAACCTTTGAAGAGAAGAGGGTGAACAGCACCTGCAATCTCTTTTCTATGATTATTAGGACACAGGGAAAACAAATATTCCTTCTCAAAATAAAAGTCCATCTCTGGTATCTTTTTTGAGGCACCCTTATGATTCAGATGGAAGAAGAAATCTGAATTACCCCAAAGACAACCTAAGGAATTGGATTCTGAAAAAGTGATGCAAGTCTAGTGTGCTTTACTTCATTTCATGTCATGTAAAACTCAACCACAGTGAGAAATGTCAGTCAGCATCCCACAGAATTATGGCTGCCCAAAACAAAGTGATGCAGAGTACTTTTTCTCCAAGATTTTCTGTATCTTTCTTCTTCCTGAAAAAAAATTGTCATGATGCAGGCAACACAGTAATGTAATTGTGCCAGTAAAACCCATTGAAATTGGTAGCTGTGGTTTCAGTTCATGCCCACAGGGTATGAGCACATACTGCTATGATCAAGAACAAATTTAGGAGGATCAATTGCAAAATAAAATTCCACTGAATTTCTAAAAATATCTACTCCTCCCTTTCCCTTTCTCTCTTTCTGTACCACAAGACAAATGTAATGGCTTTCTTATCTTTCCCTTCTGCTCCATAGGTACCAGCTGCCTTTATATCCCACTGAATGAAATAATTAAATAAATTCCTGAACAGTCATTCTGAACCATTTTTTTCTCTGCCAGTAATGAAATCTTCTCTCATTAAAAGAAAAAAATCTCTGGCTCTACACCTTGCTGTGATTTGTAGCATGATTTCTATGTATTCCAAGGCAACATTTCACACATGTATTACCACTTCACTTTACATTTGTAAATTAGGTAGGTGTTAATTCTGCAAATATTCCTCCTGGTGTAAGTATTTTATTACTGCTCTCTTTTCTTCTCTCCAATAAGACTCCAATAAAAATTATTTTATATCATTGCTGTATTCCAGCTATTGGAACAGTTTTCACCTTGTTTTACTGTGATATTTACCTTCGCCCAAATATTTGCATAGCAGCAATGTAGTAAGTAAATTAATTTTAAAAAGTGAGAAATCTGATCTCATTCCAACCTGAAGGAATTCAAAACCATCCTTATATTTTCTGAAAAGTGTTCTAGCAGACATGCTGTTAGGAATATTTGAGCTTTGGTGCTAATAGAAAATGAAGGTATATAGAAATTTTAAATTATAGAAAATTTAAGAAATTTTCTGCACAACCAGTGATGCAGAACCTAAGGATCTAGAAGAATGACAGTATTCTGATAATTGCCCTGCAGAAAAATAAATATGTGGACCCCTACCTGGTCATCAAAATATTTCTATTCTTTTTCCTATGGCTTTTTAAAGTAAAATACACTTAGCATGTAAGATCTGGTGTCTGAACTAAAAATGGAAGGGGAAATTAAAAAAAAAATCTGTTCTTAGTCTACCATGTGGGGTAGCTGAAGATGATGCCTTTAGAGATTCCTTAGTCTCAGCCACATTGATTATTCTTGAATTATTGTAATTCTTCAATTAGAATTATTCTAATTTCCTTGCTGGTTTACAACCTAGCTGCCTAAATTCAAGAATTTTAGCTATTAGTTGTGTTATTTGGGCAATTACTCTAGACCTTGATCTCAATGTTTAGTACTGAAATTATTTTAAAAGCATATCTCTTAACATTGTGTGATATTTTATAGCTACAGCTCTGGTAATTAGCAAGTGATTTCTATTACCTGGCATTACTTTTAAAATAAAGCAGCCTTTTCTTCTTGCAGGGGATGAAGATAGATTTCCCCTCTCTAGTTCTTTTAAATTATGCATATGCCTCATTTTAATAATGTGTTGATATCTCAGTGACTTTTAATTAATGGTGACATTGAAACCTTTGTGGACTGAGAGTTTTTCCTGAACAGAGGCGGAAGATGGACAATAAGGATTTGCTGTTTTGAGGCTGCTGTATATGAGACAGTTTCTGGATTTGCTAAGCTGCATATATTGAATAAAAAAGCCACATGTACTAGTTAACATGATATGTGCCAGGTACCAGAGTTATGAGGCATTAGGTCAGATATAAACACAGGAGTCAAACAGCAAGGCATTGTTCAGAAATAAATTGATCTCTCTGTCCTTCTTTGGGAGGGAATCTATTCCCTTAATAAAACATTCAGCAGATTTTACAAATATTCCATAAGAAAATTAATGGCAAGAGAATTAAACCTTCTGCAAAAAGTTATGCCTCTGATGCAAATTGCAGTTTAACTAGCACACATATTAATCATTAATATAAAAAATGAATAGAATTTGAGAAAAACTTCTTTGTGGAAAGAAATTACCACTGATAGTTAATTTCAAAGAAATCTAATAGAGCTGACTATGCATCAGGACCAAATTTTGGCAATAATTATGTTTACTTGACAATTTATACAAATATTCTCCAGTTTAATTACAGCAGGAATAAAGTTAATAATAGTAATAATGACAACATCACCAACAGAACAACAACAACAACAATAACATTAATTATAAAAACAGCTACAATATTCATTTTCGCAATGATAATAATAGTATAATTCAAATTCTTAGAATAAATCTCAGTTGCCTAAAACGACAACTTATTTCTACAAAAGTCTCTGAACTTTTACAATTTCTACCTTTGGTCTGCATTATCCAGTATTAACACAAAAAGAAAATATCATCAAATTATGAAAATAGGATTATTTTTTAATCATTTCCAAGCTCGATTGAGGAACAGTCTTGGAAAGCTTAAGAAACCCTGTTCTCACTGTATTTGCAGTTCAACTTTTAAATGAAAGTGATTTAAATAAACATCAACACAAGCCACCAAAACCTTTGGTTTTGTGACATCTCAGGTTGAGAATCACAGTGAAATCATAAATGTGTTAGCATTGGAAAATTACCAAAAGCTTACTGGTGCTAGAAAAAAAAAAACATTGGGGACAGTCCAAACCAGTATATTTATAATGCTTGAACTAAAAAAAGTCATCGTTCTGAAGCCAAAATATGACAATCATAACAGTGTGTTTTAGTTCTAATGCACTCTGAACACACATGAATTTAGCAACATCAATTTAGCACTAACAAGTTCAATCACCAAATATTTCAAATCAGTGGAATACACTATCCGTATATAATTCTGAATTCAACTATGCTGATGAACTATGATCAGTTTTTAATAATGTGAGTGGATGTGTTTAAAAATTAAGTTCAGAAAATGCATTATATCTCAGCTTATTTCAAAAAGGCAGATTGTTCTGGTATATACAAATACAAATCTGAAGAATATGCGCCACAATACCAATAATTTACTGTATCCTTTCTCATTGATTAATTCTGACTGCTTTATTCTAACTAGAATAATTGTTTAGAACAGCTGTTGTTGCCTTCGATCTCAGTCTGAAGGCAGAAGTTTAAGAAAATTCAACCAGTCCTTTCTTTGTCAAGCTCCAAAAGTGGAGCTTACTGAAACTTTTCAAGATTTGCAAATCTCTAAGCTTTAAAACATAAACAGTTACAGATAAACTATGAGAATAGACCAAGGGCACCAAATCCAGTCTACTATTTCCACTTAGAACCAAATCATAAAATCTAACAATTTCACCCATCATGATCCTAAAAGCACTCCAAGTCCTAATGTTTCTATGTGCTACATGCACAAAACATCTTCATACGCATAGAAACCATTGCTTTTAGAAAATTCCTTTACATTTTGCAGACATTTATTTGTGCATCAACCTTATCCATGTATTAAAGTAACTTTTATTTACTTATAGTAATGGTGCCTTGGGAAGGCTGACCTGAAACAGACACTGGACAGAGCTGGAGAATAAAGCAGGTATTTATTGAAAGGCCACCAGGATCCACCTTGGGCAGGACAGGGCCTGACCAGAGCTACACCAGGGTGGATTAAGAATGGTCACAAAATGATGACTGGTCCTGAGGTTTTACATTTTTATAATTTTGGTCCATTTGCATATTGGGGTTTAATTATCCAATTACAGCTTCAGGTTGTGAGGTCCCACCCCTCTTGTTTTTTCTCTTCAGTCCACTGTTGTTTGTGCTTTTGGGCCTGAAAGTTGTCCTTGGTTCTCAGTAGGAAAAGGATTTGTTTTGTCTCCCTACTTTGTAAAGAGAGCTCACTGGAATTTAATATGAGGCTCAGAACTACATCCCTAGGCAGCACAGAATCTGAAAATATGAAAGCTAAAACTTAAGGCATCATTTATCCAGTTGGATTGGATTTATACATGTATAAAAATAATTTTGCATAAATGTATGTATGTGTGTGTGTATCCTCTCACAGATATCCATGGTCATGTGTACAGACACATCCACACACAGCCATAGCCACCATTCACACACAGCCATCCCTGCAGGTGCTCATGGCCAGGCTGGGTGGGGCTCTGAGCCACTTGGACCAGGGAATGTTGTCTCTATCCATGGCAGGGGGTTGGAATGAGATGATCTTTAAGGTCCCTTCCAACCCAAGCCATTCTATGATATTTGTACATGCACATTTATATATATACATATGTCTATATATACACATATATAGTTGAAAGTATTTTTACATACATAGTGAATCACAGAGTTGCTTAGGTTGGAAAAGACCTCTCAGATCATTGAATCCAAGGTATTGTTTTATACAACAGTACTGGCACTTTGTGTACAAGCATGTGTATGTGTTTATTGTTGATCTTGATGGTCTTAGAGGTCTTTTCCAACCTAAATGTTTCTGTGAGTCTGTAATATATAAATACTCTGCTGTTGATCAGGAAAATGTGTTTTCTGTGAAGGAGAAAACAAAAGACATGGATAGTTTTTCTTTCTTTCAATAGCACACATTACAAACAAACAAATCTTTTTACAAATACAAACTTTGGCTTGAACTCTGGATGTCATTGAAATTTTAACAAAGTAGTCATTTGCCAGGATGGAGATAAAATATTGTTTTCTAAGCACACTTAAAAAAACTCCAAATACTTTAATTTTCCAATTTATTTAAATTCCCCTTTTTGGTGTTTATCATTGTTAAATACTTGTACTCTGACCTGGGAAACTGTACTTTCTATATGTGCAGTTTGAATGAAACAGAGAAGCTCCAGCAACAAACTTGAAATTTCAAATTCAATTTTGTACCCCATGGTACAAAAACACTTCCAACAATATGGACAAGAGTTTAGTTCTCCCTTATGTTCTCAAAGACACAGTAGACATGTCCATTCTCTAACATCTTTAAAAGGGGTCTGTAGTCAACTTTGTCTATATTCCAGCCGTGCGAACCAACCATCTTTCTATGCCTTGATCTTTTACAGCTCAATAGTTGCAGAGAGCATTTTGCTTCCATCTCTTCTCACTTGGAGTGTCCATCCCTGTTATTTTCCCACTTCTGAACTGAAAAACCCCACAATATGTATTGTTTGTATTGGTACTCTGGAGTTGTTTCTCAAGTTGACAAAGAAACTCTGCTCAAAAGGTGTCTGTATGGTTTACAATAATCCAGTGTGAATGTAAATGACAGAATTCTGCCCAAAAAATGCTCACTGTGAAACTGCAGTGTCCTTACACAGGAACAGAGCTGCTGTTTCACTAAAACATCCCATATATTCTTGAAAACATTGATCCCTTGAAGTCTGTTCCAGTGAGGAGGTTCTCCCATCTGAGGTCATGAAGGAGTGTTTCAAATCAATTTTCCATATCATACTGGTATGGATGAAAACATTGTTACTCTTTTTGATTTGCAGCAAGTATTTATTACTTCACACCCTGGCATATGCTTGAAGGAGTTAGTCTTTCTAATGGTTCTATTGTTTCCTCTGCTCTGAGCATGACATAGGACTGGCATTGGTCTCCTCCTGCACTGCCAAGTCTATAGGCAGCTCCTACAATATTGCACAGACCAGTGTATAAAGCATTTGTACTGCAAAATGACCCTTTTCTTCCTGAAATAACTGATTTTGTTTTTACTCCTCTTCACCTTCTTAATCCCTGGTACATAAATACACATTTGAGGTCTGGAAATCCCATATCTGTCTCAAACTCTTAATTGCTCAGACAGAATTTGGAAGATCTTTCAGCTGGCATTCAGTCTATAGGTTTCCCAAATGCTTCCACATTCAGCTCAGCATGAATACACTTCTTCTTTAACATATTTTCATATGTCTTTCATTAATTTTATTGGAAGACAAAAGTTTAAGAATTTGGAATTGAGACTCAGTTAAAAAAAAAAGTAGAGTCTGTATTACATTGGTTTTATATCCAGAATTCTCTGTATTTGAATCTAAACTGAGAATGATGATCTACCATGGCTTTTAGTTATAATAGCAAAATTATTTTATTCATTCAAAAAAAACCTCCTATACTAAGGGTAAAAAGAAAAATTAGGTACTGTTTCTTGAACTTTTTGTGTAAATCAGATAATTTTAATTATACTTAGATCACAGAAACTTAAAAAGCTGGAACTCAGACTTCAAGCTTATGTTATTTATTCCAGCACTAAAACATTTTAGAAACGTCTTGTAGTCCAGGAGATTATGGAGAGTCAGGCCACAAATGGTATTCCTAATCTTTAACTGTTTCAGAGATTTAAGAAGCCCCAGGAGGAAAATATTTTATATCAGACTCTTCAAGCTGGAGTATGACACATGGCTTAGTTCAGATTTAGTGCCACAGTCCTGGAATACTACTCACCATGCATCAGGGTTTTCAGGAGACAATCTCACATTTCTATTCTCCATTTTTTGTACCAAGCAAAAATATTTCAGACTACTCTGATGTAGGATATCCAAGGTATGGATTCAAGTTTGGAACTGAATTTGAAATATATGGAAATTGTTGATGTAAAGGAGCCCCCAATAGTCACTGCAAATCTAACAGCATGATAAACAGATTAACATAAATTTAATAATTTAAATTGACACTCACCTTCTTACTTGGGCAATCTAAAGGAAAATTAAATATTTAAAAAATAAATATTTTAACATCTATGTTTTCTTTATTTTAATGTATTTTTCATTGCTAGAAAAAATTTAGTATATTTATAATTTCTAAATCTTAGAAACCACATTATATAGTCCTCTCTTGGGAAATTGCTAAGAGATTTTTGCAGGCACAAAAAGCCCAGTGAGTCCTTAAAGTACTGAAAGCCATCCTAGCTTTGAGATAAAAATCCTAGCTTTTCTGAAAAATTAAAAAACATAGAATTTTTTAGTCCTATTTATCATACAGAAAACAACCTGTACCAACTACAAGAAAACACGGTTAATATTTTTTTCTTTGAAGGAAGGAAGACACAACCAGAAACTAAAACCTTTCCCTTTTGGTGTTGCACTGCCTTTCTTGCATTCTTTCTTTTATTAAAATTAATGAAGGTTTGCAGTCTTGTGATTTCTAATACCATTTGTAGAGATGTGTGTGTGTCAGTCCTGAACTGATTCCCTGTCTGCACTCCAGCTCCTTCAGAGCAGTGAAGCATCTGGAAAATTTATTAAGGGTACATTTACCAACCATTCCCTTTCCTTGCCTATTTCCAAATCAAACTCATAAAATTTTATAAGAGCTTGGAATGTTTTTAATTTCATTTAAAACATGTATAATTTTGCTTACTTTCTCCACTGAAAGAACCATAAGAAAACAATTGGAAAAAAGAGCCTGAAGAGAGAGATGGTATTTTTTTGGCTCAGCTGTAAGCAACAAAGAGCTAAAAATCTCCCAGATGCATTGGAAGACAAGGTCAGGGACAAGGACAGTGATATTAATCTCACATATCTATGCAGGTATGTAATAGTTTTCTACACTTGATATAGTCCCTCTTTCTATACAGTCAATACCAATAAACACGGCGGGTGCAGCTCAGGTTATCTTTCTCCTGTATGAAGAGATTAAGTCTTCCCTAAGTTCCTACTCTTGAAAGATTACAAACAGACCTTAGTTAACTATCTCAGGTGTCAGCTAGGAGGCCACAGCTGTTAAGATAAATCCCATTCAGGCTATCTTCATTTCTTTGAACATATGTATTGGCTTGTGTGTCCCTGCAGTGAGACTGAACCTAATAATGACAGCTTCAAAATCCCCACATTGCTCTGCAATGTGTAATATGTATAAACAATTTCCAGTAAAGCTATATAGTTTAAATCAGCTTCAGTTTGGGTATTCTGTCTTTAAAGGATGGAACTGATTGACAATGATACATTTTCATTGACCTTAGTGAGGTGAGGATGCCACCCACAGCTCTCCTGAGTGATTTTTTAATATTCCAATTGAACAACAGTGTAATAAAGAAAAATTAACAGTAAGTTGCAGCCAACTGTGAGCAGGTAACAAACTCAAACATTCCAGTTTTTAGGAGAGTTAAATCTAAAGAGACCAATGTTTTTGTTTCTACCCTCCCTTAATAAGGTCTTTCCTTTCAGATGGATTATACAATTGTTGCTTTTTTTCTGTCAACTGACAAGTCAATTCTCTCCCTCCTTTAAAATTAACTCTGAAGCAGGTCTACTTTTGTTTGTTTAGAGCAGGGTGGGGCTAGGGGTAGGGATGGAGGTGTGGGCATGGTGGAGTTTGGGCTGAAATAAATATTTCTCTTGGATCTCTGTTGCATTTACCAGGGCCTGTCAGACCAATTTTTTTTCATTTGAGTGTTGAGCTACATTTCCTACCTTCCAGAAAAGTGCCACAACTGCTACATCATGGGTGTTCTGTCACTCAGTGTTATGAATGTCTTCTTCCAACACATTTTATCTTGCAAAAATTATGAAATATTTAGAAAGAGAAACCAATCTGAGGCAATACAGTAATGCTTAAGCCAACAAACAGTTCTCCTTTGTTTTCCATTCTGTTCAAAACAGAACAGTTTAAAAATGAGACGCAGGGGAAGAATCAGCTCAAGAAAGTGAAAAGCATAAAGGATAAGGAATTATTCTGAAAGGCTGAAAATCCCTTTTCAAATTTCTGTAGGATACTGGAAATACCTGGGAGTCATGAATGAACAGCTTGGATAAAAGATAAAGTATGAAATGCACTGCCTCCAGCACCCCACTCCCAAAGCTGGCCCTGATTTTTTCCAGAAGAAAATATTTGGTAAACTCAGGGTCTGAATAGCTTTGGGACTAATGGCATTACATTTTTCAAGAAATAAAGTATTTACAGATGCACAGATGTATGTTCACACTTCTACATACTGTTTCCAGCTTTTGTTTGACATTCAGTTGCTGAAATGTGCTACTTAGGCAGATGCTTGACATCCAAAGCTTCCCTTGAGATCTATATTTCATGGTACATCAGATTTTGGCTTGGCCAAATGAGATTTCAGAGATCCAGCTCTTCTGAAGGTTAGAGTTTTCTTTCTAAATACAGGTAGCCAGAATGGAGTAACCAGAATTAGAGGTCTTTTATATAACCTCATCTTAAATATATTACTGCTGTACTTAACTGTTCTGGAAGCTTCTGCTAGGCAGTGGTGTTTGGTTCCCCAAGCCAAGTGATGCAGTGTGGCTTGTGAACAGGCTGACACTTTCCCTAAAGCACTCTGGTGAAACCACAGAGTACACAGCACTTGTGGGCCACTCATCTTTCTGGCTCCACATGCTCTGTCTGTTCTCCCAACACACATTTACACTATGTGTGGGGTTTCCAGTAAAGAGTGTGTGAAATTACATTAGAGCTGTGTTACTAAAAATCTGCAGGGATGGAGGCTTGGTGAGGTAGCATGAAAAGACAATGTGGCACAAAAGGAGTTGATTCTGGTGCAGTTTCATCTCTGTGGTTTATTGGAGCAGGCCTGGAGCCTGTTCTCCTCAAAATAAAGCAGGAAAATTGACTGACAGCCTTACAGGCTTTCCTAATTTTTTCATTCCAAATAAATTTGATGGAATTACTTTGGATTTGTCTGGTACTGTGGATCAAGTTAGTTCATTCTTAAGTTTATTTAGGATAATAGATAGATGACACACAACCTTGGAGTTTTTTCAAATTATATGACTTCACAAATCTTATACAAATTCACATTCTTCCCTATATATTAGCCCTATACGTCTTTGAAGAAGATCTGATTGTTATTTGGCACTCCTAGGTGCTCTTAGTGTCATTGAAGTACAATTAGTTCCCCTTTCTAACAGTATGGTTCTGTCTGACATCTATATCTTTTAGGATTATTCAAAATGGGGTGGGCTTGATTACAGTATCAAGTACCACAGTGTAGACAACCACCAAAAGCTCAGCTGTTGACACCTGTACTAAATATCTAAACTGCTGTACATACCCAGGAGAGGCAACTTGAACAATCTAAAGGACCTTGAGTAAATCTATCTATTTCAAATAATTACCAGTTAAAGACAAAATCAGTGTCAAATTAAATCAAGCACAGACAATTCTTCCACTGAGTGAATAAGTACAAATTGTCCTTAACTTCTCCTGTAGCTATTTTAGCATGGCTAAACCACTACTGCTTGAAGTTAAAATTGCAAGGAAATGAAAGTATGCAAAGAAAGTTTCCCTTCATTTCCATCTTTGCCTCCACCCTACCCCCACCTTGTGCAAGAGTGGAATAATGATGTAGACCCAGATTGGAATATATCCATACACACCCAGTGGAGATTTTGATCTGGCCAGATCCAACTCTTTCCCAATCTCTTGAACTATGGAGATGCAGGAGTTTGTCACTGCAGCTCAGATAACTGCAGAGGCTGAGCAGAGCTCAGCAGGTTTGGTGCAGAGCTGTGCTAACACAGCTCTCTGACAGATTGGAGCTGGCTCCCATCCACCTACCCTGGAGTACAGACAAAACAAGTTCACATCTCTCTGCACGTGTTCATAAAAGCCAACGCACAGCTGCACAGCCCAAAAGAGGAAGGGAGTGGCTCAGGCTGGAGGCTCACCCTGCTTCCTACACATTCACTGCCTAAAAAAGGAAAGGCAGCTCAATATTCCGGAGGAGGGAAAAAAAAAAAAAAAAAAAAAAAAAAAANAAAAAAAAAAAAAGCTCTGGCTTGACTTGTTTGATAATACGACAGAAAGTTGTGCAAGAAGTTTGCCTTTCAGAAAGGTATGGAGCTGCACTTCCCTGCGTGGACAGCCAGGGCTAAATGGCACAGCTAATCCTTCAGGGTATGGTTCCTACATCAGCCTTTGAGCCTCCATTAGGTCAGCCAGCTGTGAAAAGAAGGAGAAAATGCTTGGTGGGAAGGGGAAAGTAAAGCAAGGCACTCTGCTGATGTATTTGTCTCCATATTTCTCCCATATAAACACTAGGTAGGAAGGAAAATCTGTTAACAATTTAGTTTCATGTGTCTCGTCTTTGTGAATTCTATTTCATTCCCTGTAATTTTAGAATTTAGAATAAACAGATTTTATATCTAATTTTAATGAATTTCAGGTAGTCTTCTTGGTCTCACCTTTAGATTTTCCAGCCAATTTAAACTAAATTCAAAGTAAAATAATATTATTGCTATTACTAAAAGAAAGACAAACAAAATGGCATCTGTGGAAGAAACATATACAAATTTATTTCTTCTTGGCTTGTTTAAAAGCTATATGAGCTTTAAAAAGTGTGAATTAAGTTTTTTATTAAGATCAGCTGCAAAAGGACAGAAAACTACTGAAAGAACCTAATGTTCAAGAGACTACAATTCTGTGAAAGACTGGATCAGAGGACAAGGGAAGACCAAATAATGTCCTCTGCCTAGACTTTTGTAAAGCCTTTGATAAGGTCCCCCACAGCATTCTTACTCCTAAATTAGTAAGACACGGGCTTGATGAACGGAACATTAGACTGATAAGGAATTGGGTGCAGGGGCAACTTCAAAGACCTGCAGTCAATGGCTCTATGTCCAAATGGAGATCAGTAACCAGTGGTGTTCCTTTGGGGCTCATACTGTGTCCAAAATTGCTTAATATATTCACCAATGATCTACAGAGCAGGATCAAGTGCACCCTCAGCAAGTTTGCAGATGACACCAAGCTGAGTGGTGCAATTCATACTTTGTCACCTAAACCTCAACAAGCTCAAAAGGGGGCCCGTGCAAACCTCTTGAACTTCAACAAGGTCATGTGCAAGGTTCAGGGCAATCCCCAGTGAAAATATGGCTGAGAGATGGATTTGAGGGTATTGATGGGTGAAAAAAATTGGACATGAGTCAGCAATGGGTACTTGCAGCCCAGAAAGCCAACCACATCCTGGTCTGCGTTACCAAAAGATGTCCATCAGGTCAAAGGAGGTGATTCTGCCCCTCTATTCTGCTCTACTGAGAGACCACCTAAAGTACTGTGTTCAGTTCTGGGGTGCCCAGTACAAGAGACACGGACCTGTTCGAGCAGATCCAGATGAGAGCCATAAAAAAATCAGGGGGTCAAAGCACCTCTGTTATGAAGACAGGTTGAGGGAGTTGGGGTTGTTCAGACTGGAGAACAGAAGGCTTTGGGGAGACCTTAGAGTAGTCCTTAATATATGAGGGCCTATAAGAAAGATGAAGAAATACTTTTTACCAGGGTTTCTAATGGCAGAATGAGACAAAAAGGTGTTTAATCTAAAGAGGGTAGATTGAAGCTGAGCAGAAGGAAGAAATACTTTACTGTAAGGCTGATAAGAAACAGGAATAGGTTGCCCAGAGAAGTTGTTTAAGGGCATGTGTTAAGAACCCATCCCTGGAAGTCTTTTGGGGCAGGTTGGGTTTTGAGCAGCCTGATCTAGTGAAAGGTGTCCTTACCCATGGCAGGGGAGTTGGAATGAGGTAACACGTAAGGTCTCTTCCACCCCAAACCAGTCTATGATTCTGGTAAAAATGCAGCTCATTGGGACCTAACTTAATAAGGCAGCTTTTGTCCATCAGTGAAGATTTTCCTCTCAGGAAGAGGCAATTAAAGTCAGTGCAATATCTGAGTGCAAAAAATTTACTGCAAGAATTGGTCATTTTTGTCTCTATGTCCTTGCATCAATTAAAAAGGTTGTTGTAGGTTCAAAAGTTAGTCACTTGATTTCTTCACAAGATGATAAATTTGTTTAATATAGCGACTTGATGTCAAATAACAAGGGTTATATATTCTCATCCAGTCGAAGGGGTTTGAAGTTGTAATAATTTACAAATAACCTTTCCAAATTTTCTAGAAATTATATCAAGATTTATCACTTGTAGTTCCAAGCAAAATGGAATTCCTTCCACTGCTGGACATAATTTATTATCCACAGAGATCTGCAAATACTGAGAAAAAACTTGTAAAAAAGAAATGCTTGTATTTCTTGAGGTTTAAAACCTCAAGAATTACCAGAAGTCGGGTAAAAGCAAAAATAACCAATGGAATTTAAAATGTTTTATTGACTTTCTTTACCAATACTTTCTTAGATTTTTCTTTCCTAGTTTGTGTGAATGATTATTTTTAATTGGTTTATTTTATTTTTTATTTTCTTTAAGTAAAACAGATTTTAAACTCTTTTTTATAAGTGTGTTGTCTTACTGATTTCACCAGGTTTGCAAGAATGCATCACTGGAACCACATACACTACTTATTGTATAAAGGAACATTTATAAAAGAGAAATCAACACTATTTCTCTTTTGCCACTCCTGAAAGAGAAATCTTAAATATCCACCAAAGGCACAGCACACCTGAAAGGCTTCTTTGTCAGAACACTGACTGTTTCTAAAGGCAAGCTCTTAAGAAAAAGAAATTAGTGACTCAACATTGTGCAGACGGGTAAAAGAAATGTAGGAAAAAAAAAAGTAAAAAGTAATTTTCAAAGACACAGGTTACACAAAGAGCTGTCTGTTATTTCTTGCTGTGCCTGTGATCATCAAGGCAGTTTTTGCTTCTTGTTTTTTGTTAAGATTTCAATCAGCTATTTTTTTTAATTGTATATATCATACACCAATTCTAATAAGCTCCAGA
This sequence comes from Pycnonotus jocosus, assembly GCA_013400435.1. Taxonomy (NCBI): domain Eukaryota; kingdom Metazoa; phylum Chordata; class Aves; order Passeriformes; family Pycnonotidae; genus Pycnonotus; species Pycnonotus jocosus. Next base: position 508,602 of record VWYP01002916.1, on the reverse strand, counting down.
TCTCTGACTTGGCAATAGGTTTCTAAACAAAACAACACAAATAAAAGACAACACCATTGCAAGACACTCAGTAAGTCTGGAGTGATTTATATCCAGCTACTCTGCTGCTGTCTGGAGAGCAACCACGATGTTTTCTACTCTGAATTCTTCATAATCGGGAAATCTTGTCTGAACACTTCTTTAACATGTACTTTTACATTAGCTGTTTTCTGCAACAGATTCTAACAACTCTGCATGATGATGGTCAAAGGCTTTGACTAAGGCCAATTGTACTTAGTTTTAAAGACATAGAAAATTAGTATATTGTTGATAAATCCCTTTTACCTTAATACTGAGAACAGAAGAGTTTTGGAGAGTGTTTACACTACTGCTAAAAGGTAAAAAAACAGCCAAGGATTGAAATGAACCATCAGGACATTCAGAAAAGACCTGGACTTTTATTTTTATATTCAGCCATAAGGGTTCTTTCTTTCTGCCAGTGTGCATTACAGCTTACAGACATCTCAGTACTGGGGTGGTTTTACTCTTGTTGTAGCTCTCTCTACTTGAGTAATAACACACAAAGAAAGATAGATTGATTGATGGATTAACCTTATGAGACATTGAGCTTGCTACTGAAGATGTTGTGAGGTGGACACAGCTTTTCTAGTGTTTATCAATATGAGCTGAGGGAGGACATTAGATATTAAATATCTGTAGAAAAATCACGGTTCTGGGCACATCAGTAAAGACATGGAGAATATCCAGGATTTGATCCTAAAATTGTATTATGAAAGTTCTTGTAACAAAAAATCAGTGGTAGTATAGGGCTTGTTTTTCCTTGCCCTTTTTTTAGTTTCCTTTCCTATAGTGCATCGGTGCCACTAAGGAGCTCAAAGCAGCCTAGCAACAGTTAGTACACAATGCATGTGTGGCAGAAGCAACACATTCCAGTTGTTATGATTTCTGGGATATGGCCATGAGGAAGAAAATATGCCCAGATCACTGCTGAGTGAGTATGAAGTGGTGATTCACAGCTCAGCATGTCAAAAGAGCCAGAATAACCTCTGCAGTCTTGTCAGCTGCTGTATAGTAAGGTAAAAAATCCCATATCAGCACCTTTTCCTTGCCCTCAATCACCCTACCATTATCTTCTACTAAAGAGGCAGCACAGTAATTCAAGCAAACTTTTAGACTTTAGCATATATTTGCATATGATGAATTAGAAATTGTAAAGATTAAGGATTAGCTTTGACTGAAGCCATGGCAGCATCTCCCCAGTAAAGCTGCAGATACTGTGAAGCACAGCATTCCTGCACAGGAGGAGAAGCCCTTGGACAGGCTTTGGAAGTGCAGAGATATTCAGAGTTTCTGAGCACATCCCTGACTAGCAGAACTGTAAAGAGGAGAGGGGAAATAGTCTCTGCCTCTTTTTCAAAGAAGATTTTCTCTTTGCCAATCTGTTCAGAGGCAGACACAGCAGTGTGAAATAGCTAGAGAGGGGTGTGAGCAGAGAGGCAGGAAGACCCAATCTTTCAGTCACCTACACAATGCATGATCACCAGCTGTAGGTGCAATTCCTCAGATGCCTGAGAACTTCTCCACTTGGTCCTCTGAAAGTGCCCAGATGAGCTCTTCAGCTGACACCTTGATGAGATTAAGGTGAATTAACAAGTTAGCTTCTGGTCTTTCTCTGCTGGAAGAATCATCAGGGGATGACTCTTGCCATCCCAACCTTATTAGTTATCAGGAAAGGGTGAGGCAAAAAGGCAATTGGAGTCAGAGAGAGAAAGAAGGTACTTCCATTGCATTGCCCCAGACTTGTTAGCAGGATTAGTACTCAGTAGTAACCCAAGAAAAGCACATGGAAGAAGAATACAGACAAATGAGGAATAAATTAAAGAATAGTCTCCTAGAGAGATTTGATTCAAATTCCTTGTGCAATAGCATATATATATAATGAGATTAAATACTTATAGTAGTTAGGATCAAACGCCAAGGTTTATAACATATTTTTAGCAGAGGAATGTGAAAAAAAATCGATGCCTGGTGGTCTACAGATGCCTAGCAGGATGGTCCTGTCTCCCAGTGAAACCAGGGTAAGTCAGAAACTTCTGAAAATCCCATTAAGTGCTTTGGTAGTAGCTCTGTGTCTCTACATAGCATCTGAAAATCTCTCAGCTAAACCATCAATCAAAAACCACAAGATAGCAGACAACAAATGACTACAGTTCTCACCACAGTTTCTATTTCATCCAGAAAAAAAAGAAAAATCAGAAATATGAAAAACAAAACATTACCATTTCTGATTTTGTAATGACACAAAGAATTTCACATCTGTGTTTTAGAAAAAAAAAATTATGTACTATATCCCCAAAAGCAAATAAAATACAAAATGGAAATTCAAAAGCATTGAAGCACTTTCAATATTTTTACAAGTCTGTTTAGGATTCATTAAACTTAGCTAACATGACAAAGCTCAACAGAAACTTATTGTGAGCTTAATTATTATTAGAAAAAGAGCATGGTTTTGTTGTTGTTGTTGTTGTTGTTGCTGTGGGTGGCAAATATCAACATAGATGTCACTGGTCTTTCCTGTCTGTGTCATGGCCAGTCTCCCCACACATTTACTGGACACACTGTTTGATGCTGGGCTCAGTCATTTACCCTTCAAAATTCCCAGCCCCAAATAAAAGCTCACCACTTGCATCATAAGTTCAGTGACTCATACCATAAAATCAGGCTTCCTCTTTGTTTGGACATTGAACAAGTGGCTTGACCCAAGTTGCAACAACTGTTGCAAAGGAAAAAAAAAAAAAAAAAAAAAAGAACCAGCTATTTCCCTTAAGCATAAAGAGAACTGGTAATAACAGACGTCAGCTTAAGTGGGTTAACAGGGTCACAGAACCATTTACATTTTGTTTGGTGTGTGAGTTTTTGAAGTTCTGTGTAGCTTTTAAAGAAATGCAATAATTGTACTAGGAAAGGAGGAGACACAATCCCATTAACAGTTAACACAAACAATAGGTCTGTTTGCTAAGAGAGTTCAAAAACCTCATCCCTTTATGTTGGAAACTGAATTCCTGACTACAAAAGAATTTGCTGTCAAAAGCACAGGGGGCAAGCAATTTAGAATATGTTGCATATGTAACAATCAATACTCATTTTAACCTGACTAGACAACAATGCTTCAGATATCCAAACTGATTTTTAATTACTATTTTCACTTTGAAGTTCAATTTTATTTTAACTTGCAAAGGTTGTCATTGATGCCAAATCAAATATCCCAGCTATTTCTCCCACTCCTGTCCTCAGACTTGGGTAATGCCCCACATGTTTTATCTGTACTTTTCAGTGTATCCATAAATATTCAGCAGAAAAATTTCTCTTGTTCTGTTACCATGATGATTTTTCTTTGGTTACACCTGCACAATCCCATTCCCTCCATTGCACATCGTCAGATCCAGCTGTGCAATGTTACTGAGGATAATGACCATGACATGCCAATTTATATAAAAAAGCATTTGTGAAAAGGCAGAAATGTAAATCACGCTACTTTGGAAACCCAAAGGAAATCCAAAACAAACTGAAATTACCATCTCAAAGAGATAAGAACACAAAAATCTAATCCCAATGAAAGATAATTATAGGGCTGGACCACCACTTCCATGAAGACAGGCAGAGAGAGCTGAGTTTATTCAGTCTGGAGAAGGTTCCAGGGAGACTTTGGAGCATGTTCCAGTGTCTACAGGGGACTACAAGAGAGAGGGAGAGGGACTTATTACAAGGGCATGTAGTGACAGGGCAAGGGAGATTGGCTTCAAACTGCAAGACAGGAGAATCAGGTTAGATTTAAGAAGAAATTCTTCACTGTGACAGTGGAAAGACACTTGAACAGGCTGCCCCGAGAAGGTGTGGATGCCCCGTAGGCCAGGCCGGATGGGACTTTAAGAAGACTGGTCTAGTGGCAGCTGTGCCTGCTCATTGCAGAGGTTTGGAACTAGATCTTTAAGGTCCTTTCTGACCCAACCATTCTATGAATACATTATTCTACGAATGTCATCACTCATATCAGCCCAAGGCATTCAAACTCAGAACCATAAAATGCTGCAGAAGGATAGTATCAAGAGACAAATTCTTGTTTTCTATAAAGTGGTAATAAGCACAGGTTACAGGTTTTAGCAGAGTTAATAATCTGTTTTGGGAATAGAAGTGGGACTCGGTGAAAATTAAATCCTTAGCAAAATAAAAAAAGAACTGCTAATAACCTTTAAGCTTTAAGTTATTGCTGTGATTTGTCATAGTGAACCAAACACAACCTCCAAGCAGAAATGGGCTTAGCAACTGACAGACACCTTGCTGCCAAATACTTCAAAGAATTCATATGGTCAAGCATGGAAGCGTGTGATAAAACATCTTGAAAGATTTTTGCATCTCTACCAGACAGAACTGAGTATGTAGAACTGTAATTTTCCCCCCTAAGAACTGCCTGGTACAGAAAACTGTCTTTGTTAACAGAAAAATTCCAGATTGAAAGTTCAAACCTATATCAATGCTTGCTGCCAACATGCAAAAGTGAGAAATGCAAGTTTGACACAGCAGTGGAGTAAGGGGGCATTGTAAAAGTACTGGTTTTTGTTCACCCCCAGCATTCCCAGCACTGGAGCCCAGACTGCCATGGAAACCTGTGCTGAGTCAGGCAAGGGAAAGCTGCTGGTCTGCTCTCACAGCCATGGGACAGATCCCTATACCCTGCACCATCAGAAATTCACATACATCTCTGTCTTTGATGCAATTATTAGGCCTGTACTTGGGCTTGCTGAGAAATTTTGGCCTGAGAGATCTTAGATCTTATTTTGGTACTCCCAAAGTTCCAGAGCTGTCCTGTACAAAAGGATACAAGTTTTTTTAATAACTGTGGCCATCTCCTAATATTTTATCATGGCAGTGTTTTACCCAGAAGATCTTTTATTCAGATGTTATGTGAAACATGTCTGTTTCCACAGTCCCAACAGATTTCAAAGGCTCTAAAAATCATACCCAGATTCCATTAGGAAAGAACTGACATCACCTCACTGAACTTGCTGACTGTACTGTCTACAGTCAAGAGCTGCCAATACAGGAGATACAATCCATCATCTGCAAATCTTACACATCCTCTCATGAGCATGTAGAAAAAATCTGCCACTACATGGCAGAGGAAGTGATTGAATTCTTTTTCCCACACAATTATGGGAAAGTTCAATAAATGACCTTCATTTTGATGTGAGGATTCCTACTTCTTTATAACAGATCTTTGTTCCGACATTCCCCTGCAAAAATCTCATAAAGCTTATGAGTTGCATGTAAAAAAGTCCTTATTCTTTCATACTCAAAATATGCAATGTCTATTGTCATAGCCTGTGCTTCTAAGCCATTCAGCAGAACCTGTTTATCTGTTTATATATTAGATATATGAGAAAAAAAAATCATAATATGTTTTGATCCCTTAAACAAAGTCAGTGCATTACACTTTAAACTTATCTTGGAGATCTCAGTTCTGTAGTTGTGCCATCATTCTCAGGATTTCTGTTGTGTTGGAATACAGCCACATACAGGGCATGAAACATTAATTTTTCTAACTTAGCACACTATTTTTCTGGGAGGAGGTTTGAAAAATATTGTATCCATACCAAAACAGAGGGAAAATGCAGGCACCACTCTACACAGTACTTTCAATTAGTTGGAATTTGCCCATGACCATAGGGCTAATTTCTCTGTTCTTGCTAATCACCAATTTGGCTAAGTGCTAAGCCCTGCAATTTTGAAGTCTTCAGATGTTGCAGAAGTGTTTTCACTTCCAAGATCAGACCTTAAATAAATTATAGGGTACTTTATAATAGCACATGATCAACTTTGTGTTTCATCCAGCTTTATGGATCATCACCAAACTACCAGAAGAGAGTAGGATCAGTTTAATTACTAAGTTTGAAGAAGACTTACTTATTAATCCTCATTTTCAGAGCTTCCATATGTCTGCTTGCTCTATGAGTCAATCTCCCCAGGCATGTCATGCTAGGCTTCTATAACTACATCAGTCCTCTTAAGATAACAAAATGAAATGCAAGAAAAGTGATCCCTTTCCATATGGAAAACTTTCTGGTCACACAAGTCAAGACACAAGATATTATCCCACTTTACACCTCCTCTTTTTCTCTAAATTCTAGATAACTAGGAAATCCATATTCTTTCATGGCAGCATCATCATGGCATCATCACTGCAGGGATGTACTTCTAAGACACATCTTTTGTGATAGTTTTAATCACATATAAAATCAGCCACACTGCTCTGAGAGTCCATCTACCCCACTAATGTCTTCAGAAATGTCCACCTGTGGAAATATCAGGAAAAAGAGAATCAGACCAAGCTGCTATGATATTTCACTCATAATATTCTGTTTGCCTCAATCTACTTTCAGATTTATTTATATATGCTCCTTTTGGCAAAGATCTACACAGTCATAAAACCTGTTGCATGAAGAATCCCTGCTTTTTGTTTGTTTTGAAATTCTCTGCTCTGAGATGGTAATAGATGAGGGGCATCTGATGGAGTTTGTACTGGAAAAAACATGAATAGATCCCTATCTACCCTCTCAATGGTGTTAATTATTTTGCTGATCTTTATCATACTCATAAACTTTCTCTTCTGTAGGCTGAGGAGGTCCAACCTGCTCAGCTATTTCTTTTGTGAAAGTTGTTTTACATCTTCATTCAACCTTGCTATTGCCCCTTGTTCCTTTTTTTTTTTTTTTGATACCAAGGTAAACACGTGAAACAAGGAATCATGCACTAGCTTAATCATGATTTTTTAGTTTCTTTATTTATTTTCCTAAAAATTCATCCTATTTTATTTACCTTCTTGACCACTGACAAACTGTAAACTTTTGTTTCCACAGAAATTTTGTATCAGGGAGCTTAAAAGAATTATAGAAGTAGTTCAGTGTATTTTAAAACTGTGAGACCACTAAAAGTCACGATATGTTAAGCTGTCCTAATAATAACTGTATGACTTTATAGCAGAGATTTCATTGCTGAATTTATCTGTTGTGTTTCAGAGATGGGTGAGAGACATTCAGCTGACAAAGGAGTTATCCTAAGCAACAGCTTGGGTACTGGAGTACTCATACCTGGCTATAGTCATGTGTGGGCCTATGAAGAGGATAAAGTAGCATTAGACTTCCCTATAAATAATGTCTGGTAAAGGATATTTTTCTATGACACATTTGTACAGTTATATGGCATCCCCATTTACAACTGCCCTGGCCGTATTTTCTAAGTACCAAGGGCTGACTTCTACCTCTTTGACTCAAGACATCTGAGGAAAACAACAGAACCCTCAGCAGCTTGAAATTCTGGAATGTTCATTGTTGAAATAGAAGCTCAGCCAAAAACTGGGAGAGAGGCTTAGGAACTCCATCTAAAAGCTTCCACGTTGACAAGTCAGGAGATATCTTGATGTGACTAATTTCATGGGTGTTGCAAGACTGAGCTGGTAGTCACTGGGTTCCTATGTGCTGCAAATACTGTTTTCTTTTTTAGTTGAAAAATGTATTTTACAGAAATTTCTATATCTGAATTCAGAACTCCATTGAATCAAACTGTAACCACAGTGCCAGAATCTCCCATTTTATTCTCATACATCTTTTTCGTGGACAATGCAGGCATACATTTATGTCATTTCTCAGAAACTCTGGTCCTTTCCTTTCTTATATGAATTAGAATTGAGAAAGGGTAGACACTTGCTCTTGCTGTAAGGGAGAATGGAGATAATTCCTGCTCTATCTGAATATTTCACTACCCTGCTTTTAGTTCTTATTGATATAGCTTCTCCAAAGCTCCAAAAAGAGCTTTTGGCAGGAATTACTGTTCCCATGCACAGGGTGTGCAATGTTATCACTCCTCGTTAGGTTCTATTGATTCCCTTTGGTGTAAAAGGAACTGAGGATGGATACTGATCACTTAAAAAGAGATCAGTGACATCCTTTCTACTTTTACAGCTAATAGTGTAACTATTATAGTCTATAATGTAAAGACTTTTATTCAGGGGCCGAGAATATAGTCCTGAGAAAATGAAATATGAACAGGCAAAATGTAGACATTTTTCCAAAGGAAGAAGTTCAGAGTACTGTAAAAATAAAATAGCTGCATAGAGCAATTTACATTGGCTTATTAAAGTCAGCATTTAAATTGAGGGTGAATGCTTTTAAAGTACTGTAAGAAAGAGCAGGAATGCCAGTTGCATAACTAATTTTAACTGGAAAACCAGAAAAGGGTGTAGTTTGAAGAGAAGATCAAAGAGAGAGACTTATAGAAATTGTATGGTGTACTGGCTACCAGCACAGGAAGTTAGCATCAAGGCAGCCAAAGCCAAAGACACAGTGCAATTACTTAAAAACACAACTGGATACAGCATGTTCCTGCTTGGCATTCAGAGCTGCCTCTAACCCTGTAACTCAGGCTGGAAGTGAGCTCCTATCAGCAGGAAAAGTAGAGAGGGAAAACCGTAGGGAGTTTTGCAGATACGAATGTCTTCATCTTCATTAGTGAATCTTGTCAGCCTAGTAAATTTATTCCAATGTGTAGATGATTGAGCAAACCTTACAGTAAACAAAGAGAAAGTAGGAAGAGCAGCACACAATATTGCAGAAAAAACAGTTGACTGCTTAAGAGAGATTTTTTTTTTCCCCTCTCACATGAAATGTCAGTGGAAAGGTCTCTTTCATTGAGGAATAATTATTTTTCCACAATAACTTCTAGATCAGTATGATCATAGAACAAAAGGCCTGAAGGATTCACCCTGCCAAACTACTCTAATCTTTTATGGGACACAGGCCTAGGAATTTTTTATTTAATCACTATATGCAGACCCTTAACACCAGGACTACAATTCTAATGTCACAACATATTGAAACAAAACCAGATTTTGATTCTTTATAAACTATATGACTGAGTTGATTGCATTTACAGATAATTACAGATAAACAAACATCAGAGAATGAGTCATACAATCTTCAAGCAATGATACTACACTGATCAGCATATGCATGATAACACTGATACAGGCTGCATCTTTACCTACTTTATTTCTGAAGTTACAATGAACCTTGGGATCTTGGTCCATCAATCATTCAAGCTGGCACATGTAGCACCAGCAAATTTTGTCTGTGGTGGTTTGTACCAAAAGATATTTGCCTGGTTAGATTGCTGTCAGCAGTATCATTCATTTGCTGTTTATCCCAGATCTGTTTGCAAACACTGCTGAAAAAGTCAAAGAGGTTTAAAACACCATGTATTCTTGTAATGAAATAAAATAAATCATCATGGTAAGTATTTTTTTCATGTCTAATTGACATGCCTTCAAGGGCTTTAAAATCTTGCTGGTGCAGTTAAATAACTAAAAGTTTTGTCCTTAACAACTCTTTTTCTGCTCTGGGAAGCACTTAAATTTTGTGAGGGTTCACAATGACTTCAGGAAGATTGCTGGAATTATTAATCACAAGTCAAAATTTGATTATGGCATCTGTCGTTAGATAATGGCAATATCTGCAGGAAGGCCCAAATTTTCTGCAGTGGGTGTACATAAATTGAACACAGACTTGAAGAAAATTCAACTGGCCCTTGGTAAACTGGAGCATCCTTAGGGTGCCAGTGCTGTAGGTGATGCAGTCACTCATGCATTTTGGCTAAAGGGAAGCATGCAATTTGTGAAGTTTCAGGTACACACATTATCCTGCCATATTTCCCTGTTTCAGGGTCCATATAGCCTCCTTTTCATTTCCTTAATTTCTCTGCCTTGGAAGAGTTCTTTTACAGTAGGACATATGAACATTTGTTTTTTTCCAAAGGCTCAAAAATACCACATTCACTTCCAAACCTATGTCTCTTCTCAGAGAGCAGTGCAGTGCAGTGCTGCCAAATCCAAACTTGTGGGCAAGTTTCCTTGTTCAACAAAGGTAATCTGAAACTCTGTAAATTTTGTATAAAGCTAACATCTGCATTTATTCAGCTGAAAATTATATGCACCAGGCTAGCTCCTAGCTGGTGTAAACAAGGACAGCTTCTCTGAAGTTGCTGAGGGTTGCATCCACTTACACAATCTAAACATATGGTATATATTCATCAGTTCACTTCCCTTACACAAAGTTGGCCAGATTGTCAGTGAGGTATTCATTCATGGACTACTCATACGTACTCTTCTGTACAAACAGCAGCCCTCAATTATAAATTCAAACACGTATTTAAAAATTACTCTCAGAAAGTTTAACTGTCTGCTGCAGCTGCCTTTTTGTGCACAGATTGGGCAACTCTGGTGGCTCTTTCTCTCCTGCTTCATGCCCACTTAGTCTTGGATTCAGAAACCCCCCCATTGCTGTTTGTAAATGAAAGAGAAAATCTTGTTTCCCCTGCCCCACACACTGTCCTAAGCTCTGCTTCACAGACACCAGCCATGATCAGAATTGATCAAAGTTTGACACCTAAATCCTGGCTTTAAAGGCAAGAGCAAAAAGGACTAGAAAATAGGACACACAAAGAGGATCAAATAGCAGGCTTGACTACATAAAAGGGAGTTGCAAAGACAGGGGCAGATTATTCTTCCTGGAGCACAGTGGAAGGACAAGGGCAGGATGGACCAAAACTGCAATAAGGAAACTCCAGTTTAGACAAGAAGAAAAAAATCTTTGCTACAAGGGTGCCCATGGGCACCTCTCCGAGCAGGCTGCTCAGGTGACTGAACATCAGCCCCTGGAGATTTTCAAGAGCTGATGGGATGAGGAGCATTGTGATCCTGCTTTGAGGTTGGATTGAACTCTGGAGTTAGTCTCGCATTTAAAGAGGATTGAATGGGATTAAATCCTTGCAAACCTAAACCATCTGCGATTCTGCACTTTAGTTAAATTCACTTTTTATGTGACAAAAGTTGCCAACAAGATAATTCCAGTGACTGCAGGTGAATATTATCATGCTAACATGAATACAATTTACAAAGAAACCCAGGCACTCCTTTATGACATTATAATATGTATGATATATTATAATATGATATGATACAATGACATAATATATAGTATAATTTTTTAATTTAAGCAATCCCTAACAGATAGCCAAATTTCTATGTGATGCTCTGATAAAACCTACAACTTAGATAGTCATGGAGAAAGAAAAAACACTTTCAGCTGTTTTCTATAGAGTACAAGTTTACCAATGTAGAGCAACAGCTTTGATATCTTTGAAGATTTAGTTTCACCCTCAGAGAGAAATTTCTAAAGAAAATGTTGACATTAAAGAAAAGGGGTATGAAATGGTATTGGAAGAATTGAACATTTTAGTGTGTGGGATTCTCTGTATATTTTAAATACCAAAGGATTTGAAATTCTTTTGATTAGAGATTAAAAAATGAAAGCTTTATTGGTCATTTGATCTTGATGTGCTTTATGTATCCTAATAAAACATACTTTAATTCTAATTCTCTGGAGTTTAGGATGATAACTAGATACTATGTTTGTGATTTTTTTCAGAAAGTGAACTTTTCCTATGCATTCCCTTCAATGCTCTTTCTCCAGGCAGCAACTGACAGAACAAGAGGACACAGTCTTAAGCTGCATCAAGGGAAATATAGGTTGGATATTAGGAAGAAGTTTTTCACTGAAAGAGTGATTAAATACTGGAATAGTCTGCCCAGGGAGGTGGTGGAGTCACCATCCCTGGATGTGTTTAAAAGGAAACTGGATGTGGTACTTGATACCATGACCTAGTTGAGGTGATAGGGCTGAGTTGGATTCGATGATCTTGAAGGTCTCTTCCAATCTACACATTCTGTGATCCTATGATTCTGTGATTTACAGTTTATTTTTTTACAAATAACCACAAAGATGATATAACCTCTAAACGGGAATCTAAGTGATTAAAATAAACCCCAACCCCAAATTTGTTTGATTCCCTCATACTAAGACATCCCATAGGAAAAAATCACTTTTGTTTAGACTATGTGCAGGAGGGGGGAGCTGCTCACTGAAAGCAGAGGATCTGTACACAAATTCTCTCTTTCTGTGCCATAAAATTTACTAACTCCAGTTATGGAAATCACATTTCTCATGTATTACAATTGTTTAAAGGGAACATTAAAAAGACCCTTAAAAGTTAAATCACTGTCTTTTGATTGTGACTTACATCACCATGCACCTGTGTAAACCACCAAACAAGGTGTGAAGCAGAGATTTCAAAATACTTCCTCATTAACAAAGATGCTTTAAAAGATTGTTGTCCAAAATTAGTTTCTATGATAAGAATATAAAATTAGCATTTTTAAATATTTACAAAGTGATATGTATTTTAAACAGGAAATCAATATCCTCCCTAAGATGCAAACGATCTGACAAACTATTCAGAATGAAAAATGTATTCAACAACTTGAGCATCATTTTCTTTTCAAGCACCTTTTGTGAATAGACTTGATTTTTGACAATGCCTTCATTATTCAAATATATTTTAACCAGTCATTACCCAAAGATTAAGATAAGCACGATTGAGTCCTGAGGCTGTTTGAGATGGCTCACAATATCTATTTGCACTTTAGAAGATTTGGGAATTTTTGCATATCAGAATTGTTCTTTGACTGCATGCAGAAAGATTTTGAAATATGGTAGAAAATACTTTTGACAAATATTCTTTTTTCCTGCAGTGACCCCTTTCAAGTTTAGTCAGGTTGCTAACTTCATGCCTTCTCTGGATTTGAAAAGATGTCTCACACAAATACAGCAAAAGTGTTACACTGTCTCTACATACATACAAAGCAGATTTGTATGACATGAAAAACACAGGTATGCTCTCCTGTTACTGGATGCTGCTCATGGCTTCTGAAAAGCTTTTCAATTTTCCTTGAGTCATAATGGATTAGCTTTAAAAAAACGCCTAAAGGCAATATAGCATTGGGTGAAAAAGGCATTGAGAGACAGATCCTTTCTGTAAAGTTTCCCATTCAAATAGAGGAGCTGCAGAAAAAATGCAGTGAGGGAGTCTCCTTGTGTTCTTTGCTGTGGGAGGTAAAGCCAAGGCACATGGGAAGGGAGGTGAAGTTGTGACACACAGGAATTAACCATCAGGATCACAGAAGAAACTTAAGAGTTGTGCATTTGTATCAGGTTTTGCCGGGGTGTGGGTTGGGGAAAAGTTTGTTTATTTGCTTGTTTGCTTGCTTTTAGTCCAGAACCACAACCGTGAATAGAAGATACTCCTTTATAGTCTCATTTTGTTTTTTACCAGACCCAGACTAAATAAAACCAGTTCCATCAACCAGGCAGAAACAGGAGAATGGGACACCTTGGTACAAGTCTGAAGCCTGTGGAAGGCTGCAGCTTTCCTTTGGATCAATCACACAGAAGAGACAGAAGGAAAGTGTATCTGCTGGCTATGGAATCCAGTGACTCTTGAAGGGATAACAAGTATTTTCTTCTAAGAAAGTAGAAACAGCTCTTTCATACATGAAAGTTTCGTACATTAAACTGCCTGCTTCCAAAACAATTCTAATAGAATGCCTGAAATAACATTTCACAAAGTAATTTAAAGTGTTTAAATGTACTGGAAAATACCCCATGAAATGTGTACTGGAAAAATACTGAACCACCCTGAAATCTGTAGCTAATGCATGTTCCCAGGGTGCACAGTGTTTCAGATAAAGAATTAAAACTATAGAAGTGGTACACTGCCATTTGTTTACAATTATAGCATTAAATGATAATGTAAACCTGCTAACAGTATAAAGATTACCTGGCAGAAGGCTCCCTGCTCCCAAGCAGGTACAAACACTAGTGGACACCCATCTCCAGCTGAGTTTCATTTGCCATTTATTGCTTTTCATCTTCAAGTATGTAGGTAACAACTAGAATTACAGCAGTATCAACTAAGATTGAAAAAAAAAATTACAGGAAGAATTTTGGAGTAGCAGCTGCTGGTATGTATGACAAATAAAAGTCTTACAGTTTTGTTCAGGCATGTATGTAAATCCACACAAGAAGCTCCAATTGTCATTCCACAAGTGGAGCAAGGACAGCACTCCCAAAATCAGACAGTCATGATTTCAACCTGTTCCAGACAAAGACACCAGCTCAAATGCTGGAATTTATCTGGGCTGTAGTCCGTCATTCCAAGTATTTGTTATCTGATGAATTTTACAAAACTTGTGTCATTTTCCCTAAAGCTGAAGGGAGACAGAAGTTAAAAAATCTGAGGTTGCAAATGCAGAATTTAATTTATATGATTTTCATCTCTAACAGCACGGATTCCATTATTGATACTGAGGTATTATTGCCTTGGGCAGTGTAATGAGTTCTTAAAAAGATATGCAGGTGTTAACACAATTTTTTTGTAAGTTCATAATTCAGTCAGAACTTACTGGCTTCACCAGAATAATATTTTTTGTGCCAACTGCAGTTCTGGCTTTTCAACTCTTAATGTAATGTCCATGCAGTGATGAAGTGGATTGAAATTCAAAGCACATAAATCTTTCCCCTACAGGATGCTTTTGATATTAATTAATAGTTCTTCATAAAACTGCACAGATGACAGAATGACCAAATTCAGTTATACATTTCAACTACCAGTTTCTGTAAATTACAGATTACCGCTGGATCTCTGCACGTTTCTGGTATATGCCAATGGAAAAAAAAGAATTGACAAGCTGGAGAATACCCAAAATATATTTGAAAGCAATTTGTATTCTCCTTGTCACATTGTTTTTCCTTATAGTTGTCAGTGTAAGGGATTTAAAGGTAATGATCATGTGACATAGTACATTATTCCATGAAATGGGACAATGAAATACATCCTTCGTAGATGGTAAATAATATTAAATCAGAAAATTATGTTCTGAGAGACAGTATTGAAAGAATCCATTGGTGATTGGGGTGGATGAGGATGATACAAGAAAATCCTTGTCTAGAGACATTTTCAATACCTGGCAAAGGCACAGGATGAGATGTTGACAATCCCTGCACAAGACACCCAGTGTGTGAACTCCAGAGTCCATCTCTGTTCAAGAGCACAAATGCAGCTTGCATGATAACACTCTTTAAGGGCTCTGAAAGCTCCACTTAGTGTGTATTTTTTGTTTGTTTCTTATCCCAGAATGAAGATTTTCTATTTTTCTGGGAAACAATCCAACATTCACCAACATTAGCAGAAGCCGTTAAATTATATTCTGGGATCTAACTTCTACTCTGAATTTTTTGGTGGGGAGTGGAGAAAAGACAATTCTTTTCCATCCCAAAGGTTTCTCAGATCCATATTTTGATAGAGCACCTCTCTGTATTCCTCCCATTCTCACAACTTACATCACTCATAAAAAATGTTAGAGGCTCAGGATTAAGTATGTTTCCTNGAAGCATTAATTTTTTTTTTTTAACTTCATTGGTTCATGAGTGTAGATAATTACCATTTCCTATAACATATGTGTGTATATTGAGATGCATTTTCTAGTCTAAGTGCATGAATAATGCCCTCTTATGGCAAAAATTAGAGATTTCCAAAAATTTATTTGGTCTAAAATAATTTACAAGATAAATTGATGTCCAGAAAAAAACCCCAAAAAACAAAACCAATACAAANTTTTTTTTCTCACCACAGGAACTTAAGGATTCATGTCCTTTGTTTTACACATGTTCTAACTCTTCAACTTCCATTTTCTTGGAGGGCATGAACAAGTGCTTAACGCTAACCCTGCCTTGGAACGCTTCCTCAATTGTGTCCAGAGGTCAGAACACCAACTTCTGGCTTTGTTTTCTTATGTGGTAATTTCCAGACTGCAAAAGCAGTACTTTGCCACTTCCTTGGTCTCCTCTTGCATCTTCAGACTATCTAGGAAAAGAACACAGGACAGTGAACTATCTTTGTCCCAGTAACTTCTTTAAGGTATTCTTAATTACANACCAAAAAAAACCAACCCACAAAACCCCCCGCACTTATCCTGGAAAGAACAGATAATTATAAAGAAAATTAGGCTGTGCACGATATTACAGTCCTAATGTGTTACACTAACTTGTCATTTTTTATACTTCCTTCACTTTTCTAATAATTGAGAGGAAAAACGCTATCTTAAAACAGTTTTTAACAATTAGGAAAAGGAACTAATTTTTAGAACATTTTAATGAGTGTTCTTTGGCAACTGCTAAATTAAATTGAATGCACATAAAGCAAAGAGCAAGCATGTATTTTACATATATTTATCGATATTGGCAACAAAGGATTCAACTGATTTCTGGAAGTGTTTGTAATATAAGTAAACTGCAAGGAATAAATAGGCAAGAGTGCACTGAAGTATTACTGAAAATGTTTATCTCCAATTTCATTATGTATACTTTGGAAATGCATTAAGATAAATTTGAAGTAGTATAAGTAAATGTTTTAAATGACAAAATGGCAAATAATAAAGTTTTTAATAAATATTTCGTATCAATGCAATCTTTTGTCTTTTGACTTTTTTTCCACTCCTAATTGACTTTGAATAATGGGCAATAAATAAATTGAATTTAAGTTTAAAAGGTGTAACTTTAGAGAAGATACTGTGTACTGGTTGCCATCCAGACTATATATTTTAATTTTTTTAGTGTTTTTGGCTTAAAACAAACCACTGTTAATAGATTCAAATAAAGATTCAATTAACAGATGTTCTGGAGACATTCATATAAAAAAGATAAATATTTAGTGGAATGTTTATGTTGCTCAAGAAAAAGAAAAATAATCACAGGTTCACTTTAAATTGTAGTTCTCTCAATAAAAAGTCAAAAACCAATTAAAAACAACAGAAACTTTTCAGTATGATAGCAAATTCTGAGGCTTGGCTCATAATGTGAGATGTGATGCTGTATTTTGGGAGAATCAAGTGCTTCTGTCAATCCTGTGCTAACTCTGAGTAGACTACTAATAAAATAATAGCAATAAAGTGTATTTCCAATCCGTAACAGCCAATAAATACACAGGTCAGAGTCTATGACTACTTCTAAGTATTTTTCTAGCTAATAAAATTTGATTTTAAGCTGATGACTTAATGTTATTTTAAACCCATATCCTGGTTGTCCTGAGGCCCAAAACCCATACAAAGAACTCAGCAGACTCCCTTAAACCCCCCTGAACACACATTGCCTTCATTGGTTCTACCATCCAGGCCAAGAGTTTGCTCAGGCTTTTTTATGCAACACATTCTAATGAATACCATGAGGTAGCTTTCAAGAAGGGTTTTGATAACTGAACTATGACAACTTAATATACTGCAAAAAGCATTTTTTAGAGCCCCTCAAAAGATCTATTGCACTGACAGTGAAAAAAGGAAAACAGAGCTCCTGTCCCCATGGAATCACAAGCATGTAGAGGGACCTGTGACAAAGGTTTCCACCTTAGCAAAGGCCAAACTTCCTGAGACTTCCCACAGTCAAGAATACAGCACAGAACACAATCAAAAGCACAGCTTCAATTTTATCTTCTTTAGGAGCTTACAAGAATGCAGTGGTATCTGTATAACAAAGGACAAAAATGCCAGTATTGCACCTAAGACATCAAGACAAGCCCAGCTGTGCCATGCTGATTCCAGACACAAACCTTGCCTCATGGCAGACAACATGACAGCCTGTTTGAGAAATGGGGATCAGTTTGCTGGAAGCAAGAATGCATTCCTTAATGCTGTGGTAAGGAATTACGTCTTGAACTCTGTAGCATCTCAGTGTTTTCCACTTTGGGGAAATTAAAGGGTACATTGGATTTACATTAAAATAGCCAATGCTTCTTTGGTTTCCTCAAGAAAATGGAAGTATAATCATACTGGGTTACTTGAAAGATCTGGTTTAAACTCCCAACTCCACTGAGAGCTAGGGCATAAGGCAAAAGGATCAGACTTGACTCCTAGGAGAGGAGATATCTCTGAGGCTGATTCCATTCCTCAGCATTCTCTGGTCCCATATGCACAGGCTCTTGACATCTCCAGGGGACAGCAGGCATTACTTACATTGTTTGAGCCAATGCTCTGCTTGGCATGCATGCTTTAAATGACAAACTTTTTAAGTAGTTTTGTTCTTCTTTCATCTGGAGATACAAGTTCTTTTATGTCTTCTGCATGGCAAAAACTTCCTTAGGGAGAGTAAATTGGACAGTGGCCAAGAGGACAGGCTTAGGGAAGGACAACACATACACAAAATAGTCCTTCTGCTCCTCTTCTAAAGAAACAACCTGCAGAATGCAAACAATATGTAGTAGCAATTAGATGGCAAATACCATCAGTAAAGCTTAATTTGTGCTTACAGAGAACAAAACAAGTCGAAGACTTTAAGGTATGCACTCATTATTCTTGATTTGAAGATGAAAGATGGTGGGAAATAGGACTGTGAT
This sequence comes from Pycnonotus jocosus, assembly GCA_013400435.1. Taxonomy (NCBI): domain Eukaryota; kingdom Metazoa; phylum Chordata; class Aves; order Passeriformes; family Pycnonotidae; genus Pycnonotus; species Pycnonotus jocosus. The sequence continues at coordinate 490,215 of VWYP01002916.1, read as the reverse complement.
GGTGTATTATCTGGGACCAGACTGGAGGTGGCTGGTTTTCTATTATCAGGCCTGTAGGAGTGTGTTTCAAACCTACAATGAACAGGAAAATATAATAAGCCTTCCTTTATTTTTTTAACTTATATGAAAAAAAAACAAACCAGTAATCCACATAATGCTGTAAAACATTGAAGTAGCTGAATCAATGACAAAAAAAATCCTTTCCAAAACTCCCTCCCAACAGAGTGAGAGGACTCCCTTGAGTGCTGTGAGCCCTGTAGATGCAGCAATGGATCAAGTACCAGGCTGTAGAGTGGCACATGCTGGAAATGGCCATGACACCCAAGGCTATGTCACTGCCCCTTCTATCCTGCTGTAATCTCTTGCCTTCCCTCCCCTTCTATCTCTATTTGTCTGTTCAGATGAAAAAGCTCCATAACTGCTTCTGCCTTATTTTTCTGTGTGTTTATAGAACTCCTTGCATCATATGTCCTTCATTCCAACTACTTCCAATGCAAAGACCACACACTGTTGCATCCTCTATGCATTTGTGCTTTCTTCTATTTGTAGCTTGCTTGGCCTGAAGCCATCCTTGGTGCATCCACAACCCTCTCCTTTCTTTCATTCAAGTCTTTATCATACATATTCTTACTCACCAACTTGCAAAATAATGATGACTTGTTTGATTTGTAAAAAACTCAATCACAGCTTTGTGCAAGAACAGTGACTCTGGTTGTATCACTGACCTCATTTAGTCATAGTGGCTAAAAAGTGGAAAATCTGACTAAAGCACTGTCTTTCTCCTAGAAACAGCAATAATGTGGTTGCCGTACTGAAAAGGGGAAGCATGAAGGCCTGGTAGCATACCAGGAACATGCTCACATCTTCTGTGCAGACTTATTTGCTTCTGACCCTGCCCAGATCACAGGGGCAGAGTTACTATGAGGTGCTGGCCCACTGACTTCCAGGGAAGCCACTCAAAGGGTCTGTTTAATGAGATAGCAGGACTTTTATCAAGCTAAGAGCATAATGCTTTCCTCTGTTCCCATCCAGGTAACAGTACTTCATCATGTGGTTACACCAATCCTGATCCTATGCACCTAATTTTTCTCAAGCTCTGAAAAGACAAATTATCTCCTAAAAATGGACTTTCACAGAACCTTAAGCATTAAGAAGCAAACTGATTAATTCAGTTTGACAACTCATTGTTAGTTACAATGCCAGCAGTTGTATAAGGCTGTGACCTTGGTGAAGAAGCTTCACTCCTCATAACCAGTCTGACACTGACCCATCAGAACAAGGCCAAGTTGGGGCACACTATGCCCAAGGACCTTCTGCCATCTCTGATCACACAGTGGAATCACCAGGAGCTTTGTCCTTATTATCTCTTGAACCTTTGAACTATTGGTTGTGAAAAAGATTATAAATTGCTGTTCATAGGAGCACACCTTCAAAACAAACATCTAATAGCTTTCCCACAACAAAGTGCTGATATATTTCACACTTTCCCTAGTTCTCGTAACTAAGAAAGAAAATAAACAATGATGAACTAATTTTATTACCTAATGACCCTGCATTTCTTTAAAGTGACTTGACACTCATAAATGAGGGCAGAGAAAATAGATGTTAATAGCATTTTGTCTCATCACTTGGAATCTGGACATTTACTGTATACAACATTCCTTTGATTTTTAAGGAAGGAATGAATTCCATTTGATGGTCACTTAATTATGCCTTTACTACATTTTTCTTTATAATAGCTGGCACTTGATCTTGTCTTGATCTGTGCTTGTGTTCAAAACAGAATCTGATTATCAAGCCTGTTGATCTTCATATTGGCTAGTTGTTGCCAATCCAGTGAAATTATTTGGTTCTATTCCACTGTCCCGTCTTTAACCATCCAACTGCCTCTCAGAAGGTTCCTGTCTTTCTCCTCTTTATCATTCTTAGTTTCCTGCCTTCTTTTAAACCTGTGTTCCTTCCAGTCCTACTGCCTCCTTCAATGTGTTCACTTCTTCAGGAGCTTAAAACCTAAGTGAGGGAAACAAAACAAATCAAAGCAAAGCAAAACAAAAAGGCCAACCCACAAGCCCATATGTTAAGTAAACATCCAAATCCACTCTTGTCTTTTTTATTCCTGGCTATAGTTCGTGTTTAGGTCTAAAACTAGGCCTGGGTCCATTAAGATGACTTGTTTGGGTAAGAAGCAAACACCATGCACAGATACAACAAAATCAGCTCTATTTGTTTTGGCCAGGGGGATTTGCTTGCTCAGATCACATTGCAAGTCAGAAGTGCTCTGACTCTGAAGCCTGGGAGGGCCTGACACTGTCCTCACATATGTGATGTGACCCGGAGTAACTGCCCTTAGTTGTAAATCTCACACGCAAGAAATCAGAACCAGAAGAAAATTGTACAACACATTGTGCATTTTGTATAATAGAGGAATAATTAAAAATCAGCTGCAAAGCACAGTCCAACTTACTTGTCCTCATCCCCATGTTAGGCTGTAAAATACACAGCCTGGAAAGCAAGTGTCTTGCATACTTTTCATTTAACTCACAGGGCTGATTCATGCCAGTAAATGCTGAAACCCCACCTCATAACTGGGAGAAGTAATTTCCATTCCATGAGTTTTGCTTGAAGCTAATGCATGCTATTACAAAACACCTAAAGTAAAATTTTAACCATTTCTCTTAGCCCAGCTGTGAAGTTCAAACTACTTTTTAAAGTTAATTATCATGGTCTGACCTGCACATATGCACATGTTAAATACAAATAAATCAATATGGCAAGCTTGTTCTTGTTTCAATTTGCTTTTTAAAATTAGCATACTCTGGCTTTGCCTATCAGATATGAGTGTGATGGTATCTCACAGATTAAAGTTTTGCATTTTCCCCTTTGTAGTTCATTTGCTATTTTATAAGCCCAAAGTCCATGAGGGAGTGTTGGAAAGCCCCATAATTTTCCTCAGTAAATTTCCATTTTACCTTTTTATCTCCAATGTAGCTGGCACATGTGAAGAAGTGCAGATAGGCAGAAGGCCCTGCAGTGTCCACACATACACAAAATCCCTGACAAACACAAGTGACTTTAACTAACTCTGATGGTGATGCATGCTTGAGCATATTCTTTTAGTTCTCTTTTTTCTTTAAAGAGCATGTATTTGTGCTCTTACCTAGAAAATCAGGACTATTAAGAAAAAAAAATAAAGTAGGTTTTTTTATTATTATTATTAAAGGAAAAATATTTGAGGAGGACAGAAACATCATAAATTCTAGTGTCGGTAATTCATGGTAACATTCTTTTTTTTTCTCTGACTGGTACCGCCACCCATTACAGATCTGCCCAAAATATCCTAAAAGAGAAAGGTTTTTATATTTCTTCTGTGGCTTTCTGTGCATTTTCCTGTGAATCATCCTGTGTAGATCACAGCAAGAGGGAGAACACTGGGTTGACTGATTCACTTCTGTTGCTTGGTGTGACGAACTCTAATTGCACTTAAGTTGCGGGGATTTTCCAAAGCAAAAAAGTGACTTCTCCTTTTGCTAGGGTGTCAGACTGAGGCATTTGAACATCACCACAATTCAAGGATGAGCAGCATCATGTTCACAACCACACTGCCTGCCCATGGAGAGAACTGAGGGCTTAGTTTAAACCACTCTCTGGAACAGCAAGTGTTCACACATTTCTGTGTAGTTCATTTGTGCTCAGGAGGAGAACTGGAAGAGCACCAATGTTTTTAAGGACTCTTGATCTGAAGAGTTTGGTTCATCTGAAGGCATCAGCTAATTAACCTTCAAGACATGATCTGAAGTGGATCAAGCTTTTAAAAATTCTGGATCCATTTCTTTTCTGGCACCAGCTGCAAATCTGATTTTTCATTTCAGAGGATGGACCATCCCATACTTTTGTGTCCTCTGGGATGGTAAGTGCAATACAATATTGGAATTTCTTTCTTGAAGAAGGCACTAACTTTGCTTGCCTGCCACTGAAGCCTAGGGATACACTGTCTTTGAAACATGTGTGACCCTGTGTGCAAATGAGCCTCTATACAAAGCAACTGATAGACACAGGCCATAAAGACATCCACATGTACCGTCAAAATTTGTTTAGTCAGGGTGCTGTATTCAGGCTACTCCCCGATCTTTGGCTCTAATACCACCACTATTATTGACTGCTTTGGTTAGTATGGCCAGAGTGTGTAATAGTTGGAAACAAAACTCTGACTCAAGCATGTGCACATTCATTGTGGGTACTTGTTTACTTCTGAACATATTTCTGGCTGTGGGAGATGGCTCCAAGTGCACCATGAGATGTGCTCCCTCAAAGTCCTGCTGTGACAGTACACTGCTGAACGAACACCGCCTCGACCGGATCAGGGACCAGCTCTCTCTGCAAAAGTAAAAATCTTGATCCAAAAGAAGTTTGCACTCAGCAGGCCAGAGCAGCACAGAATATGCTTGCAAGACAGTTTAGAAAAACCCAAGCCAAAACCCAAGGGATGTTGCTTGGAAAATCCTTGGCTTTAAGGGAGTCGACACCTTGGGTAAAATTTTCAATGCTGGCCTGCTGTTGTAAGAGCATAAATCTCACCAAACAGGCAAGACTGCTCAGCATATCTTGGGGAAAACTGAACTTGAGCAAATACAGCTCCCAATCTCTGCAAAAAAGCTTCTGAAAGGTGGGGTATAACACCTGGATCAATCAGGAGACTGAACCTAACCACTGTTCTAACGCTTCTCTTACTTTTCCTCGCTTTTAAAGTTTCAAACAGAGGAAACAGAGGGGAGTGGGGGGAAGAGTCCCCTCCGAGGGCTCTGGCTGTCCCCTCACCGCAGCCCGGTCTCATTCCCTCTTTTCACAGTGACACCTACCGGCCTCCCACCGCTCCCCGCACCCGTAACCCGGGCGGGCTCCGCTCCCGGCCCAGGGCCGCTCTCCCTGGCCCTTCCCCGGCCCGAGCTGCGCGCTGGCAGCCCCGGCACGACCGGCCCGGCGGGGCACAAACTTTCCCGGCGAGTTTCGCTGCCGCCGCGGGCGCGCAGGGTGCGCGATGGGGCGGGGGCAGNGGCGCGCAGGGCGGGGTGTGGCCTCGCCATTATTTATGAGCTCCAGCCCCTATTTGCTCAGCTAATGATGCACCGGCGGCCGCCGAGCCTCGCCTTGCCGGAGCGGCGGCCAGGGCAGGGCAGCGCCTGTAACTGGAAACCAGCGCCGGCACCGCGCGGCCGCTCCATTCACTGCTCCGGGCGTGATTGCGCGCAGGGGAGAAGCGCTCGCTGAGCCTCAGGATCCACTGCCAGGATTACTGTACAGAAGAGCCGGGAGTATCTTTGCAACTGCCACGAGGAGAGACTTTTCTCTTTTTCTTTTCTCTTTTTTTTTTTTTTTTTCTTTTAATTTATTTTTCTCTCTGCCGTGAGCCAGGTTTGGAATTAAAATGTTCTGGTAGCAGGAGTGGAGTCTATAAATTGATAGAAACCAGATAGAAATCAGTATTACTACTGCTTCCAATAGCCGGGTAAGCATAACTTAAAGTTCTCTTTCTGTTCTATAATAGATGTGAAATGGCTCTCTGATGGTTGAATTTTGCTGCTGTTCACAGATAGTTAAACCAATGTTTTCCAGATTGGCACAGTCTGTGTTTGGCAGGGTTTGGGGGGTTTTTTGATCCTTCATTTCTCTTCTTCTGCCAAACGATTTTCCCTACAGTATTTAAGGGTAGGACCCAGCCTGTAGCAGATGACACCTGCACAGCACTTCCTAGCTAAGCGATACTGTACTTTCCAGAAGCCATGCAACATGCTGCCAGCGACCTCCGTGGCAGGGAAACTTCACTACTTCACTTTGGTAGCGGTTTGTGTTTGTTTATAGTCAGGCTAGAGTGTAAGAACAGAAATGCAATTAGACACGGCTTTTTGTCTGTCCTGTAGGATTCTTTTAAACTACTTGCAAGGCTTTAGATCTGTGTGTTGTCAGCGGAGATCATGTGCACTGGACGTGCTGAATATAGTATCATGACTTACTGAGATAAATTCAGAGCTGGGATATAAGCCCAAAGCAAGAGTCAAACCTGCAATGAGCTGTCAGTTACCAGCTCTGTAAATCTCTGAAATTAAACCTATTTCCATTAGCTAACTCACACGTCAGACACCCTGAGGTACCTTTTTGGCACTGTATGCATTTATTATTTATGTGTCTAAAAGCTGGGTAGGAACCATGCTGCTCAGCACTTGAGTCTTGTATTTGCCTGTCTGTCACTTCAGTGTTAACGGTGAAGATCTGCAATTTGAGCAATGAAATGTAGCAATGTTTCTCTCCTCTAGCTGATTACACTAGAATTGGCACGAGAGTGGGAGGGAAAGAGAGCTGAAAGGGGTGGTTTATTCTGTTATTGTTTCCTACAGTATTATTTAAGGAAGAAGGAATGCTGCACACTTGTTCCTCCTTGACTTTTTATCTATATTGCAAAGAAAGCATAGTGCTACTACTGTAGAATACAAATCCCATTGCGTCTATTAAATCACATGTTTTGTATGATTGGCTATTTGTTTTGGCCTGACAATGAGATTTTATTGGGATTTAATGCCATTTCTCTCATAGAAGAGTAGTAAGTTAAAGGATATCCCATGGGCAAGTCACAAGGTTTTAAATTTAAAGCCCACAAAGCAACATTAGTACTAGAGTTTGTGCAGCCTATTTAAAAATTATTCTTGGCAAAAACTCTGCAACTATCATTTTATTAGTTAACAGACCCTTAGAGATAATTTGGAACTGGGCCAGAATGGATATGTTTTTCCTACAGACCCGATCTGTAGCTGGCAAATTTCTGACGGGGTTGTTTCTGTCAATTAGCAGAGTCGTACAATTACTTGGTTTTGGTGCATTTCTCAGTATTCAGAGCAAATAATGAAGGACAATTTAGAGTGTGGGCTGCAGAGCTCTGTGCTTTCATGCATACTTTCCTTCCCACCCCCACCTTGATGTGAAGTCCTCATGCAAAGAGAAGCCTTTCCAGGCGATTTACAGTGAGTGGATGGGGAGTGACAGAGGTGGTAATGAGATACGGGGCTTTTACCGGGCTAAGTCAGTGCTGTGAATCCTGCCCAGACTGCTGCTGGCCTAAAGTCACCCCTTGAGCTCATTCCTGCCGTGCTGGGGTGGTTACAGCCGGTTCGAAGGACAGGTGTGAACCTCACAGGATGAACAAGCCTGTAGAAATATTGCCTTCCACTGGAGGGACTGTAGTGCTGGAGCAGAGCTGAAGAACAGTAAGCTGACTGCTCAGGTAACAAGTCTCTTTATCAAATAAGTGTATAGCCCTTAATGATATCTTCTAGCTGTAGGGGTTGTGTCTTTCAAAGTGCTTCCAGTTGCCATAAAGTTAGGTATATTACCTGACTAACTAATAAGTGGTGTCTAGTAGAAGGGCTGTTTACATCAAAAAGAAATATATATATATTGTATTCACTGAGCTGACAAAGTTGTTACAACAGGTGAAATGAAATTTACACTTCACAGTTTTTGGAGAGGTGCAGTTTAGTAGCAGATGTGATACAGATATGCAGTATTCAGCTTCTAATGGTGGCTGGGTTTTTTGGCTGGTCCAAAGTCCATTAGAAAAGCCACTTTCCTCAAGTGATTCCAGTGACCTCAAGTCCCTCCTGAACTAAGAAAAGACACAGAGTTCTGGAGTGTTTTCTGATTCTCTGAGATGCTCAGGCTTCTCAGCAGCTAACTCCCATAAAATGAAGGTTCAGCAGGTGTGCAGGAGTAGCAGACGTATCAAGTGTAGTATCACTGTCCAACTCTGGGATTCTTAGTGCCTTGTAGATGTCAGTGAGAGCAGGTGTGTAACCTGAAAGGAGCTAGCCCGAAAAGCAAACGTTGACTAACAGTTTCAAGTATGTTGAAATACTTTTGGTTTCATGGTTTTAAAATTAATGACATACATAGCCAGATTTTGTAAAGAAAAACAGGAAGGTGATTAGAGAGCTCAGCTTACTAAAACTTAAAGCTCATTTCCAAACACCTTTGATTTCACATGTTTAAAGAAAAGGAAAAAAACCCCAAACAACCAATAACCCAAACGTCCCCCCCCTTAACATGAGAGAGAGATGTCTAAAAATATCAGCCAGATTTTTATTCGTGAAACTTTATCTCCTGTCCTTGCTTTGCTCTGCCTTGACATTTAGTATAATTATATTTCCAGCAGGTGGAATTGTCTTCATTTTAGATAAGCTGAGTCTAATGCTGTAGTCTGCTCTAGCCCAAAGTTGGGTTCTGTTGGTTCCTATTAACAGACAGTGACTTCCTCTTGTGCCAGCACAGGAGATTGCTGGGGAATACCACTTTCAGATGCACAAAGGGAAAACAGAAGTGCTCTGCCTCCTTCACATCAGTAATTATGGCTTCAGCTGGAAGAGGCTTCCAACACAATCTTTCCATACTGTTGTTTTTGCTCCACAAGGTTGTATAAGAAGAGTAATGTGATCTCTCTCTCTTTCAGGTTTCATTTCTTGGATATTAAGTTGCAAATCTGAAGAGATGGCATTTCTTGCAGTGAACCTGTTGATTGGGATATTTATTTACTTTAGCAGTGTAAAAGGATCTTCTCAGCCTCAAGCCAGGGTGTTCCTATCATTCAATGGTAAGAAAGAAGATAAACATTCTTAAACAAATCATAATTGATTGAACATTTTCTTCTTCCCCTTAAATTCAATAACCGAGTAGAAACTGGCTTTTTGATCTGTGTCCACAATTACTATTTTTGGTTTGTATTGTTGAGGCACCTGTCAGCCTAAATTTGATTCTTTTACCAGAGTCTACCTATCACTATAGATGCATAGTTAATATATAATTAATAGGCTTTTTTTTTCTTTATTTTGAATTATTATGACTTACTAACAACTAAAGGTTTATTTCTTATCCTTAGTTTTGCTTGGAAAAAAACACAACACATGACATGTGGTGGAGAGTATTAATGATTTGCTAATGAGTTGCTTTCATTGATGCCCAGCTGAAACACTATATTCTGAAAATGAGGCTGCCTGAAGTTTTACCAAAATAGTCAGGCACAGAGTCCTTTTAAAAAATTTCATTCCGTTTACACTTTGTGCTGTGTGTAGGATGCACATAACACTGATGCCTGCATACTTTAAACCAGCAATGAAAATTATCATTTTCAAAAGAAAATTCTTTTACTTCTGAAGCACTGAGCAGTACCTTATTGCTGCAATTACCCCAGCATAACTTTTAATAGCAAAGTAACTTGTTATTCTACTCTTCAACGCTGATTTTGGCCACCACTTCAGAATGTGTGTGTTCTTCAGCTTACAGTGTCTGTTAAATCTGAGCTGAAACTTTCTGTCACTAATTATAGGGGCATTGAGTTTCTCCAGCCCTCTGCCTTTTCTGTGATTTTCTTTGAGGCATGAGGGCTTGCTATTCCCTGCACCAATACTTCTGTGGTTCATTAGCACAGGGATGCCCTTCCACTGCCTTGGCACACGTTCTGTGTGCTCTGAGCAGTCTTTAAGAATTGCTTTAAAAGTAATCAGAGCTAATAAGTATCTCAAACTTCTACTTGCTACAATGATCAATAACTATGTAAACACCAGACTGAGAGACATCCAGAAAGAGACTGCCAAGTTAGACCTTCCACAAATACCAACCTGAGTTTGAATAATTATATTATGGAATAAGGGTCCCTAAATTGATTAATGCACAACTGAATAGGTGATAAATATCATGGCTCTAGTAAAAGGAATAGTAGGAATTGAGTTCCAAGAGGAAATTCAATTGAAGAAGTAAGGATAGGGATTTCTTTTCCTTGCTTAAAGTCTGCACTGACTGTGATGGAGAGTGAACTGTTTTGGCACAGCTCAACACAGAAGCAAGTTTGGCTGTGGTTGTGTGTTACATTGCACGTTTGCCACAGTTATGCAGGACAGGCTGATTTAGATTTCCACATCATCTCTTTGGTGGCCTTGAAAGTAATCTAGGCTTCCCCTGATCTCTGGTATGACCACGAAGTAGGAAGTGTTCAGGTTTTGTGGGAATGGGAAAGGATTGTAATGAGAGGTGAATGGTTTTAACAGAAACTCAGTTTGTTTCATCACAGGTATCCTGTGAAAGTGAAGCAGCCATAGGCCAAAAGACTCCAAACCTAGGAACTGGGGAAAAAAAAAAAAAAATTGAATTAAAACCTTTTTTTCTATGTCCTTGAAAGGAGGTTGTCTCTTCTTCCTTCCTGCTTGGCTGCCTCAGTTAGAGAGCCTTGCAATACTATCTAATTCTCTTAAAACTGAGTTTTTACTGTCCCTAACACTTAACAGCCAACCTTTAAAAAAGAAATTACTTTTTTAGGTCCTAAATTTTTATTGGGTCTTTTGAAGTCACAAAAGTAAAAAATGAATTATGTGTTTTATAATATGAGAAGTATGTCTGAAATAAAAAGCTAAGCTTTTTGTATAATATATAAACAGAAGTTTTATTTTTAAACCTGATTTCCAGATGGTAAGAAACAACTTTCATTATGTGAAAAGAGTTTGCAGGTTGTTGTGTATACCAAGGTAATGGCCCCACCTGTAGTATGAACTTCTGTTCTATAAATCTTTGTTTACTTACATAAGTAGAGATGTAATAGAAAAAGGTGAAACTTTGTGTTGTTCTCTAGCTAAGTGTGATAACACACTCTTTTTTTCATAAGCTGCTTCATAACTCACTGTTTTTAAATCATATAGAGCTACCAAGTTATTTGGCAGTCTCGTTGCCCTGAGAAGCTGTCAGTTTTTGTGGAGAATTGTCACTCTTTTAAAGTGCATAAATTGAAAATAAAACCATAATTAGGACTCCTTATGTTTTAAATGACATTAGACAATAAAGACAAATCATTCAAGCTTAGGATACTTACGTGATATTTTTCAAATTCTGAATTGGATTTGGCTTGGTGTCTACAATTACATTGCATAAGTTTTGGGGGTAGAGTGTATACAGGAGGAGAAAATGAGTGATGCTTTTCAAAGCTAACCTGCTCCTTCAGGATCAAGTCAATTGAGCTTATTCACATTGCAGCATTTCTCATGGGAAAATCCAGCAAGTATCTTGACCTATTCTGTTTTTCATCAGGAAAGATAAAAATGCGAATCATTTGAATCACGGGCTGCTTTTCTCTTTGCCATCTACTTCATTAACAATCAAATGTAATTAAAAAGTGCGCCTGGGTAATACCTCAAGAGCCCAATAATAGGGATTTTGCAATTAACTTCAATGGATGAAGGACTGCAACCCTAACTTCTGTTTCTGAAATCAAAAGCCTGGCCCCTTGTCTAATTAAAATGTAGTTCATGACTTAGCTGAGGTTGTTAACTGTGCCTATGACGTGAGTGTGGAACTTTCTGCTGTCTGCACCCTGAGTGTTTTGGAAACTGTGGTGCTATACAGAACCCTGGGGCCTGATCCCTGCTGCCTTGCACCTTGTGTAGCCATTTACTCAGCTGAAAGGAAAGGTCAGGCTGGAGCTGAACTGCTGCTTTGCTCAGCTGGACATGGTTATACAGGAGAACCAGGCAAAGGGCTCTGGGTGTGCCTGGAGTGATCCCACATGACCTGCTTGTCCTGTCCAAGGATGATGGCTCAGACCACAGGTACTTGCACAGTGTCTGCACTGGGAGAGCCACTGCAGCTGAGGAAAGAAAGACGGCCCCAGGTTCTTCTGATTCTGAAATTGCAAAGATGTGCAGCCAGTGCAGCAGCGTTGGGGATTATCTGCTGTTCCCACTGAGCATGCAGGAGTGAGGGAACCTGGGATGGGGGAAGCAAAGGACTCAACATATCTCCCTACACTAGTAATACACTATTGCCCCCTCCTCCTGCCTCTTCTGGCTCCTTGTCCCTGGAGTAGATATTTCTTAATCTACTTAAATCACTTATCACAATTTAAAGTGCCATAGTTTATTTTCTCTCCATAGCAAAAGACTTACCTTATCTGTTTATGAACTATCAAGTGTGGTGCCTGCAGTTTCTCAAGCTCCATGCATTCCTCCTTGTTACTGCATGTTCCTGAACAGATAATTGGAGCTGTGTCCTTCAGTTTTCACAGGGAAAAAGCCTTTCTGAAGTCAGTGAGTGTCTTATCAGAATAAGGAAGGAGGGTACTAGATTCCAGGTTCGTGTCAGACTTTGTTTCATTCCAAATCACATTTACTTTTTGAATTTGTTGCAGCCTTGAAATGCTGAGCCATACCATTTTAACATCAAATTCTGAATTGATTGAAGCAGTTACAGTACTTATTTTTAAAAATACACTCAAACCTTCTTTGGGATTTAAATTTATACGATGCTACACAATGAGGTGGTAATTTCACAATTTACTGAGATCATTTAATGCATTCTTACCTCAAATGTCTGGTCTAGCAGATATTTCCCATGGAGATTCTCCTATTGTCTGCAGTGAAAATTCCATATGAGAAGTGGATCAAGGCTAATTTGCAGACAGTTTTGTTCTTCTCTTTGTTCTAAAATTACTAGAACACGTAAAGGACTTTTAAGAAAGTATCAGTCAGATTCATTAATGACAATTAAAGTGCATAAAATGTCACCAGAGCAACAGCAGCACTTATTCAACTGTCAACATATTTTAAAAGATTTAATGCAACCCCTGTGGTTACCCTCAAGGAAAAATAAAGGAACTGAGAACCATTTTCCTTGAGCTCTTGAGCAACAGCAGTACAACTTGTTTTTAAACAATCCCTCATTGTAATGTTAATGTTACCACAGTTAATAAAAAGTTCATTTATTATTTGGGGGACTTTGTGCTGATGACAGTCTAGTAGGCAAAGGTTTACGCTCATATAGTTGATTGGATCTTTTTTGGTGTCCATGGAATGAAAGCTATTTATGAAATTAAGTCGAAGTAAAGCATTAAAAGAGGAAAAAAAAAAAAAAGAGATAAGGGATCCAGTTTTTAATTTTGTTTACATGCAGAACTTACCTTGAATGTTCATATAGTTGCTTAATTTTGAGCAAATTGTGAGTAGTATTTTCTCAAAATTTACTGATTTGTGTGTTTCACAGTTTCATAGATCTTAAATGATGTTAATTTATAAAGTGTTGAACATCAGCAATGTAAATTTTTTTCCAATTTAATTGTATCTCACTGGAGAGCTAAAAACTTTATTTGAATACATCGAACTAAAAATAGAATTATTTTTTCTCTTTATTAGTGAAGATTGGTTTTTACAGTTTGTTATAAAATCATAGAATGTTAAGGGGTTGGAATGGATCTTAATGGATCTGGTCCTGACATCCCCTGACACAGGCAGGGCTACCTCCCACTAGACCAGGTTGCTCAAGGCTTTATTCAAGCTGCCCTTAAACATTGCCAGGGTTGGGGTATCCACAATCTCTCTGGCACTCTGTTTCAGTGTCTAACCACTCTGAGTACAAAAATTCTTCCTGATATCTAACCTGAATTTCCCCCTCTTTCAGTTTGTGCCCATTACTCCTTGTCCCATCAGTACAATTCCTGACAAAGAGCCCTTCTCTGGCTTCTCTGTAGCCCCTTCATATACTGGGAGGTTGCTGTGAGGTCTCCAAACCTGCTCTTCTCCAGGCTGAGCAACCCCAACTTTCTCAGCCTGTCTTTGTGTGGGAGGTGCTCCAGTCCAATTAACAACTTTGTGGTCTCCTCTGGATTTGCTCCAACAGTTTCAGGTCCTTCTTATTTTGGGGACACCAGAACTGCACTCTGTTCCAGATGGGGTCTCAAATTGACAGCTTCGGTTGTTCCTAAAGACAAATGTCTAATTTACAAATGCTAATCTTTGGGAGTAAATTTTAGAGTTCTTCTTTCTCTGTATTTTTTTTCCCATGCTTTTTTTAGTTTGTGTTTCTTTATTTCTCTGTTAAATAAACAGAGGCTTAATGCAATAAATCTTGTATTGAAATTGAATTGCTTGAATGGGCTATGAGTTAAATGTAAAAAAACCCCAAACATATTAAAGGAAGCATTGTGTAAAAACCTCTGTATTCTTTCTGGAGTTCCATGGGTAAAGGTCCAATGCCAAATGACATTGAATTTGCTTATTTTCACATTCTTGTTCAGTGGCAGTGTCTTTGAGTTGGCTTCATTATCATTTTTGTTGACATGAGCGTGCAGGAGAGGATAATTTATTGTTTCTGTATTTAGTTAAATGGTACCATGAGATTTGACTTCAGTTAAGAAAATGGTCTAGCAGTAAAGCTGAAGTCACAGGTGGTGTTTGGTCCAGTTCTGTGTTTGTGCTCTAAAATTACTGTAAGTGGTACCTTCATGGGAAAGCAGAAATAAGTACATCTTCAAGGTACGTAATTATCAGGCAACAAAGATGCTTGATGATTAGCAAAGGTACTTAATTACCAGGCAACAAATTATCAACCTACAAATTTGACCGTACTCTTGGATGAAGAGCTCATCTGAATTTGACAGAATTTGTGAAGACTTGTTTCTTTCTTGCACACTAATAAGTAGATCTGTTATCTAAGAGATGACTTACTTCCTTTAATCTCTTTATGTTCCTGAGCTCAGTCAATTTGACCTATATCTGAACCAGCCTGTGGTTTTGTTTGTTTTTTTTTATTTATTTATTTTATTTTGGTATGGAAAAATCAAACTTTATCTTAGAACATTTTGACAGATTCTTCACATCTTGGCACTCTCTGCTTGTCATAGAGGAAGGCAGCTTATCTTGGCCAATTCCATTGCTCTGTCATTACAATTCTTTCTTGTGTTGCCTGTCCAAGGCAAATGCTGAAGTCCCTACGTAGGCAGTTATATTGCCATTATTCTACAACACATCTTCTTTTTAATGTTTAAAAAAATGTGATGAGAGAGAAATGGCATAGACATTTCCAATACCCCATTTTTTTTCGGGATTGTTCGGGTACCAGTAACAAGAGCTCCTCTGTGAGCCGTTTCCATACTGGATGAGCTCACAGTGCACTTTGATATGTAGAGCTGCACAAGCCTTTTTGTGTATCAGATGTAATTAGTGACGTGACTCACAATAATTACTCATTTTATTGAAGTGCGTTGACTGAGATCCTGCCATGAATAAATACACAGACTGAGAACTTATCCTGTTATTTGAACTGGCTGTTCCCTCAGCATGCGTATTTTGTTCTTTTTTGGTGCTGACTTTTCAGAGTTCTCAGTAACACTCTTTAATAAAAAGACTAGGCACTGTTCCTCAGGGAAAGGTCTTTGTCTTAGGGACACAGTTTACTGATTCACAGTGCAGCTCCTGAGCTCATCTTGTCTCACCTTACCTTCAGACATCACTGGCTTAGCAGATACTAGGTTAAAAGAAGGGTGTGTATTTTTCCCTGTTCAGTTGATTACAGAGTTGGGATCTCAGGGATATAACAGCAAAACGTGCTCCATTACCTGTGTAAGTCAGGGTAATGTTGTATCTCTCTTACTGGGAATCAAGATAAATGTGTGTTTCCAGGAATGAAGACAATGATTGTGATTAAGAGAGGGTTTACACCATTCCTCCCTTCCCTTTGTATCTCCATCCTTATTCACTGTGAGCTTGGTACAATTGCATTTGCACCATTACTTCATCAGCCACTGACATAGCTTTTTCCAGGAAGCAGAAATCCTGGTAGTGATTTACTGGCGCTAAGACTCAGGTGTAACAATGGAAAGAAGATAGGGAGTGACTGCTCTGCCTCTCCCATGAGAGTGCTCTGGAGCTGGGACCATCATCCCTTTAGGGAGTTCAGCTTTTCATCTTATCTTTGTGAATATAAGACTAACTATTCCTCCTTGAGGAGAAGTCTCTTGATTCTTTTGTGTGTAAGGTTGGTGGAGGTTTTGTTTCCTGCTCCTTTGTACAGCAATATTTGGGATATTTCCAGCTACTACTCTAACCCAGCAAATCAGTTATGCAAAAGTGAGTGCTAAAAAAGGCTCCTCAATTACCACAACTAACACCCCAGATTTTTTCTTCTATCTACAAAGATTTTTTTCTTCAGAAACACAGTACACATAGTTTTAATTTATAATCTTAGAAGGCTTATATTCCAAGGCAGCATTTTTGAAGACATGTCTACTGCCATCTTACATCCTACCTACAAGAAATTAGGCCATGGTATTTCATCATTATCAGGAAAGAAAAAGAAAAAACATTCTGGAACTCCCCATTAAATCATCTTGATAGAAAAAAGTCTCTGGAAAGCATTTCACCAGTACACAACTCCAGTGAGTGCTGTCAGGGAGCTGCAAGAAAAGCAGGATGTATTGGGAACTCTGTGTGTTATTAGGGAGAAGGGAATTTTAGATCTGGTGTGTCAATGCCCTCAAATCACCATGAGCTTAGGGACTGGTCTGTGAGCAACTCACAGGGCTGGGCTCTTAATTTGTGATTTAGCCACCATCTCCCAAGTGCTACATGTAATTTTTAATGACTTTGATAGTACTGAGGAAGGAAGAATGGTTTTGGTTTTGTTTGGAGTTTTTAAAATTTTTATTTAGGGGGTGTAAGTAAACACTTCATATGAAATACATACTATTTTATGAGAATGTTTTATTTCCAATAAAAATTTCAAATGCAAATATGATTTTGTGAAATGCAATTTTTAGTGATAGAATGGAATGAATACCCAGACTTCTGGACTGTTCTGCCTAATCTTGCACAGTGCTCTGGAATAAATTATTACCTCACCAAAATTATCTTCTAGAATGTGGATGAGGAGACATCACAATCAGCTGGGACTGCCAAGTTTCTTCATGGAAAAAAAATGTGTATTGGCAGTTGCTTCTATTTTTTTTTTTTTTAAGAACTCAAAGTTAAGCTGAATCCAAATTCTTTTAATTACAGGCATTGCTTTCAACCATTAAGGTCAGACTGGCATTCCAAAATTAAAAAAATAAAAAAATGGGTTTAAGAATTACACAGTAAATGTGTGATGTATTAAAATTCTCTTTCAATTATCATCTCAACTATTGTCTCCTTTTAGATTTTCCTTTGCAATTTCATAGTTTCAATATTACTTTGAAATGGAACTGGAAAACACAAAGTCTAGTAAAACCCTCCCTGAGAGTAATAGACTTTCTCAGTTACCTGTTCTCCTTGTTATTTGTTGTTATTTCTGTTGCTTAACAAATTTTTTTCTGTTGCTTAATAACATTTCTCTTTACCATTCTTAATGAAAAATATATTTATTTTCAAAAGCTTTGAGTTGTGCAGAATAAATCAATTTATGTCGGCTCAGAATCAATTAAATTGGACAAACATTTGTCTTCTTTTAACATCTGTGTAAATCAGGCTAGATCTCTCAGTCTCCCAGCTTAAAGGAGCTGCAGAGTTAGATTTACAGGCATAAGAGAAATGTGCAAGGCAAGTGTCTGATCCATTATTTAGCTCAATTGGCTGAGAATGATGAGCTCAATTTTCTTTCTTTCTCATGATGCAAAGTTTTGAACGGCAGAAGTACCGTGGTATATATGCACACCACAATTGATAGTGCAACAGGAAACAGAGGGGAAGATAGGAACAGTAGATGTATGCATAATCCTGCAATAATTTCTTTTTAATGAAAAGAGGCATTTGGATTTAGAACAGTGTAATAGACACATCAGTTTGAAGCCTTCATTTACTGTTTGTTGATCCCAAGCATTTTACTGGGTTTGAACCTAACACTGATACAGAAACTCCTGGAAAAAAACTACTGGTCTCAGGAGAGTGGATTTTCCTTATCCTCTGAGATAACCACTGAGCCAGGGAATGAAACACTGCTTTCCTTGGGTCCAGCAGTGTCATACACCTCTCTGGCCTTTCTGGTGCACTGCATGGCACAGGATACACACCATGACATGTACTTTCTATAGCCCTTAGAAACTCCTCCTAGTCTGCAGTAACCAGCCTGCATGCCTCTCATTGCACTTTGCTGAGACAGTCTCTGTGTGAGTATCTCGAGTGCTCTTACAAGGCAAATATCAAATTAGAACACAAAAATGTGAGCACTTACAGTTTCAGAATGGCACTTTCTGTTTTTTTTAATATCAACCAATTAAGATGTTATTTCCAAGGAGTGGCTTGGCATCTTTTCAAAAATTTACTTCTTGAGGGCTGAAAAGGATTTCATTGGCATGGAGAAGTGATCCTGGGCTTAGATTTTGTGATGTCTTTTACGTGAACACAGCTGGAATTTTTTAAGCTGATTCGACTAAAAACCCACTTCCTGCCANCTTCTTATTTAATAACTTACCATCTTTGTAGCTTTGGTAATTCCCTTTAAAATGAGAAGAGTGTCAGCCATTCATTTCTCCAGTAGGAACATTTTTTTACTTTTGGGTATTTGCAAATATAAGACTTTTTTAGACATAATTTTGAAAAGTAAAGTAGGTAAAGGATCATTTCTCAGTACCTTTTATTCCACTGAATTTTTTTCAAGCTCCCTCTCTACTATTTGCTGGTCTCAAGTAAATGTGTTTTTAAGTTCACACCAACAGCTGAAAGATTAAAATTGCAAAAATAATTTGAAGCTTTCAGATGCAGTCAGGTACACCACTGCCTGCACAAGCAGTGCTCAGAAGGTGGAGCTAGGAGAAGACTTATAAACTTAGTTTGGCCCATCAGCCAGGTCCAACAAACCACAGACATTTTTCATCTAGTCCCATTCTTTCCTTTGAGACATGGGAGAATCTGCACAGTGTGTGCTCCTATAGCTGATGAATTCATCCTGCCCAGCTCCCAGAATGTGAGCAGTGGGTTCATGAAGCACTAGCATGGCACTTGAAGAGAAAGAACATAAGTCTTGCTGCATTTTTGTGTATATATGCCCCTGGACTAATTAGAGCAGGCTCTGGGGAAGAGGGGCAAGCACAGGAATTCAGCATATCCCCAGCAGCTGGGGAGAACAGAACGACCACCCTGATGCAGGAGCTCTGAGGAGGCTTTTATAGAGGAAGGCTGTGCCAGCTGAATCAATACAGGGGCAGGTTTCATACCTACTGTGGTAATTTACAGAGATGTGTTGGATGGGGGAGACAACCTCATAGAATTAATTAAGAAAGTCCAACCAGTCAATCTTTCAATCTTTCTTGAGTTGGATTTTTTTTTTTTTTTTAGATTCAGGAATCTGCCTCAAATGATTACTTCATTTGCTATTAGAAAAGTAAAAAGGTATATTTTATTCCAGACTCTCACTGTCATTGCCAAAGAAATTTCCTTCATAAAAACGTTGCACTTACATGTAGCAGTGCAGTCCAGTGATGAGATCCCTCACTATTATTATTATTATTATTTGTGCTTATATCCAGTGCATTTTTATGGGTAATGGTATATTGGTATTGGTATTAATATTGGTACTAGGGTCAAGCATTGTATGCTGGTTATGAGGCAGCCTGTCCTCTTTGTATGCTCACTTCCACTCTTACCTTGTTCTTAAAGAGGTGAAAGAATTCTGCTTGGATTTTTCCAAGAGGCAAGCAGCTGAGTTTATTTTTTTCACCCTGTGTGGTGACTGTGACAGACCTTTGCTTTAAGGTTATTTTCTTTTGCACAAGGGGATGGTGGCATGGGAAGGGGTTTATGGCTTGCTTATGGCTAGTGAAAGCTTCCCCAGCCAGCTGGGGATGCCTTCCAGATTGGGTTGGATGTGAGAGAAAACATGTAACATCTAAGATCAGCTAAACTTGAGATTGTGTGTAACATCAATAAACCACAGCACTCTGAATAAACAAGGTGGCCACTCACTGTTTACTGTTCCCTTTGCTTGTTTTTCAGCACGGTGTCTGTGATAGCCCCAACCTGTTCACTGAGCAGCTTAAAATGGGTTTTGCTCAAAATAGGTCTAATTCTTAGCTGATAGGTATAAGTTCTGTTGGAAATGTGTTAGAGAGGACTAGCAGATTGTGGGACAATTTTCTCTAAAAGGCCCTTTAAATAAAGCAAATATTTATCAGTGGAGAGTGAGGGGGTGACACAGGAAGCACCAGGAGGTGAAAGGGGCTTGTAGAAGTTACTCACAGGCACAAAATACTGCAGCCCAACTCATGAGTGAACATTCAGCCTTAATGCCTGCTCCAGAGGTAATCTCCAGTTCCTTGGAATCTGACTTCAAATCGGCTATCAGATCTTGTGTTGATACGAGTGTTCTTTGTAGGCTCATTTAGGAGGCAAAATACTATTTTTTCACATAGGAATGGAGCATAGTTCTGGCCTATGGTGTAATTTTATAGTGGTTAAAGTTTTCTTCAGTCATGACAAATTATTTGTTTTGATTTGTGGAGATGACAGATCAGGAAAAGAGGTTTTTCAGTTTTGGACCCTCCAAGCATAAGAAGTTCTGGTGAAATAGGGGCCACAAGGCTGCTGTGGGTGCTGGAGAACATGGTAGGCAGAGTTTCTTCTGGTGTCTCTCTAATGGGGAGAGTCACATTCTTTTCAGCAGTGACATCTGTTTAGATGCTAGGACTTCTTTTCTTTTGTTTCTTGTTTGTTTGTTTGTTTGTGGTTTTTTGTTAGTTTTTTGTTATGTTTTGTTTTGTTTTTTTACTGTAAGCATACTGAGACATTGAAGTAGATTATACAAGGAGGCAACAGACTCTCCATTGCTCCAGGTATTTGGAGCTCAGCTAAACGAGGTCTTGTGCAAACTCACCTCAGTGGATAGCCCTGTTTTGAGCAGGATTTTGGCTGACACAATCTTCAGATGTCTTCTCCAGTCTGCATGTTTCTGCTTCTGT
The DNA here is from genome assembly GCA_013400435.1 of Pycnonotus jocosus. Lineage (NCBI taxonomy): Eukaryota > Metazoa > Chordata > Aves > Passeriformes > Pycnonotidae > Pycnonotus > Pycnonotus jocosus. The sequence goes on along the minus strand of VWYP01002916.1, from coordinate 469,496 downwards.
GATTTTATCAGAGATCAGCAGGTGTGAGTGTTTAGATGTTGGTATCTATTTTGGCACTGTTTCCAGTACAGCTTATCTATTAAAGTAGTTCTGAAGAAGAAAGTTAGCTTCTCTCGAAAAGGTCAGCAATTTGACCCAAATGACCTGGCATCCAGTGTGCCTTTCTCCACAATGGAAAGCTATAAACACTCAACATCAGGAATTCTTATTCAGATGCCTTCTGCAAATTATTGTACCTAAAGTGTGTGCTTCCAAGCCTGAAACCATGCATGTTGTGTAAATTGCTTTCTTACAGTAAGAAATAGAATAGATTTCCCTAGTGTGGGGAGGAAAATCATGGGTCTTTCTGATTTGGTTGAACAGTAAAATATAACAATTTCTCTTCTAAGGAATGGCAAAAATCCTAGATATGCAGCATTACATGGAATTATATGAGGACATATCATATGATTCCGTGCTCATTTTCTTTAAATAATCTCCTTTTTTTCTCTGGTTTAAGAAAAAGAGATTGGCTTCTTTTTAAACTGAGCTCATTTATAATACAATGACTAAATCAGTACGTTATGATGGAGCATGCAGTATGTAGCTAAATTTACAGGTTTAAATAAATTCTATAATAGCTTTATTTATTTATTTATTTATTTTAAATTCCATTGAAGCCTTTTATTACAAAATCAGAATAAACGTTAAATTATATAAGTAGCATTTCTGACCATATTCCATGGTATGTTGGTCTCAGAACAGATACTAGGTCTTGTTCTGGTTCTAGTTTATTCTCAAAGTTTGTATCTCTGTGTGTATAATGTTACATAGAACAGATAAAACAGACTTCTACAGTACACACTGTGTTTAGGCAGGTATATATGTCTACTTCTGGGCAAAGTTTATGTTAGCTGATATATTGTAGGTGTATAGACAAAAATGTTTGCTAAAATACGATAAAATGGCAAGTCCACTTAAAAAATTCTAAATTACCTGGCCACATCCTGGTTTGAATGCATAGCATCCTAATTTTGTCCAAGCTACTGTATTTTCTTTCGTTTGTGTGGCTGAATTTGCATGCTCAAGCTCTGCTCTTTAGTGTTGTGTGTGCACACATAAAAAAACAACACAGAAAAAAATTAGTATTGTGGTACATACTTCTGAGCTTAAGCTTTTTCACTCTGCAGTTTACACTGTAATAATTTGAATATTTAAAAAATTCATTAGAATTGTATTGATTATTAATCTGTACACATTTAGGGAAAATTTCTTAGGCCTCTTTGCAAGCCCATACTGATCTCTGACTAGCATTAGTTATCAAAATTCCTTTATTGTTCCTGCCTGCCATAAAGTCATGGAATCTTGTGGCTTGGAAGGGACCTCCAGCCAACATCATGCTCAAAGCAGGTCTGATTAGATCAGGGTGCTTTGAGACAAGTCCACCTAAGTCTTTAATTACCATGATGGAAATCCCACCCTTTAATGTCAATGTTCCAGTAGCGTTCCAGCAGGTCATTTTACACATAAGTAAGGAGAGTAATTCCTCAGCCCTAAAAGTGTTCCAGGCCAGACTGGATGAGGCTTTGAACAACCTGGTTTAGTGGAAGGTGCCCCTACCTATGGCAGAGGAGTTGAAATTAGATGATCTTTAAGGTCCTTTCCAACTCAAGCATTCCGTGGTTGATTCTAGGATTTCCTCTTCTCATTTGCCTTTTAAAACTGAAAAAACTCAGTCCTGTCATCTCTCCCTGGAAGCCATGTGGTCCAGAAACTTGTATCTTTTCTCTGGCTTACTTTTAGTCTTGGAAAGCGATCCTGTCATTCTAATGATGAGTTGCTCACTTCAGTATCTGCTCACCATCTCTTCACCTCTCTCCAGGTTCAGGTCTGCATGTAAAATGAACAGAGTCTGATTCTGTGTCTATTACAATAATTCATAATTTAGCTACTTGAAAACTGTGGAAGAACCATATACCTCTCTTTGTATATACTTACTGACTATAAGTTGTTTTGGTGCTTTCATTTGGTGCTTTCTTTCATTTGGGGAAAGAAAGAGGGTTTTGTTGGCCTTCGTGTCGTTAGAGTCAACTATTGAGGGTTTTTTTTTCCAGAGAATGTGAAAAAATGTGAGTCTGGAGTGCCCATGGCAGCTGTTCAGTGTTTCTTGAAACTGAGTCTGATGATATTATAAGGAAATCACCTGCCAGCCATTTTTAGAGGAATTTCTCTGTAACTTTCCAAGGATACAATTTGATTCCTTCCCATAAATCAGTTTCTATATAGAGTTTAAAAGGAAAAGCCTGTTTACTATTCCAGTATAAATTTACATTTTGGGCATTAATTCTGGTCACTGGGGGAAGCCAAAGTATTGTGTCATTTGGCAATACCAAAATCACTTGTATATGAAGAATAAAATAGAATACATCTCAATTCACGTCTTAAGATTCTCTGCAGACAAATTCATCCTCTGTGTTGTAAAGGATAGGTGGATTTTGTCTGTAAAGGGATATTAATTTTCATTTGATCTGCCTTAATCCTGAGGATATGGGTTCAGATCTCAGAGCTATTGAAAATATTAACTTGATGCTTCCATCAGCCTTGAAAAGCTCTGTGATTGAAGGCTCTCAGCAGCTATTATCTGCTATAATAAATGCCAATGATAAAAAAGACTAGATGAGCTGAGGATTTTTTTTTTAATTTTGAAGAGCAAGTAAAAGTATTTTCTTTCTAAATTAAATTAGGGCAAAAAATCATTTGATGATTAATTTATTGATAGAGAGTACCAACAAGATTGTTCTTTTCTACAAATACTGCTTAGGATTTGGGAGCCACAGTTCATTGCAAAATATGCTGCCTGTTTGCCCAGCTGCCAAACTTCCTTTGCCTTGTCTCCTTCTGTATGTGAAAAAAGAGGCTGAAAGCAAGGTAAAGGGAATAACAGGCTTAGTGCTGCTCTGCTTGCAGGCCACAGTCCTTAAACAGGATTAAGACTTTTTGCTTCCATGTGCATTATCACATCCTAGAGGAGTGGTACCCAGGTATTTGAGCACAGGCAAGGTAACAGTCTCCTGCTGTGGTTTTTGCCTATAAATGACATACATTGGTCATCCAAAATACAGGAATAAGTCTTGCAATTTTTTTATTATGATTTTTTTTTTTTTTTTTTTTTTTGAGGGAGGGCAGGAGGGGAAGGTAGTGGTGGTGGTTGGNGTACCCAGGTATTTGAGCACAGGCAAGGTAACAGTCTCCTGCTGTGGTTTTTGCCTATAAATGACATACATTGGTCATCCAAAATACAGGAATAAGTCTTGCAATTTTTTTATTATGATTTTTTTTTTTTTTTGAGGGAGGGCAGGAGGGGAAGGTAGTGGTGGTGGTTGGTTTGGGGTTTTTTGGAGTTTTTTTTGTTGGTTTTTTTTTAACTGTTAAGTTACAGTTGAAACAACTGGAAACTGCTACTCCAACATAACCTGCATTAGTGTAGGAGGAATAGGCCCTCAGACAGAAGCAAGCCAAAATGCCAAAACCAAAGGAAAGCTGAGGAGGAAAAGGATACAAGAAGGATGTTTCTTTAATATTTCATTACAACTTCAATTTCATGAATATTACACACAAATTAAACTAAGATTACATTACAGAACTGTGTGTTCCAAAACCTTATGGCACATAACTTAAAGAAAAAAAATCCATATTTATGTCAGATGCATTTTAATTTCAAAATGGTACACAGAGTTTATGCCCAGCATATCATTTGTTATGCAGCAGTCTTTCTCTGTCTTACATATTTCCATTTGGTTTTGGCAAAACAAAAGGAAACAGTTAAAAAGACATTTCTTTTTGTGGGGACAAAAAACCCCTTCTGAAGTCCAGTGGTGTTACCAAACTTTGGATCATTATCATATTTTCCAGTGGTTGCTGTATTTTAATGAGAAATCTACATTTAATCACTCTCCACCCTAAAAGAGTATGCAGTTCTGATACCTGACAGTGTTCAATGAAGTCTTTCATTGTAAGAGAGTATTCAATTTTCTAATGAATGTTAGAATAAAAAGAGAATAGATTAAAATCAGTTTCTGTGTTTTTACATTTTTTTTATATGTCCAAACTGCAGCATGAAGTGTTGATCCAGTTGAGAGGTTTCAGGGCCATGGATGTGGTTTTGCATTAACAAGGTGGCATTTGCATATCTTGGGACAGGCCTTGCTGCTCCCCTTGGCAGTGATGAAAAGGACACACATTTGCTCCTGTCCCTTCCTGATTGCCCATACCAGTAACTACCACTTTGTATTATTTATAGAGACTGAAGTGGTTTACAGTTTTGTCTTTTTTTCCTGCTTTTCTCTTTAGCCACTACCCAACACAACTGCACCCAAGGTTTTCTTGAGGTTTGTCTGGTGGAAGCAGAATTAAAGAGTTTTATGTACTTTGCTGTCTTATGACAACTGGCAGCAACTGAAATGAGGCATGTCAAGTGACTACCACAAAAAGAAATCAGTAATTTACAAGTTCAGACAAAGGTTGAAAAAACAAACCTTCTCTGCAGTTGTTGTCTTGTACAGTCTGCTAATATTTTCACATTTGAGAATATGTAATTTTCCTAATTGATAGAATGTTTCGCTACAGTTGAAAAGAAAAGGCAAAATCAAAAGCAGAAGACTCTCATTTTCAGCAGAGCAGTGCTAATGCTTCTGTTAGTCAGTGAGAAAAACGTGGGGGTGGATGAGAAACAATAATTCATTACTGTCTCTCCTGCAGTCAATTAAATATGTCTCATACGTAGCTGATTAAAGCTGCCTTTTTCTCATAATAATAATAATAATAACATTCATTGGAAACAGACTGAGACCAGGACCATTTCTCCCAGCATACCAAACCTTTAGTGGAAGGGAAAAAGTAAAACCCAAATGCCAGCCTTGCCAGGCTGAGTTGGATTATACAATCATTATCCATGGCTTGCAATAGGTGCAAAGTTATTCTTTCTACTCTGATGTTGACTCCTGTTCATAGCTTGACCTGCTGAATCTTAACCAGTGCTCCACATATGAGAAGTTTTCACACATGACAAAAGCATGGGTCAGAAAGCTGATGATCTGATGTCTTCACACACAAGTCTAACATAATGTTGGCATGTGAAATCATAGATGGCCTCGTGTAACAAAAGACCCTCTCCATCCTCAATTTGTCTGCTTTTAAAATAGTATATAGAATGATTTTGGAAAACCAATCTCTGTAATGTCCTTCTCCTTCTATAAAACTTACTGTTATTTATTTCCAAGCTCCTTAAGATACTACATACTATTTTGCTAGGCTAAAATATGCATCGCCCTTACAATTTTTCACACTTGCTGTCTCCTCTGATTTGATTCACATTTTCTCCCTTCTGTATCTAGTTCCCTGTCCAAGTTAAAATGTAAAATGAAATAGAAGAGATGCTTGGGCCCCTGAACACATTGCTGAAAGGTTCGTTTTTCTGCACACAAGTGTTCAGAGTACTTCTCACAGAAGAATTGCATAAATTATGGAGATTCCAGTCACAGAACAGTGAATGGTATTGTCAGTTTGCTTAGGAAAAACTAATGAGGTTGTAAAGAAATACTGTCTGCTTTAAAAGAGTAAAATTTGACAGCTGGAAAAACAAGGGCAATAGGCTGGTTTCCATTTTCCGTTGATTTTAGCCCCCAACATTCAGAAGACTTCCTTTTCTGCAAAACCATATTCACACTGCCTACACATGAACACACAATGCTCTTTTGCTTCAAGCCAGAGGCAGATTAAACTTCATTAGGAGAGTAAGGCTTGAGGAAAGTTCAAATTGTAACAGATAGTAATTTGACAAATAAAGAATTAGGGTTTGTTTTACTAAGCCAAAAATAAAGGCCAGAGCAAAGTTCCCATGACTCTTTTGTGCCTTTTACCACAGGGTAGGAATACCATCCCTTTTCATAGTCTGGTTTACATACTGTATAAGCCTAGTAGACACATACCATGGCTGTTTTAATGCATTTAAGCACTCACTGGTAGCACACATATCTCTCATTAAATTGGAAAAAAAAAAAAAAAAAAAAGCTTGTAAAGTATTTCCCTTAGAGCAAGAAATAAGAACAGGAGCTAGAATATGTGTTCAGAGTATTCTTAGATGCACTAGTAGCTGCGCTTAAAATCAACAAGAATGAATGCATTTTATGTCTGAATGGATTTAATTAGCTTTCTGTAGCAACATTAGAGTTTTAGCCAAGCATCCTCGTATTTACATATTGACACATTCCCAGGCCTTGTTGTTTTAGGATAAAGGATGGATCATTGCAGGTGAGTGACAGATACCTATGGTAACTGATGGGCTGTGATTTGAGAATTTAAGTTCTTCTCATGCAGCAGCAAACTGTGTAATGGCTGATGTGCAATGGCACAATCCCTTACAAAGTTCTCTGACATCATTATCTGGAAACTTTTTACTGATATATATATATTGGATGAACTTCAACAGAGAATCTACCTGCTAAATGCTGTACACTGGAATGCACAATGTACTAGGTAGTGACTGCATGCAAACAATATTACAAAGTGAGGGCTCATACAGAATGATGTGCTGAAATTCCTGGCAAAAACATTATGAGACTGTCTCCTGGACTGGGATGCAAAGCCACTGTGTCTTTGTGCTTGTTCTTGAGAGTTAGGCACGTCAGACTGGGAGCTGAAGTAACCCTGCCAAATAAACAAATGCTCCAAAAATCATCAGGCTTCTTTAAACATTGCCTGAAAGTATCTAAGGGAGAATCGTTGAGGACAGGAGTAGGACACAAACCTTGGTATTTAGTTGTCTTATTCAGGTCTGCAGAGAGGTACAACTAATAGCCTGGAATCTGCACAGAGATCATTGCCTGAAGAGAAATGTTTGCATAGTTTACATTCAAAGAACTGAGCAGACACTACTTTCTTTTCTGCGTTGTATATAACAAAGAGAGAGAGAGAGAGAGAAAAAAGAAAGTTTTAATTTCCATATTAATTTGGAAGCAAAGAGTTGGAAATTCCAAATCCAGTCCATGTTTCTTAAGTAATGTTGTAGGTAGGAGACACAAGCTAAGTTAATTAAGGTTCGCTTTTCATTCCTTTCTTTAGCCTCTGCTACGATACACAGAAAATAATGCAGAATGAGCTGAATTTGACTCAGATTAGATCTGAGTGTAAGTTCAATGTCTTGTTTTAATAATTGATACTTTATTTTATGTAACTGTTAGCTCTGTAAAACAGAGAAATTGTCCTTTAGAGGCATCCTCTGGCTGGTGGAAGAGTGGAGCTGTGGCCAGCCACTGTTCCATTCTTCGCATCGACCAAATGATTCCTGCAGCCTGCTGAGGAGGCACTGGCCACCTGCCCCCAAAATCTTCTCTTTGATTATCTTCTGTACAGATTAGGTCTCATAGATCAGTTACTCTCCAATGTTGGGAAATATATAATTTTGAAATGTTGGTAACACTTTGTCCTGGCTTTAGACTGGCTCACAGATGCCAGAACTGAGTTAATTTTGTTCATGTTGCCAGAAGGTTCTCCTGTGTGTGGAGGTTTTAAGTTCTTGCTGTTGTGAGTGAACAAATCTGTCAGTTCTATTGCTAGTGATCCCCTAAAGCTGCATACAGACTGACAGAGATGCCTGTGCCCTGGAATGGATTTCAGCCCTGGTGAATAACTGCTTTAAAACTTTATAATGTTAATTAAATTGTCGTTTGGTACTTTATGACTTGAAGGAAATTGCTGCACTGAAAGCAGCTAAAATGATGAAAACTGTGAATTAAGTTTTCTAAATTATTTTTACAGAAGTTAAGGAAAAAAAGCAATTAAAATGAGTCATAGTGAAAATGGTACATTTCTTCAAAATAGGGCCTACATTGTAGTCAATATATGTATCAGAACAATCCTGATGATACTGATTTAAAACCCATGAAATGCAAGGCAATGTGCACTTAGAACCCAGTGCTGAAGTGTGTAATGAGTAGAAATTGCCTTGTGTTGCAATTAGAATTTGTGCTGACAGTGAAAAATACAGTTTGAAACCACATATTTGGACTGACTCCCTCTTCTCTCTTCGTCACTCAAGTAGACTTCTCAGCTGTGTGTGTGGGGGCAGCTGCATTTACCTCTAATGAAATTATGGCAGCAGAGAATTTGGCTTTGTTTCATTAACTTCACTTGTTTCTTGGAGCTTTTATGTCTCATTCCCTCAAGCAACAGGATAGATATCTATTCAAGATATTTGTGAATTCAGAATACTTTATGTTTTCTGCCCCAGGTAAGGAAGGTATCTAAATCTCTCTCTTTTCCTAATGTACACATGTACACACAATATTCTGTCCCTTTATCTACATGTGTAAACATACACACAGGCACAAAAGGTCCCTGTAACACCCCTGACTTAAGAAATAGACCAGATCAATATTTGAGTCCAGTCATAATTAAAAGATGTGTTTTAAATGTAGGAAATATGAAAACTGGAAATATTAGAAATCTTAACCCTCTAATCCCCCTCATTTTATTGAAAAAGTGTTTGCTCCAGCACATTTTTGTAGTGCTTTCTCTTGTTCAGTAATGAATGCCTTAAGTACAGAAACTTTTTTCTGAGCTGTTATTTCAGGAGGAATAATTATTTTCTAACTGTGAGCCTTTGTTTTCGATTTTGTAACTCTTTGTAATAGTGAATTATACTTTTGTCCACCATACTAATCCTATCCAGTTTGAGCACAGAGTACTCACACAGAAGCTGTTGCTGAGTTGCTTTACTTTTTTTTTTTTTACCTTGATGGCCATGCTTGATTTATTTGTTTACTTGTTCATGATTTCTTGATGTTCCTTCATAATTCAGTCTCTTTAGCCTCTTGAATACTTACAGTGTTTCAAACTTGTGCCAGTTGTCCTTCACATTACTAGTACTGAAAAACTTGGAAAGAAATTTCATTATTCCATGGATAAACTCAGGGTGGTAAGAGGCTGTTCTGTGATGAGATTCTTCCAGGTAGCATTCAAAGTGATGCTAAATAGAGGGCAGGGCATTTTTAATTTGTTTCTTGCAGGTGCATATGCTCCCATTGTTCTGCTGGTAATTTAATGTGTTCAAATCCAGACTGACTCCCTTGAAGTTGGTGAATATGCATCACCTTCCTAATTGTGTATTAAGGGATTAGATTTGAAATGGTAAAAGTACAGTGAGCCAAGTCCATAGGCTCACTCACATATCAGCAGTGAAACAACTAGAGAAGTACTGGAGCCAAGACTTTGGACAACTCTATTTACATGCTTATGTGGATGCTGTTTCCTGAAACTTGTCATTTTGCTATTGACTCACCAGCTGCACAAATGCAAAGGGCTGCACTCTCAACTTTTTAATTTATTCAGGCACAAGTCTATTCTTGTCTTCTAAAGGACACGTGTGCAGTAGAACAGCAGCATGAATTAGAGAGTAGGTTTTTCCAGAGGTTTTCAGACATTCATCCTAGATTTTGCTAGTCAGCTTGACTGGAGATGGAAATCCCAAGTTTTACCTGTGAAAGGAAATGATACCTGAAGGTCACTCAGACAATTTCTTTATTGCTACCTGAGTCAAGATTGCCCTGTCAGGTGTTGGGGAGGCCCATGTGGAGTTGGATTGCTGGTAAGAGCAGGTGGTGATGCTTCATTAGGCTCCTTATCTCAGAAATTTGTCTCCCCACTTCCCCCTGCAGCACTTGGGTGTCGGAGCAGTCTGCTGCTTACAAAGAGAACCAGATGTAATGCAGTAATAGTGGAGTAGAAGCTTCATGATATAGGAACTAGACCTGTTAGACTATGTGACTGATATGGTCAGTATTTTACTGGTGTTGGAATATTGCAGTGTAAGCAGATTTCACCAGATTTGTTCATAGAAGGTCTGGCTGCCAATGCTAAGCCTTTCTTTGTACATTCTTCAAGTGAATAGGTGCATCTCTTCTGCTGAAGGCTTCATTTGAAAGCAGGATTTTAACTTGCATATAAACTTGTGCTGTGCCTCACACTTAACCAAGAATGATGTTTAGGTCTGAAGTTCTGTGTGAGCCTCAGGCTTGGAGCAGCACTGTTTACTCAGACAATTGTCACCGGTGCCAGCAGTCCTTATGACACAACTTTGCAGTCTGCTGCCTCCTCAGCCCTCTCAGCATCAAGACATCCTCTGCAGAAAGCAGCCCTGAAAGCATGCCCTGAAAGGAGATGAAAATGTAGTTCAGCAGTGGAGTCATTACAGCTGTTGTGCAATGTGCATGTGAAATCATCTCCTTATGCCTGTTGTTTACTGTGCAACAGAAATTCAGGAATTTTCAGTTTAAGAAGAAAAAGTTTAGCTGATCCAGTTTCTGGGATGGAAATTAAAAGAGCTATAGATAAACAAGTGCCTGGGTGCCATGAGTGGGCTTTTGTTAAAGAACAATGGAAAACAAGATTTACCATGATGCTCTGGAAAAGTTTGTAATTTGTAAGATACTATTTTTGTAGCAATTGTGTCTGTACAAAATAGGACCCAGGTAAATATAACAAAAAAAAAAATAAGTTAGACTTGTATGGGTTGGGTGATTTGTTGTTGTTTCTTTTCTTTTTTTTTTTTAATTTTTTTCAGGTGCATAACCTGAAGGCAGTTTTAACTTGCATAGGCTTCAAAGGGTTGTAATATAAGATATATGCAAAATAAGAAGAATTTCTTGTTTGTTCTCTTGCTTTCTTTATGGATAAATGTCTGTGTGCCAGGCAGCAGACAGATTTAAAGTGCAGAACTGTTTAGGTATGCAAAAGGGAATGGTGTTCAATTAATGGTGTTTAAATAACTGGATGCTACTGTTCTTTAAGTAGAGTAAACAAATGTTATGAAAGTAGGCAGTACCTTTTGGGCCCATTAGTTTTATCACTTCCTTGAAGGTCTGAAAAAATTTGAATGCAGCATCAGAAAAAATATGAAATAAAATCCAAAATGCTTATATTTTCACTGTGATCATTGGAATTTGTCCTTGGATTTTAGAGCATTTTTTTCATTGCCTACTGTGAAGATGTTTTTCACAAAAGCCAAAAAACCTGGATGAGAATGTTGTGCATTTCAGGAGGCTTTGTGTAGGAGAGCCACTGAGTAAACTACAGAAATAGCATCAAAACCTGTAAGTCTGGTAGGAAAATACAACTCTACTATCAACTTTTCCATGTGTATTAGGCATCAGAACTGAAAATCAGAGCAAGCAGTCCTTCTAATCTTCAGTGATATTTTATATCATTTTCTCTCCTGCTCATCTCCATTACTACTTTGCACAGTTCAATGCAGAGTTTTGTGTAGCAGTGCTACAGCAACTCCAATGCTCATTCTTCCTGAGCCTGGTTTGATCCTGTGCTGCTCACACCTGATGACTCACCCATGTCTGAGCAGGGCATTGGATTTTCCTGGGGTGGTGGGTGCGTGGGTAACTCTGTCCATCCCTGTCCAACTTCCATATCTCTGTGCAAGCAGCAGGGCTCCCCACCGGCTGCCACAGGCAGACAATTCCCAGCTCTGCTCTGCTGCCCTGCCAGGCTGGAGCTCTCTTGACTTTTTGCCCAGATGACAGAGCTGCCCTGCGAGCCTGTCCGGGTCACAGCCCCTTCCCGGGCAGGGATGCCACTGCCAGCGGGCAGCTGTGTCTCAGCAGGGTATTTTTGGAAGTCTCTGAACTTTGCAATTTAAAGATGTGCCAGAAGTATTTAGGAAAAGTTCAGGAGACATGGAGCACTTGAATGCTTGCTTAATAACCCTCTGGCCTGATACTGTTAATACTGTAAAACTTGATTTGACAGTCCTCAACTCAATTTAAGAGGATAAAGCTTTCAGCTGCAGGTTAGTTTGTTGCAGTTTCCTTATGGGCTGCAATGTGTTCCGTGGAAACTCTCAGCATTTTTTAAAAATGAATAAAATATGTATTCAGGCTCCCAATTAAAAAAAAAATCTTTTAAGAATATAAATATTCCAGGAACTGATCCTGGAATAACATGGACTGAGCAAGCTTTAGCACCACCAGTGCTGGTGCTACAATGGCAGGCTCTGATCAGCAGCAGAGTGAGGAGGTTGGAGAAGAAGAGTGGGGAGTGATGGCAGGAGGAAAACAGAAGTGGACTCTGCTTCAGAATGAGCAGACCATTCAAGAAAGTACTGAGCTGAATTAAAGTGAGAAATAACTATTGTATTTTATTTCAGTCTCCTAAAAATAAGTAGTGAAAAGCTTTGGTTATTTTTCATGGAGTCTAATTTAGTTAACCTCAGTGGGCTCTTTACCAGCTTCCATGGAAGGAAGAACTGTTAAATCATGTTAAAAACGAATAAAAATTTCCTGTTGTGTCAAGTGTTCCACCTTCTCTTTCTATAATGCTCCTAAGTATTTCCCACTCATTGGCTTGTTAGGGGATTTAGCATTCATGTAGCAGTCCAGAAACACTATTGTCTCATGATAGGTTATTACAGCAGTATTTTGAAGAGATTTGTGGGAAGGGCAGGGTTTTGAGGAACAACACAATGTCTGCTGTCTTCTCACAACAGAGTTTTACCTCCCCTCTGTGACCACCCACCCTCCTCCAATGCATGTTTAGCACCTATGAAGGGCCTAGGGTGTGCTGCTCTTCTACTGTGCCTCCTCCTGCTCTGCACTTCTTTTGTAAGTGCCTCAGCTGGAATATATTTGGAATATTTAACTTTGCTACTTTATACAATTTGTAAGTCCAGAACGAAAAGTTTCAATAAGCATGTCTTTTTATAGTGCTGAACATAGAAATTTAGTACACTAAGTATGGATCTAATTAACCTGTGGAGGTGTTTTCTGTGGGGAAAAGATGGAATCTTATTTGAAAAATAATTACCATTATATTCTGCCCTTGTAGCTATTTTGGGGTAGACACAGCAGTAGTGGTGTGAGCTAAACCAGCTTTCTTTGTGTTCTAACATAAAGCCCATGAAGCATTTCACAGGAAGACTCTTCTGGATTGCACGGCTGTCCAGCTGTCTGGCCAGGCTCTGTACAACAGCTGCTTGGTTATGATCTCACTTACATATATACCAATAGTCTCTGGTGCTGCCTTTCAATACTTTGTTTTACCTCAAAATCTAATTGTTTCAACTGGATATCACTATTGATTGTTAGTCCAATGATTGTGAATGCCTGTCCATAATAAAAACAGCAGAAGACCCAATTCTGAAGCTCATTTGGTTTAAAAAAACCCAAAAGACATAGTTACTAAGACTGAATTATTATTCCTATTTTAAGAATTAAAATCAATAATTTAAAAAATTGCAAAGACTATCAACCTACTTTTTCCATCTTTTTCCTTCTGGCCATCAACTTGTTTTACCCAGCAGGTCTAACAAACAGCCATATGCTCTGTAGTCTCAAGGGAACTAGTTCCAGCTTGAAAATCAATATGTCCCTACCAGGCTGTGGTAATAGATGCTTACAGCAGCAGGTTTGTATAATCTAATGGTACTCTGTGCAACAGCAGCTCATTTAGATGAAAGGGTTGCCTAGTCTCATTCAAATGTTTGGGGCAGCAGAAGATGAATGTTTGTAAAAGCTGATCAAAATGGTAATTTGTTACTGATGAGCAGCCTGTCTATAGTTGCTACTCTGGAGATCCTACCGAGGAATACAGTGTACACTGTTCCATGAAGTTATTTCTGCAAGATGTTTTCATATTTGTAAAGACTGTCTCTACCCTATCAGCCGGAATGACACAATCTAGTTTAAATTGTTTGGTTTCTGGTGGTTTTTTTTTTTTTTTTTCCTTAATGAACATCAACCCCTCTGGATTTGGATAAGATGGAAGAAATCTGAAAAAAAACCCAAATTTGTAAATGTGTTTGTGAAATACAGATAGATTTTTACAAAACTGCCTAGAAATCATCCCGCCTTGGATTTAATTTATATTTTGAAAAGAGAAAGGCTTAAAATTAGGAGTTTTAGAAAAGAATCCTGCCTTCATTTTTGTTGTTGGTTTGTTGTGGAGAACAATGGTGGCAGGTCATGTGGATGTAAGTTTGTTGAAGCAGCTATTTTTTTTATGCTGTGTGCCATTGCAAAGCCATTCATAGTGCTGGTAATGATGTCCTGCTTGCTTCCACAGAAAGGTTATTTACCCCACTGCTGCTAATATGTTCTACCTAGTGTCTTTCAGAGCAGTTAAAATACTCTTCCAGTGCAGTGTACCACTGCTTCTTTCAGAGCAACTGCAGGCAGTCTTCATTGCCAAATACAGAGGAAACTGCAGGCATGTACATTGTTCTAGATGTGTACAAGTTCCTGTCTTTTCATATGCTGTAAGGTAATGCTCAGTCTCATTTCCTTCTCTTGCTTGGGATGACCACAGTGTGGTTTTTCACCTGAAATATGTTTGAGTTATCAAAGACAGGAGCGGGGTTTTGGCTAGAAAATACAAGTTCATCAAATCAGCCAAGACTTCTGTCCTCATTATGAATGGTTACCAACAAGTTATCCAGAATTCCAGACTTTATTGTGTAGTACATAGCCCATTTTATGAAACCTGCTTCTCATTTCCATCAATATCTTCTCAGGAAGTTTTGAGGCAATCTTTTCCACTCCTTTCTATTATTTAGGATAAAATTGCTTGTCTGAATAATTCACATCCACACATTAGATTTTGCCTGAGTTCAGCTCTAGAAGTCAGTGAAATTTCGTGCAGGGGAAAGGAAAGTAACTCCTAATTGTGTCTGTTTAATTCTTACTTGCATGGTTTGTGGGGGCTTATTTAAAAAGGATTGCAACACATGAGGCTGTGTATATCTTAATCTCATGTTCAGACATGGTGTTCCTAGCTTAAATAAGTAGATAAAAAGAGCTACTTAACAACCCTTTGTAACTTGTGGGAGCAAGAGCTTTTCTTGTTGACCTTTAAAATCTAAGCTGTATTTTGGTGATGTAGGGTAACTCTTTCTGTTTATTTATTTCAAACTCTTCCAAACTCTCCCAGCGCTTGTTTTACATATATTTATAAGTGAAGTTTCATCGAAAGGACATGTGGCCTCTTGTTTGCAAATTTACAAGTTGCATCAAAGGACATTATAAATACACTGAAAATTTCCTCTAGCAAGAAACAAAACCACCAGATTATTTGTGCACTATGGATGTTTATAGCCTACTTCAAAGATTTTAGTTACCTTAGCTCTGAGCCATGGAATCTCTCTTGCAATGCATGAGGAGGTCAAGAACTCCTACAGACACACAGACATCAGCCTGGCAGACTAAACCCGATGTAACAATTCAGTGTACATACTAGTGTGTTTCCTTTTGTCTGAACAGTGGTCTGAAGCTCTCAAAAAAAGTGAGAAAACCTCACTTTTGGCATCTTTTAAAAATCTGATTCACTGTCCCTTAAAGTCAGTTGAAAGATTCCCATGACCTTAGGAGAACTGTGGAGGCTCTTTCCTCAGAGGGAGCCTGTCTGCATTCTCCAGTAGGATCCCAGGTTGGAGAAACAGTGAAAAACTGACAAACTGTATTATCGAATATCAGCAAGCATAAGAGCTTGTGAAATGTGAAGCCTTTCCATATATTAGGTCAGCTACTCACAGAGCTCATCCTTCACATCAGCCTGGAAATAGAACTGATGGGAGAGCAGGGGTGAGAATCAGACTCATTACAAAAGTCTTCAAAAAACCCAACTGTGTGAAGAGACCATTACTGAAGGATCAAGTCAATCACTAAAAATCACTAGAAAATAGCCAGCCTAAATTTAACTCAGATGCTTTGTGATCATGTATTGTAAAATTATCATTCCAGTTCTTTGCAGACCTTTATCTTAAGAATTTATGAAAGCCTGAGATAGGATTCCTGGATCTCTGTCATCATTTGCAGAAGGTGCAAAGTGGAGGAGAAATATTTCAGCTCACTGTTTCTGAAGATATTGGGTCTTTCTCCTTGCCTGTTCCATAGTTTTCATTGACAATTCTAGACCAGTAATTAATTAGTGTTTTCAGATGGTCACAAAGTGCTTCTAGCTGGGCTGAGATTTCTGTTTGATTGTGAAGTGCCAAACACTTACACTTTCCATTTTCCATCTATAAATTACTAGACATGTTATAGTAGTAATTTAGTTAAGATTTCTAAAGACACTCAGATGCTAATTAGAGCAGCATTGGAAAACTCCATCAAAGTTAAGAATATTCTTTTCAGGAGAGGTCAGATGATTCCTAGAACTGAGGAATGAAGATACAAAAAAAGAAAAAATTGCTTCAAGGTTATTCAATGCATCGAAAGAGTTTATTGGAGTACTAAGGAAAAATGTGCTGATGTAATTATAGAAACATGTTACAATTCATGATATTGTAATTCACAATAACAAGGGAGTCAAATGAGATTTTATTCAGGCAGTTTGCATCTCCTGAGTGCTTAAATTTGCACCATTAGTTTTCTTCGAAGTAAAGCTGAATGAATTTTTAAAAAACTTAACAACAGTGTTTTGAAAGCATTCTGAGTGCTTCCTTCCTCTTCTGCTGAAATTCTACGATCATACTCAATGCTCATAAAAATCAAATAACGTGTGTGATTTTTGAGGTCATTCAGTCCTCTCCCACTGAAGTGACAGTGGCACTGAGGTGACTCTTGTTGATGAAACACAGAGAAGAAATCACTTTTTATCCATAGTGCAGCCTCCCTCCTGGTGTTACACGGTGTATTTGGTGGGTGTTCCCTCCATATCCTGCCTGACCTCATAGTGGAAGGTAAGGTAAAAGGTGTAAGATAATTTAATGTAGGCCTCATTCTGAATTGTGCAAGTAATGCAAATATTTTTTTTCATCCTGCAATTCTTGAAATGAGTAAGAAATTTAGGTGAAAAGTTATATATATATATATATATATATATATATAATTTTTTTTTTCTGTAGCTGACTGAAAAGGGAGTAAATAAACATATTGTGGTTACAAGTTTAACAGTTTAGTGTGGAGGAAGAGAGAAACACCGTTCTTAATTCAAGAAGAACAAGTTAAAGGATGTTTATCCAAGCTAAATGATTTCAAATGTGTGGCTGATTACCCTAGACAAATTTAAGGGAAGTGTAAGTTCCTCAGTTCCAAGGCTATGATTGTAACAAGAAATGCAGCTTTCTAGGAGCTTTCCTGGGTATTGATGCCATGGGGCATGAAACAGCCCAGGTCTCCACTAAAGATTACCTTTGCCTTCAAAACAGGGAATCTGCATCCAAAGCATTTGCTAGTAATCATACATGCTAGAAATTTCCATCCTTAAACCTGACCTCAGTATTAAGTTGGGAAAGTGCTACCAAGCAAAGGCAGGTCTCTGTTATCACTGTTCAACACTACAGACTTGTGTCTTTAACATTACTCACATAATAGAAACTTTCTCTGACTTGCTCAGTGCAGCATTAGTGAGTCTTTTCAAGAGCCCTTCAAGGATGATAAAGTCCAAGTGGGTCAGAGCATGGTGGATCAGCAAATATGAGGCTGCTCTTTGCAAAAAGGTAAACAGAGGATTTAAATAAGTACAGACAAGTCAATAATATGGGAACCAAAAAGCTTCCAAATTGACTAAAATGCTGTAAAAGTCAGTTTAGATGCATTGGAAGGATAGAGATGTGAATTGAATGAAACAAAACAGATTTATAAAGACTAAAGTAGATTTTAGTCTGATCCAAATTCCTTCTTTGATTGAGTGTCTGCTTTTACAGATGTGAGGAAAGGCATCTGTTACAACTTGACTTGACATTGTCCCATTTCAAATTCATTAAACTATGGAATTAAGGTGTAGATTAATTTAATGTATTCTTAGTGGGTGGAAAATAATTTAGGAATACTGTTTTGCTGTCAAACTGGAAAGACTTCTCTAGTGTGATCACAAATTGTCTGTCTGGAATCTATTTCTATTGCACATTTTTCAGCAGCAGTTTGGATGATGGAATAGAATTTCCACATTTGAACATGAGAGTGAGCTGAGAGGAATTTCAGGATTTTTGGAGGATAAGGTCAGAGCTCAAAATAATTTCACTTAATTGAAAAATGGTCTGAAATCAATAAATTTAAATTAAACAAGGAGAACTGCAAAGTCTGCATATGCAATTAAGGAGAGAAAATTAAATGGCCAAATAAAAAAGAGAAAGAAAATTGTGCAGCAACATCACAGAACTGGAGTTAGAGCTGGGTTTAGTCTACCTTGCAGACTAAGAAAGGAACAGCATAAGTGTTTCAGATAAATTTATGGAAATGGCCATGTCAGGAACAGGAGGCAGTTACTCTAACTTCACACTGATGAGGGCAGTTTTGGTCACTGCATTTAGCAAAGATGTAGACGAAGTGAAGGGAGTCTGGAGGACAGCAGCAGGGCTGATAAGAGGTATAAAAGATATGACCTGCAAGGAAAGCTTGAAATAACTGGGTTTGTTTAGTCTGGAAAGAAGAAGACTCATGGTGTGGGAGAAGGGAACTCGATAAGAGTCTTGAAAACCATTCCATCCACAAGGGTTATCAGCTGTTGCCCAGATCCATGGAGGACAAGAAGGGCAGCTACTGACTTAATTAGTAGTAGGGATTCAAAAGAAAAACTTTATTGGGCAGACTTGAACAGAAGTTGTATTGGAAGAATGGGAGTGATGATCTGCAGAGAATTTTCTGGCATTTGTCAGAAAAAAAACGTTGTGAACCTGTCTACATGTATTGATCCTTCTTCAGTTTAGCAGGATGGTATGATAACATTGTGATTCTTACCAACTCTGGTTCTCCTTTTTGATTTGGTCCATTACTTTATCTTCCACATCTGTGGTATAATAAATAAAACATGCAATTCTTGCCTTTGCTGAAACATAAATTAGTCAAGTAATTTGTAGTAATCCACAACCTATAACATTTTTTAAAGGAAAACTTATTTCTCCAGTAGTTTTTTAGAAGGAAAAGATGTCAATGTTTGGTACTAATGAATTATATATTTTCCATATATCAGAATTTAATAACTTAATATTTGATATTACTGGTATATTTCACGCATTTCTGTATATTTCATATATTCTATATATTTCCAAAACAAAGTAATCTCATTTTCATGGTCTTTCCATTACAGTATGCTAGGACTTACAGACTGCTTATTAATAAACGAAATGTCTGGAGGTCAGCATCCACCCAAACTTACAAATAAACCCTTTCCTTCAAAGTGATAGCAGCAATCATAAATTCTGACTCTAATACAGATTTAATTTTTCAAAATGAAAACAAGCAAATCTAAATGTACTGTCTGGGATCTATAAAATCATACAATATTTTGCCACCAGCTTCAGTGGAAATAAGACATACTTTTCATAGGCTAAAGGTAGCTTCAAAATTCACTATTCAGTTGCCTTTGTAAAATTGCATATTTCCTGATTCAGCTCTGGGATGGCTGCCATCTCTGAGTGATGCCATCATTTGGGTTGTGGTACACAGTGTTACAAGCCTGGCATTTCCCACATTTTTCATTCATGTTTCCTCTTACATAATTTTTCAAGCGCACTTTTTTTTTTTCTTTCTCTCTCCATATCATACTTTGCTGAGTCTCCTGTACTGAAGATGTCTATTAACGTTTCTGGAATCCTTCTAGGGATGCACCACATTCCTACTTCAACTTTTATTGAGAGATTTAAACAGAACAGCATGGTATGCTGAAAGAAAATACAGCCCAAGCTATTGTAATGAGCCCTATATCCCAGAAAGGTAAAATGTAGATCAAAATATATGACTCCCTTGTTACTGCCAATAGGTTTTGACATGGCAGTTCTCTTGGTTTTGTGGTTTTTTTACCTTGCTTTTGTGCATTAGAGCATTCTTTGTGATCTCAAGTGTGCTCTCACCTTTAGTTTCTGCTCTCTGCTTCTGGAGTGCCTTTGGTCATCAATATTTGATGAACTTTAGTATTGAACTACCATAGATGCATTTGTAAAAGTCTGGCAGTGCACCTCCAGCACTGGAAGCGAGGTGCAGAGACCTGTGAGCTCTCTGGGCACGTTCAGCAAAGGCAGCAGACACCAGCACCCTGAGGAAAAGAAAGGAAGCAGAGGCTGGTGAGGATGGAGCCACAGGGCTTTGGGGGTGAATAAAACTGAAGTGACAAAGGGCAGGAGAGGAAGACAGTGCAGCATATAAATAGAAATTTTGCACCTTGGCTTCTTCTGAAGTTCATGGCTTCCTGTGGATTCTGCAATCCTTCCTAAAATGAGTAACATTATCAGATTTTGGATCCTAGCAGTCTGTATTAGTATTCTGTAAATGAATAAACAAGCAGCCTTATTTTGCTACATAGTGAATATGATCTTCTGTAAAGTTTACCATAAATTAAGTGAATGGATCACATTTTCCATCTGGGAAATGCAAAGAAAAACATCTTGATTTTGTGTTATTCATCCCTTTTCACCCTTAAATAGGAGTAATGCAATAGTTATTTAACTAGAACTGCAACCAGAAGACTTTTATTGTTCATGTAGTCTGTATATGCAAAAGGAATTTTTTTCCTTGATTTACTAGGTCTTCAAACAAACAAATCATGAGCACTGAAATCCAGGAAAATAATTATTTTTTACTCTAAAAGCTGTAGTGGCATTTTGGTAGTATTTCAAAGCATTTCACTTTTACAAAAAAAAGTCAGCAATAGTTATAAATAGTTTTATTATACATAACTTTGTGAAAATATACTACACATTTGCATCGAACATATGAATGTACAACAAAAAATTTAATTATTTGGTTCAGTGAAGTTGTCTTAAAAGGCCAAAGAAATGTGGCTGGTATTTACCAACTGGTTGCATGACTTCTTTGCACATGCAAATAGGGCCTAAGTGATGTTCCCTGCCAAGAGCTGAGCTAACCTAGCCTAGATCTGCCAAGATTTGAAGAGAAATACTACATTACTACAAGAGGCATAAAGCCAACCTAACTCACATATATGCAGAATATATTTGTGTGAAAGTGTTACTGCACCCATATGTTAAACTAAAAAATTACGGCTTTTTAGGGCAAGATTGGTTTGAATTAGTGATATCCACACAGGATGCAGAGGAGTAATAAAAAACTGATGAAGCTGATTTTGAAAGAATGAGCCAAGGTGAGGCACCATTCCTTATTGAGCAGCAGAAGAAAGGAAGGACAGGAAGGATTTGAGAGCTTCGGGCTGAGGTCAGAACTTGATTTTTTGATGGTTTGTAGCTAGGGTTTGCTTTTTATTTGAGGTGCAACAGGAATGTTTTGCTTGGACTGAGCCATCCATGCTGCCACACCTGTGGTAAGCACAGCAGAACTGGAAGCTGGATGTCGTTATCATGTTGGATTGATGTGATTCGCTATGTTGAAAACTAAAAAGAAAGGGCACAGGGAACTAATAATAATGATGTGACTTGAGCTAGTAGAGGTGTGAGGTAAATGCTGCGTGGGGTTAAAATATCAGTGAGTTGCAAACAATGCTGGAACTGCACAAAGGGGAGGTATCCCCAGTGTAAGCTCTAACTGCATTGTTTTGATCAATCACATTTGTGAAGGTCAACCTTACCTCACACGTATGACAAACCCACTTGCCTGTTAGCATTTCTTATCAACTATTCCCACAAGGAAGGATGAATATTTGATATGTTGAGTGTATGCAGTATCTGCTTTCGGGTGAGATTCCAGCTGTAAAATAATATTTCCATGATTAAATACTGGGAACCCAGGGGGAATGCATTTATAAAACTGTTTGAAACAAAAGCCGTAGTTATAATGTTATGACGGTCCAGGATGCATCCCTGGAACTGAGAATTGAGTGCACTTCTAAAAAGTACTGAAATGTAGGGAAATTCTGAAGCCTTGCAATTATGAATGTAATAAACGAGAGAATCTGTAATCCAGAGAGTTCCTTGAGAGTGTTCAAGCTCTGTAAAGCACCATCATTTTTTTGGTATCTCAGTCCTCTGCTGTGCTCCAGTACAACTCCAGGTTTTCCCATCAAAAGTTAAAGATTTCTAGATTATGTCAGAAATTATTGTTGCACCAAAAATGGAGCAGGTTGGAGGCCTTGTACTTCCAGGTGGGTTGATGCTTTTAAAAAGAGCATAAACATCATAATATAGTGCCATACTGCATACTGTCCTCTTAGGGATAGGATGAGTGATCATTTCTGTCTTCCTGACTTTTAAACATAGAGATATAGATGAAACTCTATCAACACAGAATTTTAGATATTGACATAATTTTTTAGAAAGGAAAATTGCTTGGCATTAATGCAGAATGTGTAAGGAGGTGGTACAGCAGGCATGTAAGGACATTGGGCTGATCTACTGGTTGGGCAGGTATTTGAAACTGATTTACTGGAAGGCAGCAATGGCTTTAAGTATTCATAATTGTTTTCATTACAGCAGAGTTGGATCAAATATGTCTTCAACATTTGTGTGTATAACTGTTCTGTTCTATAGCTGTAAGGTGAAATCTTTTTTAATGTACCCATGACTGCAGATGTGCTTTCTGGTCTGCCACACCATCTCCTCTCCTGTCTAAATGACTGGATACAGCTTTGTGAGTGTTCACTTTTCATACCATTTAACAAAAAAATTGTTCCTTTGAATAGCAATGCCTCATTTGACTTGTAATTGGAAATGTAGGTAACTATGAGGTTACCACCTGCTGGGACAATAAAATCTTTGATGGCACAGTGTCTCAGTACACTGGGGAGGTGGGGAGAAATGTTTGCTTCACTTCAGAGACTATGATTTTGTTCACAGCCTGCTGGTTTGGATTAGAGTCAGAGATGAGTTTCCAAGTCAGCATGTACAGCTCCCTGCCAGAAAGTTGTTCTTGGAGCTGCTGCTTCTTTGTAAAATGCAGAGGGAACCAAAAAGAAAAAAGAAAAAAGAAAAAAGAAAAAAAAAAAAAAAAAAAAAAAAGGAAA
Organism: Pycnonotus jocosus; assembly: GCA_013400435.1. Taxonomy (NCBI): domain Eukaryota; kingdom Metazoa; phylum Chordata; class Aves; order Passeriformes; family Pycnonotidae; genus Pycnonotus; species Pycnonotus jocosus. The sequence goes on along the minus strand of VWYP01002916.1, from coordinate 446,609 downwards.
AAAAAGGGGAGAAGGAATGGCTACTGGCAGCTTTTCACTCCTACATTTAAGGATGTTGTAGAGACAACAACCAACGCTGTCTGGACTTTGATACATTGAGTCCTGGGTGGGCAGTGCATTTTCTCACTTCTGATTGATTTTGTTGTTAGTACAGCAGTGTTAGAAAAGACAGGAGAGTTTTCACTGAGACTAGCAGTACAAGCAGTATGTGTTTAATATGTGAATGAAGCAGTAGTTCTGGCTTTTATATAAAACACAGTAGAAACCTTATATGATTTTACTATTATTCTTAAAAGGAAAAAAAATGGTTTGAAAATTATAAAATGTACTTTCTCTCAAGCAGATGATTTTTTTTCTATAAAGAAGGTTTACAAAACCATTACACTTACAAGGATTTGGTCAGCCTACACAACAAAAGTATGTAAAGAATTTCAACACAGTGGTTGTTCGTAAGATATTCAGACTTGTTCTACGGACTCAAAAACTTGAATGGTAGCAACAGTAATAATATTTAGCTAATAATAAGATTAATAATGTTTAGTAATAATATTTTAATAATTTTTTTCAGTAAGAAAGTGTCAAAAGCTTTGCAAGGCAAATGATCCAATAGGTAAACTGAAGGATAGAGAAGTTGTCTTGATTGTCCAAGTCCAAGAGAATCTACATTACTCCTTTAGACACAGGCATGAGCAGGATACAACTCCACTGCTTTCCTGGAAGTGTTTACATGTTCTGTTCAAGGTTTTAATACTTAACCAACAAAAATTACATTTCTGCCAATTTTGCCTAGATATATTTTGGCAGAAGGCTGACCAAGCATCTGGGGTGCCTCTTGCAGATGGAAGTTCACCTTCCTTCTGCCCAACCAGCTTTGGCAAGTTCCTTGTCCTCTGTCTGTGGTTTCCCATCAGCGGATCAGCATTGATGCCATGTCACAGATAGATTATGAAAATAAAGACACAAATTTGATTTGTATTATGGTAACCACAGGCATGCAAAGCAGAACAAGAACATCATTTATGATTGTGTATGCCTGGACTCAGAGTCATTTCAACAGGGATTCAGTAGTGCAGAGTCTGGGTTGATGCAGTCCACAGAGAGTGCGTAATCAAGACTTCATTTCCATTATTTACTTTCATCTTAAGGCTGATGCAGTTATGCTTTATAGAAACATCTAAAGGGAATACCAGTTCTAAATTTCACTTTACTGATTACTTACCAAGTGAATTCTTGTATACTCGTGCACAACTTGTTTAGAGCAACACAGCGTGTTTCGGAAGAGAGGGAACAGTTTACAGTTTATTTACTTAGCATTTCATAGATTTCTACCATAATTCTTTTTAGAGAAAGAATTCTAAAAAATTACCAATTGTAAAGCAACCATTTTGATACTGTCTCTGTATCCCTTGTCATTTAAAAACTCTTCCCTAAGAAATGAAAAAGCATGAAAAGATGGTATTACTCATCCAGCTTTTTTTAATATTGTGCTCTTTAGAGTTCTGCATCCTCCGTTTGCCACCTTAAATGGAATTACTGCATTTTCTAATTGTAAACTAAGTACATGATTAAAACAAAGTTCCTTTTCTGTATTTGGCATTACTTCTTATCTTTTTTATTTTGTAAATTTTGGCAGAGACTACAGGACCATGCATATTTGTGAAACACAGTATATTGTATGCCTGTATTTTGAAATGGCATTATATTTTTTCTAAAAGTACTAGAGGGTGAGGCACTCAGAAGCAATTATGGCCTGACAGGACAAATTTTAATGAAAGTACGTGGTATTGCTAAACCTTTTAGATGGAAAATTCCTCTCATACTTTTCATATTACAACAGTGAACTCTGTGTAATTATTCCAATCAGCAGATATGCAATGTGAATCACAAAGAAAACAAGATCAGAGTAATATAAAGCTATAAATATATTGAAAGGGGAACTTTAGCATCTTTTTGCTTACAGCAAACATTTTTTTTTCTTGGAAGCAGCGGAAAGAAAAGCAGTGGGGCTTGTTGATGCCAGCAAGTGTGTTCTTTGAAGGCCTCGGAGGTGCAAAGCAATGAAGGAAATTAATTCCACTTCAATAATAAGAAAGAGAAAGGTGATGTTCCAGAAAACAAAATCTTTTTCTTTCTCACCTGGGTGACAAAGCTACCTATAAAAATATTCTCTCATGCATTTTGGGTGAGATCTCTTCTCTCATAGAGTTAAGTTTCCTCCATGGGCTGGTGCTGGAGGTGCCCTCTGGACAGAGGAGCCCTGGTTTCCCTGCTCAGAGGTTTGTGATAAGCCTCTGCATCACTGGAGAGCCTTGGAGGAGGATAAACTTAGTGCACAGCCATGGTTTGTTTATAAAACAAGTTGTCCTGGCAGAGAGTGTTAGCAGCCTTAAAACAGAGGCTGACAGATCTTTTGGTGTCTTATTAGCTTTTATCTTCTGTCTGGGGATTGCAGTGCCTTCTGCTGTGTCCTGGTGTGCACAACACTTACTTCAGGCATTGTCATAGCCAGAGAAAGGCTTTTGCTATTGTAACGCTGCATTTCTTGACTTGGTTAACTAACCTGGTAATGAAGCTTTTCATGCCATCTGCATCATGTCAGCAAAGTAATCTTCAGCTTAGACAGCAGCTGGGCATGGTTTTCCCTGACAGATGGTATCCTGTCATCTCTTTAGCAGCTGTTTGGACGTGGCTGTGTGTCAACGCCACCATGATATAATCATTGTATCCTGTGAAGCAAGCCCAATGTGACCCTTGAGGCACTTGGCATCGTGCTGTTGGTGGCATATTTTGCAAGAATATTTTGAAGAAAGGGTATGGAAACAAGAAATCTGAGCATGTGTCACATGTCCTTCCTTTGCACACTTTTATGGGAAGCAACAAATGTGTTCCAGCACTTTAACAGTAAGTCTTTTGCTGGTTGCAAACCTAAATTTTGGATTTAGAAAGCTATATAGAATTACTATGAAACCATGCCAGTTTTGCAATAATGTTACATTGTTCTGGCTTTACTCCACTGATATCTAAGAGAATCTTTTACATTTAGCATTTAATTGAAGTTCTAGATGGTGTCAACCCGCAGATTTTAAAATCAGTGAGGGAATATTTATGCAACTGGTGGAAAGCTGTTTTAAGAATGTTCTCTCCCTAGATGTATGTGGTCATGGCAATTCTGAGTCAAAGACGGGATAGCAGACTTAACAGAATCAATGTTTTAAAGAGAAATAGCAACAGGATAAATTTTCATGCTGGAATTCAAGTGCTTAACCTGGTGGCTGTAAGGGGATTCTTCACATTTTTAGACTCCTGTATTGTGAATTACGAGCCTTAGGCATGTGTTTTACATCTGAAAGCTCAGTTCTCTTCACTGTTCAATGTGCTCTCAATGATGAAATGTCCTTTGGGTTTTTTTTCCTTTTTTGTTTCCACATATGCATCTTCCACTTAATCACGTTTTGTGCTTTCACTCTGCCTGTGGTTGGAGTCCCCAGTGTACCATTAACAGCAGTGACACGGTGGCTTGGTGGCTCTCCCTGCAGAAGACTGGGTTGGCAGCCTTAGTGAGTCCTGTGTGTCTGTGTACACACACGCAGAGCTGTGTCCAAGCCACTTTGGCCACTATCTCAGAGTTCAAAGAATCTCCAGCATGGGTGTTAATTTTGTCCAGATGTAAGTTCTTTTGGTCAAACTGAGTCATACGTAGGACCTCACCACAGGAATCTCATTTCTGATGCTTCCTTCTTTGACCTTTTCTGTGCAGTTAATTAGCAAGTATTGTGACTTATCAGTGAGGGCTGGCAGGTGACAATTAGGTTTTCTGTTTCTGCGGGCCAATTATATATGATTTTGCTACCAAGCAATACAGCTTAGGTCAGCTACATGCACATCACAGAAAAAAGCTCATGTGGTCATTAAATCATTCAATGTTCCTCAGTGCTGATGAAGTATTAAAGAAGCTCAGCACACGAATGTAGCACATTTTCAGTGTAGTCAAGTGCACAACAATAGACTTCTTAGCTCCTTTTGCAGTTTTCTCTTTGTTTTCTTTGTTTTATTGTCTTTTTTGCTGACACAGAAATAATATTCCCAAGATTATTGTGGGTTCTCTGGGATCAGTAGCTGGGGTGGTTTGCTATTTTCAGTCTAATTCTTTACAAAGGAGAAGTGAATAATAACAAAAAAGTTACTATTCTGTCATCATTGTTTCCAATAGATGTTTTAAAAAGGTTTTCAAGGACATGATATTTTTCAAGACTGACGAGTATGCTTTAAAAGCATTAAAAGACAGCTACAGCTTTAAAAGACAAAGAAACCCCTTTCATAAACATTGAGGTTTCTGACTTTGTGAGGATTCAGTTTTTGTTTTGAGCACACCTTGACACATCACCGCACCTAGGTTTTGCAGCTGCTGTGGTTGGCCCAAGGATCCTGCCAGCTGTTGAGGCTGTGAAGTTAATGGGAGCTGGATGGGTTCCCAGGCACACCCAGCTGCAGTTTGGCTGCTGGTTCAGTGACTGACCATCAGTACAATAAGGTTGTAGCTGGATTCTTTGTGCTGTTGGGGGGGCTGTCCCTTAGCTGAAATGTTAAACAGAAATCAAGTTACTAAAGTTTGAAGACTCAGACATAAAATGTGATCCCGTATATAGCTGTGTAAAGTCTAAGCCTCTGACTTTTGTGTTTGATCTACCACGTTGTTTTGATTTCAGTGTCACTTTTATTCTTATCCTCAAGCCTGAGTGTTGTTTGCTGTGTGGTGTGAAACAGCTGTTCCCTTGAATCTGGAGCTGGTTGTTGAGAAATGTGTTCTCTATACTGTGTTCACTCTTTTCTGGGCTGTGTTTTAAGGGTTAGTTAAAGTGGTTTGAGATCCCTGGGGCAGTGTTACTGCATGTTTACTGTTTTACTAACTGCTGGTAGGTACTATATTTTAAATTGCTTTGTATGTATGACCTAAATTTGTAAATCTAGTACTCAAAATGGTGTGTTAGAAGCACAAACCTGTTTATTTGGAGACATGGTTCATTATGGTCCAGTTTCTGATCTTCCACCAGACTTCCTCATGGAACTATATTAAAAATAAATTAATAGTATCCAAATATATAGTTCACATCCTATTCTTTCCTAAGTAAAATTCAAAATAAAGGATACAAAGTTTCATGCCAAAGCAGCTGCTGGTGAAGTGGGGCACTTCTACTCAAGATGAAAACTTCTAAAAAGTAAGCTATTCCATTGCTTTTTCCCTGGGTGTGTGTAGCAAGCATAGAGCTTGCTACATGTAGAGCTGTTTCTGTGAGGGATGTGAGGCTGTGTGCTTCCCTTGAGGGAGAAGGAAATAATTTTTTGAGAAAAAAGTTTGTTTATGCAATAAACAAGGTATTATGTTGTAATGTATAAATGCATGTATTAAATGCAATAATACATGTATTATTTTTTATATACTATATCACCTTTTTCACTATGAACACTTGCTTTTTTTATTCTAAACATATTAACTAATTGCTATGTGTTCATTTTGCAATTTGAATGCTTGCATTGTCTCATAGCTAGATTTGCTGTTAGGCAATTGTTGGTATCCAGTCAGGCTGGATGAATAGAATTGTTGTACTTAGAAAGCTGAATACTTTATATGGCTTAAGAAATTAATTAAAACTGCTACGATTTAGCCTGCAGGTATAGCTCATACAACTTAATCCTAGTTGTAACAGATACAAATATATCATGACTCCATAAACACTGGTGTATTTCTAACTAGTATTTATTATTTCCCTGTGTAATGTTAGGCAACAAATGAAGCTTCTGTGAAACATTTGTGCTGCGAAACTTTATCACATTATCGTGTGGCTTGTTTTTACAGTTCAGTCAGTTACAGTGATGAGAAGAGCCTCAGTAAAGTGAAGATATAGTTTAAAGATGCTAAAAATGAGAAGTTTGAAGGCCAACTCTCATTCTGACTGTACTCAGTCCTTTCTGCGTAATCAGAAATCAGAAAACTGATTTCTTCTTCTTGGATGTAGTTTAATAAAGTGTGCATCAGTTCACTGTCTCCATGACCTATTAAAAATAAAGTCTTCTATTGAGTTTTACTTTTTTTCTATTAAGTTTTTCTGTTGCCACTAATGCCACACCTGATAAGGCAGATGCTTTATACAGATGATCCACTCGTGTTGTCCTCACATCAGTTCCTTTGATGTCAGTTTTCTGGAGCAGTGTGTGCCGGGATGCAATGACTGGCTGCTGCACTGGGAAAATGGGCTTTAGGGGCAGAGAGATCAGGCTAGGAGGAGCTCAGGAGCACATTCTGGAAATCATGCTCCCTTGCAGAAGTCCTTGGCTGCAGCCCCAGCCGGCGTGTCCTGCCCTCTGCCCTGACGTGGGGGCTGCACCCGTTCACACGACCCTGCATGTGGAGCCTGGAGCATCCAGGAACAGAAACTTGGGAGGTCTCTAATGGGCTTGGACCAAGCCCTGTGTCAGCCTCAGTGTTGATAATTGACTGTCTCTGTGTCTGACATCATGCTTAACTTCACATCAAAGAGAGAATCTGAAAAAGTAACTCAGAAAATGACAGGACTTCAGGAAGTATCAAACCACTTCCAAACAAACTGGAGGTGCTGCCACATTTCCCATGGGACTTCAGCTCTTCTTTTAGTAGAACAGTGGGAATCAGCATTCAGTAAGATTTCAAGGAAGAAATTCAAGTTTCTTGGAATTTTAGTAACTGGTCTTGTTTTAGAGGAATAAAGTTTTATTGTTTTATTTCATATTGAGTCATCTTCTTTTCTAATTATAAGACAGAAATAGTTTGCTAATTTTCCTGATTGCTTTATGATATTTGTACTACCAATGACTTTTTTTTTCTTAAATCTTCAGCTCCTGAGCTCCTTTAGCAGAAATTGTCTTGAACCAGGTTTAGTCATTCTCCTGCTGTGTAGGCCAATATTTGGCAATAATTATTGTATTTGTCTCACTATTCAGATTGCTCCAAGCACTTTTCTGCCAACTGAATTTATTTGTTTGTTTGTTAAAAAAATTATTTCTCCCAACTTTTGACTTGTGTAATATTCCTCAAGGCAGTGATATTTATAAGAGTAACAAAAATTTGCACCTTCCTTTGATGACATGAAGGAGGATGACAGGGTTAAGTGGAGACCAGCAGATCCTGCTGCTTCCTTCTGAACACACAGCAGCAAACATGCATTCCTTTTCAAGCTCTGAATTTGCTTTGAAGCACGTCTCTGCTATTGGATGTGTCGGTGGCTCTTTCAAAAACTCCTCTACTTTTTGGGCCAAAGCCCTTGCATTTGGGACATTGGCTCGCCAAGATACTTGTACATGGCCAAAACATATATTTTTTTAGGGAACTTTAGAACTCTTTTGTCTCTGGTTGTGCATCTGGGTTTACTTTTTCTTCCTATTCTCCCTGCTGTTTTTGTTTCCAGGGTGGAGTTTATTCATTGTAATAGCATTCTAATGCAGTGACATAAATGCCTTGCTAGTGGGACACAGATATAACAAATAGCTTCATATACCTTCAGTGCAAAGAACATGAAGTAAAGAGTAACAAATGTCAAATAAGACAAGTTGGAAGAGTTGTCAGTACACTTGGATGCCAGTGAAAAGTTGTGGAAGTAACAAGCCTTTGCTGTTTCTTATGTCCTACTTGGAGGCTGTTGGATGCTGAAAATTCCATTGCTGGATTGCATGCTTATTTCTCTCTAGAATATCTCTGTTTGGGAATTTTCTTTTCCTTTAAGTTTAAAGGAGAAAAGATACTTCTTTTTTCCTACATGAAACTTTCTATTGTTGCTCAAAAATTATCATTGGTAGCAGTTAACTAATTGAAATACATACCATTGAAACCCAGGGAGGCGTGCTTAGGAGGTAGGAGAGGCAGATGGGCTGAATGATCTCTTAACTCAATTTTCTGTAATGTGGGAGGCTAGTAATGAAGTTTATTAGTGTGGGCTTTATAATAAAAACTACATTCTGACAAGTTTTCCAGGGATGAACAACCAACCCATCCTCCCAGGCCAGTAAAATGTGAACCTCATAGGACTCAATCTCATTAAATGTCTTGGTCACTGCACAGCACAATTTGAACCCATAAAGAAAAAACAAATTCAGATTGTGTTTGCAGCCATTGTTATTTTTAGTTAAGCCATAAACCATCAATGGCTGTTTAAAGTAGGGGGTTCTGCATTTTTCTCCTCAAGCTGTACTGCTTGCTTCCTACCCATGCAAATACACAGCCAGAACTCTTGGTCCCTCCAAGGCCACTGAGAGTGGTCAAGTTGCACTAAAGCTCTAAGAAGGGAACCTGCCTCTGCCTCACACAATCTCCTTAGGGATGACTGTTCCCAAATTATTTTTTCCTCTGTGTAATGAAAGGCCAAGATGCTGCTTTTGATCCAACAGGATGTGAAAGTGGGCCTTGCAGTGAGTTCCCTTCCCAGCCATGGTTGACTTTTGGAAAGTTGCTCTCACTCTTTAAGTTTCTGGTTTCTCTTTGAGTTGTTTATAAAGGTGCAGCTGTTTCTGACAGATGTCTGTGTTCAGCCCTATGTTTCTGCTGTGCAGAGTTGCAATTTTTCTTTCAATCTGAAGTAAATTGATGCTGACAAATAAATGATCAGATGGATACATTAGCATCTTTGGTTTATGATAAGTATCTTCCCACAACCCCTCTTTGTATCCCTAACCTAGAGGGATTCTTGAGGTCAGCTGCTATTAAACATGTCCAAGCAAGATTGTATTGAGGAAGGAAGAAGAAAATTGTGCAAACCAATTTTCAGCTGTATTGACAATCTTATTTCTATAGTGGTATTCTCTTCTGTTCTTGCTCTCTTTCTGGTTTGGTGTTTCTTTGGGATTTTTTTTCCTGTAACTCTCTTATTTCTTGTTGATTATTTCCTCTGCTGAGGTAGCAATACATTATTGTGGCAGCCCAGTGTTTCTGTACAACCAGATAAAATTTAGCTTCCTATCTTCCAGTAAGACACTGCTATGTATTTTAAGACAAATAGCTATTGTCATTTGTAATAGATAACCCAATATTTTAATTTCCTTGCTTTCTCTTTTCCCTCAAAAGTGATTGTCTTTCTTCACTTTCTTTTTTACGTGAAATTAAAAACTGGTCCAACAGAGCGTTTAAAGATTCTTAATTTTCATTCCTGAGAAGTCCTAGTGGAAATTCTTGTATGTTTTCAGTTAAACTCTAAGTGCTTAATATTCTCCTAGAGGAGACCATACTTCAGCTGTATCGCATTAAAACTCGTCCCTATTTTGTTCTTGTACACTTTTCTAATTTTTTAGAGATTCCTGCTTTATTTCAATCTCTTAGCCTTGCCGTATGGAAAATACAGCCACCAGTCTTTCAGTGGAACCTTATGAATTCCATTGATTGTGAAAGATGTGAGTGCAGAGGTAAGGATCTAGAGAGGAGGGATCATCCCTCAGAGTGATTGATCTCTTTGAAAGGGCATAAAAGGAAGTTGGAATTTTTATTAACTGAACTTACAGTTTGTTACCTTTATATTGACAATGATTTCTGTAAGAGATATGGATGGCCCCGCAGAATTTTTAAATACTTGCAAGAAAACATGCATAACCACTGACCTATGGGCCTGGTGTTTTGAAAAATGCCCACGATGTTTTGTTCAAGGAGTTACAGTTTCCACTTGTTCTGAGGTTTCATGGGGAATTGTCGCCATTAGGTATGACCATATGCAGATCAAGCAAACTGACAGCTATTTGTAAAATGCAGTTATCTCTTTAGGTTCTGCTTCACCTCAAAAAATCATGGCAGGTTCCTTCAGATGGAGCTGTAGAGAATCTAAGCTACTCCCCCTCTCTCTTTAACCCTCTGATTTTTACCTCTCAGTGAGAATATACAGAGCTTCTACAAACTGGTCCCCTGAATTGAGTACCTCAGATGCCTGCAGCAGACTGTATGACTCTGCCCAGCCTGCCCAATCAGCTAATGGACAAACTCACATCTCTTTGGAATTCAACTTTATTAATGCAAAAGAGAGACTAGTGCAAGCCATGCCCCTGCTTCAGATAACCTGGAACTCTTAGCATGGAACTCCTGAGCCACTCTTAATTGCTTAAGTATCCCTGAGTCAGAAAGGGTGATGGAGCCATTTGTTTTTGGAAGAATGTCCTTGTTTTCCTCTTCCTAGAATATTTGCAGGTCTTTTGTAATTTAGTGGCAATCCTGGCTTTGGGCCTCTATTTCTGCTGCCATCCAAAATATTTTTGACTTTCTGCTAATCTTCCTTGCTTAATATTCAAAGCCAGCAGTTACATGCCACTTTCCTGTGTTTTTCTTTCCTGCTGGTTTGCTCCAGAAGATGATGCTTAGATTACTTGTAATCCTAATGGCCACAGAGGATTTGGCTTTGGTTTGGGTTGTCAGTATGGTTGATGACTCAGTAGCAATGATAATATGTTTACCCTGCACCTCCCAAGAGAATGAAGCAGACAGCAGGCAACCTGATAGAAAGTTTCCAATAAGAACCTTGTTCAGTCAGTTCAAAATGCAAAATGGGGACATAAAATCTTTCTGTCAGAAACACTTTTTAGAAACTAATTAAAAAGGAAGAGGTGTTTATATGTACCCCCTTCCAAAGTATTTAAGCCACTATAAAACCTTTTTTTTTTTTTCCATCAATACTGCAGTAAACTGAAGTTATATAATATGCCACCCCTGTCCTTCTGCACAGGAATTCAGAATCTGCTGTCTGTGGCCCCATCTTGAGAAGTTTATTATCCCAATAAACAAGACAGACCAAAGTCAGAAAGAGAAATAGACAGATGAAATGATGCACCTATGGTTCTGCATCTGGCCAGAAGCAGAGCTCAAGTTAATCTAAGAGGTGTTTGTCACAAGAAATGTGTTTCTTCAGGAAGAAAAACCTGGTTGATGCCAGCTACAAGCTGAGTCAATTGACTTTTATAAACTACTCACTATAATTTGAGAGGCAAGACATACAAAAAATGTGTCGATTTAATTAATTCACAAACTGAGACAAAAGAAGTAAGAGCATCATCTACTGTGTCATGAAATGGAATCAGAAATAGCATGGCCCTTATCACAGTGGGATGTGCTGACATACACACCCACAATAATTAAATGCTCTTTACCTTGACCTTGGTTGCCTTTTGCCCAACCTGGGAATGAAACTCGAGACAGTTTTAGTAAGGAGGTAGTTTAAAAGGGGATCTTTATTTGAAGGCCTTCAGGAGCAGTTATGGAAAGATGTCCACAAAAGCCCACTCCCACCAGGGATGAGTACACTTCTATAGGTTTTAGGAAATTTGTATAATTGATAAAATTAGGAGGACAAGTGGTGATGCAATTCTCCCCCAGGCCAAGCCCGCTCTCTGGGCCCCCCCTCAGCACCTGTTGTACTTTGTCCATGAGAATGCATCTCCAAGAGTTGATCTCAGCCTTGGTTCCCAGGAAGAACCAAGATAGCACTGGAGCCTTGTACATCCTAGGGCTTGGAGCTCTGGAATTTGTTTTGTCTTTCTGCTTAAGGAAAGGCCATGGAAAAGTACTGGGAAACCTAATCACCAATACAATAGACTACAGAGCTACAAATATATGTGTGAAGAATACAGAAAACATAGGAAAAAGGCAAAACCTAAATGGCATCAATATAGCAAAAGAGTTGAGATTCTGGGAATATTTTAATATTTTATCTATTCCAGCCTGGTAATCTAATCATCAACAGTTATTTTCAGCCTTTTATATTCTTATTTTTTTATTCAGTATGGAGGCAAGCTTGTTTAACCACTTGTTTATTCCTGATTAGATTTTTTCCCCAAGGCTATTGACATAGTTTTCTTTGTTCAATTAAATCTAGCTAAGTACTAATATTTCACGAGTAACAGAATCATTGCAGCAGAGAAAACAGTTCAAACAAATTGCACTCTATACTCACTTGCTAGGCAGACACCCACACACTAACATTAATTAATGTAATTGATAGGTTTTATTTTAATTACAGTAATACAATAGTTATAAATAACTTTGCAAGATATTTAAAATGCCCTGTGTGTACAACTAAAGGGATTTTTTGGTGTCAGCTATGCAAAGCAGAAATTTTACCATGTATGAATAATTTGGGGGCCAAGACATAGAACAAATACTGTCTTTTAGCAGCAGCATTTTATAATTTGAAAAAGAAATTATATCACTTGGACCTGGGCTCTCTACCATTTCATTTGGTATGCACAGGTTCATACTAGCTGAAAGGATAGTCCTTTACTTTATTAGGGAGTGGAGAAAGGGAAGCAGAACTGAAGGAGAAAACCAGTATTAATTACATGATCTGGACAGTGATCATTTATTTATCTGTGAGCAGCATCTAAATATTGGTAACGTGCAGCCTGACAGAACTTGCAAACATTTACTTGCATGATTATCTTTGGCATCTATGAAAAGTCACCTTCTGATTGATTCTCTGAGTAGGGTTTTCAGGACAAATCATGCAGGTCTGCTTGTTGTGCAAGGGGCAGGGCGATGCTAGACAGTACCTAATGTTATCAGGAAATAATGCAAATGTGTTCAAATTGCAGCTCTTTTATTGCCCTTCCTTTCCTTCCTCTCATCATGTCACTTACTTTCTAAGATGATAAAACCAAGACGTTAATTTGTCACATTCTTATCTGTGTGATTTTTGTCCCGTTTGGTGGTTTTTGATACAGTCACATTTGAGTTCACTACAGTTACAGAGAATTAGATATTTTTTTTTATTTCAGTGGCCCAGAGTCAATCATTGAAACAAACAAACCCTTTAGTTAACTGTTTTCAGAATTTTTTTTTCCTTTTTTTTTTTTTCTGTCTGTTACACTTGCCCCTTGAGGTACCAGGTGAGGCAAAGTTGTATTTTTGTCATATTGAGGAAGTTCAAATTTATCAAGTTCAGGAAATTCTTGTGTCATCATGTAAATATTTGATATCCAGTCTGAGTTAATCATTCAGGCTTCTTTTGTAGTCATTAGAGAAAAACAGAACAAAACAGAAACCTGCAGAAGGTTGAAATCATTAACAAAGGAGAAAATTATGTTGGTTTGGATGACTTAGGTTCTTGTATTGCTGTTCTTTCTCCCTCATTCACCAGAATGTTTCTCCCCAGAGTAGTCATTGATTGTTAAGGTTTCCCTTTTCTCCTGCCCAAGGCTGAAGTACACCGCCCTCATCATCTTGTCATGTTTTAAGCCTGAAGAAGTCAATGCATTTTCTGGCACTGTAGGATTTGTGACCATTTCATTTGGTATGAGGAACACCGAAGGATGGACTCCTCTGTGTGTACTTTATCTCACAAGTTGTAAATCATTAATCATTTGCTCTGCATTGTTCTATTTCTAGACAAGATTTGACATGATGAAGGGGCAGGCCATCGATAGGCAGTGACAAGTGTGGGACAGCCCACTTTAGACCTCTGAGCACAGCACTCTCACATCTGCATCAGCTCTTTCCTGTGGCACTGGGGAAGCAGAATGAAGTACTAAAGGGACAGCATCATTCCATGGATTCCAGAATGTTTCCTCTGTTATGCAGTGTGTTGAGAATTCTTTTAGAGGACCTATTTTGGAACATAAAGTGGCATTGCTATACAGAATTTATTACAATATTGCCAAACTCAGGATGACATTTCTGAAAATAATTGTCTGTGCTCTAGGTTAGTTTATAATACCAGGACTAGAGCCCAAGCATCTGAACTTCTAGGTCTTTTCTCACTCTGAGCTCATGTTTTAATAATTTTTGAAATTTTATCTGCAGCCAACTGGTAAGTATGGCAAATTTGGAGACTTCATTTCTGACAGTTGTTTGAAAGCTTGAGAATTGATTCTTAATGCTTTCATACTATATTTTATGCCAGTGGTTCTCTGTTGGTTTTATTGATGTTGAGAGGTGAACATTCAGAGCAATGCAGTGAAAAGTCAAGTCAACAGACACTGGCCAGTGAAAATAAAATCCAGCGTTGTGTTGTTTTAGTTCTCAGGCTAATGATTAGAAGCAAGAGTAGATTTGATAACTTTTGTAGCACAAATGGAAAAGATCAGTATCAGCAGACTGTAGTGTCTTCAGTGATAATCTTTCTTCCGAGCTTTATAATAGTTTGCCATCAAAAAATACATAAAAATAAGTTTAAATTATTTATTCTACACTAAATATGCATCTGATGAAAGAAACCCCTTCTAGGATTTCAGTGCCAGTAAACCACCCAGTATCCCAGCATGGAATAGCAAACAGAGCCAAGCAAGAGGAGCAGCTATGAGAGATCATTTAACAAAGCTAAAGTTATTAGAATAAATGTTAGTTTTTATAGCTGATGAACAGTTTGTAAAAATATAAAAATGAAAATATACTATGAAATGCTGTGAGAGTGAACCTATTTAAGGGGACTAGTCAAAATATGTCTTATATAATACTGAAAGCCCTATTTAATAAACACCAGCTAAAAGGCTTAAACCTGTTGAAAATATTTTTCATTCACTGTGAGTTCAAAAGGTCACTGTTTGGCATTCCTCCTCACAGCCAAATCTACTGAAGCTAACATGCCTTTAGTAAACAAATTCTGATTAAAAGCTATTCAGAACTGTCTCTATTTTCTTTGCCACAATCACATTGTAGATATTTTCTTTCTACAGCAATCAAATTTGTGACATCTATTCAATGGAGCTAAATGGGTTTTGCATTAAGAAGCATTGTTTTATACAAAAGAGGAACAATAAAGCATGTGTACCTGCAAAATAGAGTGATTTAAATGTATAATGCAATAAGCCTAAATGGTTAGTAGGAACTTAATTAGAATACTACCTTGAACATAAAAATGCCTTTAATTTGTTATTTTTTAACAAACACACATTAACTGAGCTGGATAGTAATTCTGAAAGACAGGTAAGTGTTATATAGCAGATGGTTAAACTGGACATAAATGGAGGGGGAGAGATTTGTTCAAGGTCAGAGAGCAAGTGCCCAGGAGTTCTGACATGCAGTTAGTTCTCTGTTCTGATCATGGAACAAATCTCCTTTGTTCTACATATTTGCACATTACATTTTAAATGAATAGCCTTATTATTTTGCTTGTGCTTCCAGAATATAAGTACAGGGCATAAAGAAGAGACACAATCTGTGATTTTTTCCTCTAAATTAATGCAATTTATGTTTAAGGATCAAAGGCACAGAGTTGTATACTGAGGGCCCTTGCATCATCCTCTGCTACAGTTCGTAGTTTGCTGTAGAGATAAGTGGATTTCTGTGGTTGATTTCTATCCTATTGCCACTTCCTGGCCTGTACCTGCAGCGTGCCAATTTTAATCTGTCAGGAATCTAAATACCCTTCAGGTTTGGTTTGCTGATTGAGTCCTTCCTTCCTTGGACCTCCAGTTTCTATACTGAACCTGTAGAAGGCTGACAGTATTTTATTGAGTACGTTACTCATCTTGACTCTTCTGCCTTTTTACCTGGAAGCAAAGATTTGTCTTCTTTTTTCTCTTTGCTGTTGTTCAGCATATCCAAATACACTAATTGCTCAGTTCTGTTAGAGCCTCCCATTATCTGAAAGAGATAGTGTTGTAATCAGGAGATGTTTCATAACTGGAAGTTGAATATAAACAAGTAGGTTTTATCTATTTTTTTTCCTATCTGTGTAAATGCAAAAGAAGGAATTCTTATACTTTTTTCCCCACTTTTGGCCAAGTTCTAAATGGTCATCTTGATGAATAAATATGAGCAAGTCTAGTTTAAACATGGAGTGAGTGATTGCAGAAGGTTTATTTCTTTTACTGGCTTTCCATTCAGATGAAATATAAACAGAAGAGCATGAAAGTTATGTCTTAAATCCAAAGCAGAGTTTTGTCTGAGTTTATTAAGGCTGAAGTGTCTGGACTTCAAACAAATAAACAAACAAACAAAAACATCTCTTTTTGCATCTGAAATACATTTGAAATAACTTCCTCCAGCTATTTAATTTTCATTTCAAAGGCTTTTTTGCACAAGGTGCAATCCAAAAAAACCCCAGTCAAATAAGTGCCAAACTGTTACCTTCACCTACATCTGTAAGTCACAGAGTTTATGTGACATATCTAAAGTCAAAAAGCAAAATACCAGCAGCCTCTAATCCACCAGGCTGTGCTCAGCCCACTGAACATGACTTTTATTGTGCACCCAAATACCAGCTGGTGATCACTGGAAGATTGATGGTAGCATGCAGCTCTGGAATGTGCTCCTAAATTCACTCTTTGTGTCAGTCTTCATGGTGTGAAAAAGAGTGAAATACGTTTGTGTTCTGTGTGTTTGAACAGCAAGTGTGCTGTCCACGGCTGCCTGCAGGCTTGGAACACTCCTGCTCCCAGGAGACAGCAGGAGGGGCAGCCACATCCTATAAATGACACCCAGCAGTGACAGAGAGAAATCCATACAGAAAATATTAAGCTTAAATAAAATACTGCACACATGCTTAGAAATACTATATTTTTGAAGTTGACACTTCAAAAAAACACAAACAAACCACCCTAAGTCTTCATTAGTTTCATATTGAAAGTACTTGTAACAGTCCTCAATGTTCAGCAGCACAAGCAGAAAACAGTGGTGATGAAATTAATAATTTCCAGTTGTGTCCAACCACTGAAGTCTTCTGGGGGACGTGGCAAACCCCATATTTAATGAAGCAGGTTGTTTCATAACAGTAATTTGAAAAAAAAGAAATAAAAATTAATGTGCAATCTGATGAAACCACATGACTTTTCCTCCAATGGGAATGAATGCTTTTAATATACCAGAAAAATCTGTTTCAAGAGGAAAAAAAGAACCAACTGCCCAGACATTTAAAGACAGGTTGACCTTTGCTTTTTTCCCAAACCAAACTTTCCTTGGCTTCAGAAAGCATCCCAAACACCCACATCCAGAAAGCAGCTTGCTTCCTGTCAATGGAAAAGGCTGGGTGGCCTTGCAGCTGCAGAATAAAATTTAATCCAAGAGCTCAAATTAGGCTACAAGGGGTAGTACAGTGGGTACTCTACTAAAGCATACAGAACAACAAAAAATATGGGAAAAGAAATTAGGAATATTGTGGAAAACTATTCTATTATTCTAAAATTTCTGTAAATAGAAATAGCAATAGAAGAGTTGGATAAAGGCAGTTGTGACACAACTGTGGAATGGAGTGTGGCTGTTGCTTTTTGGTGAAATTTGTTATCTCCAATATAATGACCCTTCTGGCATGGTGTTGAACTCGGGGTTCATGGAAGGTTCACTGAGCAGGGGATGCCATTTGTTGACCTCCAGCTGCTTTGTTTTCTCACATAGTCGAGTGAGAATAAGTGTTTCTTTTATCCTTCCCAGATGTAAAGCAGAGCTTGCTAACTATCTTGACGTGGTATATAGAGATGATTATCTGATCTGTAGACAAGAGTATGTAGACATCAGGTATATGCATCCCATTGACATACTGGTGCTAAGGAAACAACACACCAAGAAAAGGAAGCAGTGGTTTACCTGTTTGTGTGTGATACCCACCATGCCACACACTTGTTTGCTTGGTTTTGCTATGGGCAACTTGGCTTTTTTTATGAGTATCCCATTAAATTCAATTTTTTTTTGTGTATAAAAATACTAGTCTTTAGTTCAGCAGTCAACTGAAACAAATTTATTACTGTAATTCTTTTGAATGAGAAATACTGCCTTCCAAAGTTTCTTCAGCTCATAACTGGATAAATTTTACATTATTTTAATGAAGAATGAATGAAAGCTAAGCACTGGGATTTAGCTTGATCTCTTTATGCCTGATGTTTGCCTGATAGCTAATCCTAATTTGATTAAATAGATAATAATAATAATGAAACTGTAACCAAGGCTGCATATACTAAATTTCCCTATTTTGTACAGAGTAGTGGTGAGAAGTGACTGGTGAAGAAGGAACAATATATTTTGAGGAGATCTGTGGATAAAGTAGCATGGCTGAAGTTGCAGTACAGTTGGTAACATCAATAAAGGCAAGGATTAGTGCAGCAAGAGCAATAATGCCAATTGTAGACATACAGAGATTGGCTGAATCTCTGGGGAGGTTGCTCTTTGAGGGAGAGAAAGGAATATAATTGAAAGGGTTCCTCTGCTTTGCCACAGTGAAGTGGATTTGTACTTTATTACAGAAACCATAATGAATTTTTTTCAGTGGATGAGCTGAGTTTTCTCAATGAATTTTTATTAGCTCTGGTTACAAATTATTTGGAGGTTTAGTGAAAATATGCTCAGAGTGAGAAGGGCTGCATGTGAGCTGATGTTAAGAGGTTTTTCAGTCTGAAAAGAAGTTAGGAGACTACTATCATACTTCCATTATTTAAGGTGTTGATTATTCTGAAACATTTGATTAACTACAGTTCAGCATCACAGTTGTTGGTACATCAGCAAAGATATGTTAACATCTCAAAACTGCACACTGCTACTCCCCAGTAGTTGTCAGTTTTGCAAAAGCCAAATTATGTCTTCACTGTCTACAGATTACCTCGATACATCTGCAAAGAACTCACCTAGATTGAACAGAAAGATAAATTTGCAAAGAAAGACAATTCTAGCAGTAAAATAACTACCTTTCACCCAACCTGACTTACACTCTCCCTGTTCCTCTCTCCCTTCCCAGTGTTAAAAGATGTCTCAGCTGACAGCATCTGAACCAACTGTTTGTGGGGAGTACACAGTCAGGTACTTAAACCTAAGCCTTAAAAGGTTTGCTTTTATCACAAAAGCAATAGCCTGAATGAGATGCCAGACTAAAGAGAATTCCACTCAGACCTAGTTTTCCCAGTGGCCAGCCTGTTAGTGACAAATGGTATGAAGATGTATGATTTGGAAAAATAGTTCCCAGATCTCATGTTGTTGCCCAGTTCTGACTTGGAGACTATCACAAACTTCAGTCTTAATTAATTTTTTTGGCAGACAATTACAGTAATTCATTTTCTTCCATTTTTCATATCTCTTTAGATTTGTTTCTAAGTTTCAGTGTCTGCATACAGTCAGGGTTTAGCTGTCCAGTTAGTCTGATCACTGCTTGGAACATTTCTCTGTGTGCCTGAGCATCACAGGAGGAGCTGCAGCCGTTCTTCCATTGGTGTGATTGCTGGCCCGGTAGAAAAAAAGAGAGAAGAGAAAACACAAGACATTACAATGGAGAGATATACTTCTCCCAGAAGAAGTAAAACTATGTGGAATCTGTCTGACTTCTCCAGGGGTGCGGCTTTCTTTTCTTGCTCTGTCTCAAAAATAATGTCATACTTGGCTGCCGAAAGCTTCTCACTCCTGCATCTGGAAAACAAAAACATCCCTGGTGCCAATGGCAAAGCCACTGTGTGCACCCAGGCTGAGCTTCTGCAGCCTTTGGGCAGTGTGGCAAGGGCCCTCTCTCTCCATGGGTTTTGGAAAGCAACCAGAAAGTAAACTCTGTGTAGCTGTGCAGACTTTGAAGCATGCATCTCTTGGAGAGCAGCTTTCATGCTGCAGAGCTGTTGCACAGGAGCACAGAGCAGCTTTCACACTGCAGAGCTGTTGCACACGAGCACAGAGCAGCTTTCACGCTGCAGAGATGTTGCACAGGAGCACAGAACAGCTTTCACACTGCAGAGCTGTTGCACAGGAGCACAGAACAGCTTTCACGCTGCAGAGCTGTTGCACAGGAGCACAGAGCAGCTTTCATGCTGCAGAGCTGTTGCACAGGAGCACAGAGCAGCTTTCACACTGCAGAGCTGTTGCACAGGAGCACAGAGCAGCTTTCACGCTGCAGAGCTGTTGCACAGGAGCACAGAACAGCTTTCACACTGCAGAGCTGTTGCACAGGAGCACAGAGCAGCTTTCATGCTGCAGAGCTGTTGCACACAGAGTAGTTACACACCAGGCTTGCAGGAGACTGGCTCCCATCTGACGTGGATAGCTCGACTGCAGTAATCAAACCCAGTTGGCCTGTCTTTATGGCTCTCCATGCTTGCCAAAGTTGTCCCTTTTGTTTTAGGACCAAAAATGAGAGCAAGGCCTGGACAGGATAATAACGAGTAGGAAAGAACAAGGTAATATTTGAAAAATAGGAAATCTTCTGGGAAGTTCTGTAGAATGGCAGCATTTGTAACATCTTCTGAAATAAAACATGCAAATTGCATTTATATAAAATTATAACTGCACACTCCTTGCTAAAAAAAAAAAGGAAGCCTACTTTTCAATGTTTTTATTGAAATGCCTATAAAGAGTTCAGAGAAGTTATTTGAAGTTTACAGTGAGGTAAATGAAGGAATAACCTGAAGATTATGCCCAGAAGTGTCTACAGCCTCGTGAGACTAGATGGCTGGAGGGTGTGGGTGGTCTTGCATAATGCTCAATGAAGGAATCTCAATACTGGAATATTTGGCAAGACTTAGGATAACTGTGTAACTGCAGATTGAAAAACATTGACACATTTTTCCTCTTTGTTTTGGAGTGGGTTTTCTGTTGTGGAATGTGGTGTGATTTCACATGATAATGTCTGTGAAAATTAAAAAGAAATCATATCTCTTCTTCATAATTTAAAGCTTCAATAAAGAGGCATGGAACGTGGTGGGGTGTCTTGGGTTTATAAGTGTGCCACAAAGCCATGTTAATACATTTTGCCACACATGAGTAAGTGGCTTTCTGTTCTCGTGTGTTTGCTTTTGCTTAGAAAGCACATTCCTTCTGCACAAAACTGGCAGCTGCCCACACCTCAGAAGATCTGCCCCTCCTTTTTTCTTCGAAGTACTAAATAAAAGATGAAAAATTCTGTTACAGATTTTGGTAATTTTAATAAAACAGCACTCATGAATTATTTCCATTTTGGTACAACTTTTTAAAAGGCACTGTGTTAAAAGCCAGTTAATACTCGATTGTGATTTTTTAAAGTCTGTGAGTTACCAGGATTTCAGGACTTTTGTGCATCTTGCAAATTGCAAAAAAGAAAAAAAAAAGAAAAAAGAAAAAAAAAAAGACCCATCTACTGACATATGTGAACGCTCTGCTTAAGGTCAACTGTTAACTGGTATGTCTTTTCCTATCAACACATGGTCCCCTTCACAAAGAGCTATTGAGTGTTTTACTGCTCCTAATGTATATGTTGAGCTGCTCAAGGTGACAAATTGGTCTTCAGACAGGCTAGAGCCACCTCTGGGCCTGATTCTCCAAAGACTTCACCTTGGTGCTCTGATTTCCCTTTATAAAGGCTATCTCAGCCCAGTAATGTTTAAATTCCACTCTCAACTCACTTAGCAAATACACCCACAAGTATTCAAGGTGTATATTTAAACCAGATCATATTTAGATATCGTTGACATTTCCTTGTTATTTACTCCCATTACAAATGCAGCAATTAAGTTTCCTTCTAGCAGATTATGCATTTTAGCTCTGGGCAAAAGGAGGGTTCTGTTTCAGCCTGCACTATCTGCACTCCCTTCTCTCATTCAAATGATCTTGTTAATTAGTTAGCCTGTGATTTTATGAGCATTGTAAATTTATTTTCTCTCCTTTTGCTTGGTCTTTTTTTAAATAAAAATGCAATTAAACACCTTTCAGATGGATTCAGAAGCTAGCAAGTGTACACATCTGTGATTTCTAGTTCTTATGAAGCTATTACTTCTTATATAAAAAGCTAGATTTCGTTGTAACAGCATTAAAGAAAAGAATAAAAACTCTCATGCATGAAGAAGAGATAAAGAGATAAAGAAAAGGTCAAAGGTCCACCTGAGATTTTTGAGCCCTGTGTGGTTAAGGCACACAAGAGACTGACCAGTAGCACATTTGCCTACTTATGGCTCTTTGCTGAGATGTCTGTGTCCCCATTCACAATGGGACTCACTTGAGAAGGGCTGAGGGATGGGTTTTAATTTGAACACTGCATGAGCAGTGGCAAAAGGCTTCAGCAGCTCCCTTATCTCAGCCCCTTAAGCAGAAGGAATCAATACATATATCTGCAGAGAAAAGCAATATTGACAGGGCAAAGGTGACTCATTCTGAAGTTTTGAAAAGAAATATTCTGGCTTTACTTATTCTCTTTCCATATATAAAATTGAAAAAGTAGTCACTGGTGTTCTCAGATGGGCACTATTACAGCAGACTATTTCCACAAGCACTGTGTAAACTATAAAAAATGATGCATTTATTTCTTCCATGTCTTTACACTGAAAAAATTAAAAACAAAGCCAAGAAAACAATAATTAAAATTGTTAGATTCTTGTGAAATCTGATACTGTTTAACTGAATATTTTCCAGTCATTTCTGCTAAAAAGTTGCAAAACAGATTTGTAAATGAAAAGTAGAAAGGAAAATATTTAAACTAAGATAAAACAGACCTTTTCTTCTGGCTGAAGTTTTTTGGTTTGGGTTTTTTAAATTATTTTTGGTAACTTTGCAAATACCTCAGATTTCATTCACATTCTTTAAAGACATAACCATTCCATTCGATGCTAGAGACATTATGCATAGTGTCTATATGTCCAAATTACATTTTCACCTGTTTAAACATGACCTGTGGGCAAAAGGGGACCATTTCCATTTGGTGTTATAAGCAAAAAACATTGTTCTGCTTAAGTATTTATTTCTAGGAAAAAAAAAAAAAAAAAAAAAGAAGGTTTAATTCCAGTTCCTAGAAGGTGAGATTTTACATTGCAGTCTCACATTTGGTATGGGCTGGCATATTTGTTGGCACAGACTCAAGGCTTAATGAGGCTTAAGAGAGTCTTACAGCCTCCATAACCAGAGGCTAACATCGGGCTGGCTGCTGGATGTACACAAGGTGTGTGATTTGTGCACCTCACACCCCATGAGAATGTAAAATAAAACAGCATTGCATTGCTGACTTCCACATCACTAAGGCTGCGTAAAATCCATGCCAGTTTGGGCAGCAGGGGAGATGGAGCCCATCTTCCTGGCAAGCTGTGTTTGTGCCCCTCACTGTGGTCCTGGGTGTGAATAGATTGCTGTGCTTTACTCCCTGCTTGTTTCTGAGGCACAGACACCAAATCTCTGCTTTTGCTCTGATCTTCCACATAAACAGCCTTCTGAGACTGTTATGCCAGCAGGGAAGAGGAGGAAAGCATATTATTTCTTTCACTCTCCCACAGGGGATCCTAAATTAAAATCTTGCCAGACCATCCTAGGCTTGCTGCTAGGCTGGCAGTTCAGGGGTGGTAGAGTGCAGGCATGACTGCATGGAGTCTCTTCCATGTCATAGTTTATCCACAGTTTATCACTGGATGAATTCAGTGCTTTGAACTTGGGCTAGGGATGCTTGCATAGCATGGCTAGAGCTTACCAAACCCTGCAAATAAAGGTAATTCTTGAGTATGTTGACGTCATTCTTGATTATGTTGAACGTTCAGTAATAAGTGGTTATGTGAGTCTGCAAAAAGGAAGTTCTATTTCAGGAAGGTCCTGCTAAAAATTGCATAAATTTCAGTATAAATGTATCAAACATCCTTATAAGATGTCAACCAAGGAAGTCACTTAGGGTCTTGCCTCTACATATTAGAGATTATTATAGTCCTTAGTCTGGGAGTCAGGCTGTTTTCAACATTGTGCTACCAGTGAATTGGAATTAAGGAGGGATGAAAGTTTGAGGCTGAGTGATTAAATAAGACATTCAGAGGACTACCTGATGGATCTAGCTCATTTATCCTTCTGCAGGCTGGACAATTTGGTTATAATAGGCTGTGTGAGATAACTACACCTCCCTGGATACCCTATCTCTAATAGCTGAAATTGTTTTGTTTTGGCCAACATATTTAGGTTTGTTTCAAAAGCTTTTGTGATGTCAGTAATAGACACTACACACATATTGTGTTATTTCTTCTGTGAGAACACGACTTTTTTAAAAAAAATTTTTTTGTGGTGGATTAGAAGGATAATTAAAGAGTAGGATTTAAACAGTCTAATTGTCAGTAAGCTGTGCACTGTGTGCAGAGAATGACTCCCAGTCACCGGGTTATCCAAATGTTCAGTTCAATAATCAGTGTAATTCTGGAAAGAGAACTCACTGAAGCTTTTGTTATTTTGTTAAAACAACCTTTCCTCTAAGATCAGATTTCTTACAGCAGGGATCAAGTTGATATTGGTTTTATCCCTCAGGAAAGGCAAAATTCACCAATTGGTGAAGAAAAATGAAGAGCTAAGTTGGGGTTGTTTTTTTTTTTTTCTGGTATCATTAACAATGAAAGTTATTTGTATATTGTTTTATTGTCAAAAAAAAAAAATTGATATTCAGAGAGCTGTCTGTAGCATCATTCTCCACATAGGTTTTACTGCTTTCAATGTTTGGTTAAATTCTACAAGCATGGAATAGAACTGCTCTCAGTGTCAGTAAATGTCTACTTCATTTTTAAAAAAAACCTTTCATTTGAGAGAGATGAAAGGCAATGTGGAAGACCATACAGCATCTTTGCAGCCACTGCTTTCTCCAAGCAACAGCAACCAGATACTAAATCTCTAAAAAATCAAATTTTCTTGCAGATTGTGTGGTGATTGTGTGGTAAATTTTGTTGAATGAAAATAAAATTTGAATAGTTATAAATTCCCTCTCTACTCACTTGAGTAGCCCAGAGAGTATAATAAGCTGTAAACTTCAGTGCTAAAAGAAATAAAACTAATAAATCAGTGTGACAGTATTTGTTTCACAGCTTTCCTTCCTCTTATGAATGGTGTTGAGTTTCCATAGTCTGGTAACCTGACATAAAGTGTTCTCATCAGCAGCTGGATGGAGGCAGGTTACCCTTCAGGAGCCTTGGAAAGAATAATACCATTTCAAAGAGGTTAAAATTCCAAGAAAATAATGGATTTAGATAAATGGAAGTTGTGGAAATCTGTTGCTGTTTGTGTCTCTTGTTTAAAAGCAATCATCATGGTCATGATAACCTTTTTCATCAGCCATGGTGTTTTCATTGTCAGCCCCTGTCAGTCAGTGAGGCAATAAGGAGGGACTCTGTGTTGTGCCATCACTGTGCTCACATTTCCCCTGTGCTCTGTGGGAAACCCTCCCAGTTTATCTGTGCTTTCCTGGTGTATCAGATGTGCAGTTGGAAGGTTCAGTTTAACCTTACAGCTGCCAAATGCTATGGTGAACTTAATAATGCTCATGAAAAGGGATGGCCACGAGTGTCTGAGGTTGGCTGTGAGAATTCCAGAGTGGCCAAAGGGGCTGGGAGTTAATGGCATTGTGCTGATGAGTCTCCCAAGGGCCTGGGACAGCCCTAGCTAAAAGCTTACAGGGAGGATTTTTTTAAAGTGAAGTAAAACAGGTGATTTTTGAAGCACTAAAGAAAGACTTCTGAAAGTACTGAGAACAATTTTCATATATATTTAACAAGTTCTTTTTCAGTTTTCAAGCACAGATTCTAAATCTTGATTGTATGCTTATCTATTGTCAAGAGACAAGATAAGTACTATTTGAGGGTTGTTTTAATATTACCATAAATAAATGCACTCAGATCCTGAAAGCTGTCACACATCTAAATGAATCAAAACACAATTATCATTCAGTAACTGGGAATATTTTTCATCTTTCTATGAAACTAGTTAACAATTATAAAAATTAATTGGAATTATGTATCATATTTATCAATCCAAATTATATTCTGATAAGTGTCCTTTCAATCATTAGTTCTCTACTAGGTAGAATCCTAGGACTTCAACTTTTTCCTGCTATTAAAAATGGTTCTCCAAGTAATTAAAAACAAAAAAAAACACACCCCAAAAAACCAAAAAAAACCCCACCAAAAATTCATGAGTAGTGTATATTTGCCAGCCAGAGTCACAGGGAACACAATTCAATCCTAATATTCATAAAGAAAGAAAGCGTAATTATATTTAATATTTTACAAAGGCAAATTGATTATAAAGGTTTTATTTTTCCACTCTCAGCTCTTGAGAAATCTCCCTTCTGTTATTACTGAAAAGTAAAACAATCTCAATGGGGGCCAAAATATATTGGCCAAGCAAAGATGGGAAGGCTGAGCTTTCTTGAGGGCAGCAAGTAATACTTACATTGCAGATGCTCGTGCTATTCCTGTAACAGGCCTGATCCTGCACTGCTGAGATCAAAGGATGTTTTCACTTCATTTTGTTGAAGAAAGTTTTATGTAGAAAAATAGAGCTCCTTCTACAGTTCTGTTAGTTTGGTCCAAACCCATAAACAGACAACTCAATGAACAGACACATTTAGGCTTGACTGAATAATTTTGGTTTTCTTTTAAGTAAGCCTTACATGGTGATGAAGAACAAAGTAAAATTTGACCTTGAAAATGATAAAAACCTATTCTTAGTGAAACTCCCTGTTAGGAAAAGGAAGTAAAATGTTCTTATGTAGTTCTTATTGATCTTGAGGATTTTCTGCAGTCATAAACTTCAAAATGTATTGAATATATTGATTAATTTAATAAATTATCTTCCTTAAAAGCCGAAGCTGTAAATAATAATATCCATTAAAATAAGAATTAATTAGATGAATGAATAACAGCACTGCCTGATTTTTATGGGCTTTGTCTCTCTATTTAATGTACAAAATAATTGTATTCAAACTAGGAAAAGAAAATTTGTTTTACCTCAGCCATTGTATTATTATCTAGTGTACAATGAGGCTTTTTCTTCCCTCTCTGATATATTTGTGTCCAAAGATGTCTTTACTTAGAAAGAAATGCAGTTGAGAAGTAAGAAATGTGAGTGAAGTGCTTTACTATGCTACTGTCTTTTCTATTTCAGAGCTGCAAGAAACCAAGACCTCTGAGTATCACAGGATATCCCACAGCCCCCTGGATTACAGGATATTATTGATGGATGAAGATCAGGATCGCATCTATGTGGGCAGCAAAGATCATATTCTGTCTCTGAATATTAACAACATAAGCCAAGACCCCCTCAGTGTAAGTTCAAGTTTTATTTTGAGAATCTGAGGTTGCTTTACTCTGTGCCTTTCCTTTTAAGACAAAAAATTATTAACTAATAATTTTGCGTGGAAGTTCATGCTCACAACTTACAGAATTTTTAGTCCTTGGTTTATGAGTAATAAAGATGAAGCTATATGCTGTTCCTCAAACACTGTTTTAAACGGACCTATTCACTAATTTTGAAGCAATATTCTGCTTGGCCTGGCCTCACAAAAAAATCTGTGTGGCTTGATGGTTTCCACCTCTCTCCAAGATAAGATTGTTCAGAGATGCCCTTTTAGAAGAATCCCCAAAGAAGAATAAGATACACACCATCATTCTCAGGCCATATGGAAAAAAAGCAAGGACAGAGTTTTCCTTAACCATATTTTTTTATGTTTTGTGCTCTGGGCTCTAAGCACTGAACTGTTTTCCAATCTCTTTTTGTTTCTGTGTCAGCCTTTGCCCTTCATTTGGGTAGCTGAGACACCTTATTTGGGGTTTTTGGGCGCTGTGACCTACATTGACACCACCCCTTTCTAGCTTCTCTCACTTACTGAGATTGTGTTTTCCAAGGACTTTGTGTTCCCACACCAAACAGTAGTAGGCAACCTCTGTGTGTAAATAATAACATTATCAAATGCTTACAGATTCCTCTCTTGTCTCCAAAGCCAGTTGAAATTCAGCCTCTCTGCTTTTGAAATAGGTGACCTGCAGAAGTATTTGTGTGCCCAGAAGCTTGGATACTGAGCTATTACCTGTCTGCAGACTTTGTCTTGCCTGTCTTTAGGCTATCACAGCTACTACCCTGCCTGAAAGTGCACCACAAGGGGCTTGTTCCACCAAATCCATCCAGTCCTTTAATCTGTGGGCTTTATTACTGTACCTCAGAAGGGCTGAGGGGCAGCAATACCCAACTTGCAGCAGGGAAGATAAATGCCTGCCTTAAGAGACAAGGCTTTTAATGTGTCAGGGGAGAGAGGGGGCCCTGCCAGAGGCTGACTGAGCACAGTTAAATTAGGCTTTGCTCTGAATCACCCTCTGGACATGCCTGTCCACCTGAATTTATTGTTCAGGGAGCCTAGGGAGGCTCATTCTAACTTACACATTTAAATTAAATGCTTCTCGTT
This sequence comes from Pycnonotus jocosus, assembly GCA_013400435.1. Classification (NCBI taxonomy): domain Eukaryota; kingdom Metazoa; phylum Chordata; class Aves; order Passeriformes; family Pycnonotidae; genus Pycnonotus; species Pycnonotus jocosus. The sequence goes on along the minus strand of VWYP01002916.1, from coordinate 418,563 downwards.
CAATGGTGTGAATGGATCCTTCCCTTCTCCTAATGGTACCCAAATCTCCCTCCCCCTAGAAGGGGCTGCCTTCCAGGACCTGAAATACCTTCTGTGACCTTTTTGCTAATTTCCATCTCACAGTGATCCAGCCAGCCTGGTCCCAGCATGGCACACTCCCTCCCACCCTTGGCAGGTTGGGTTTGTGCTGAGTTTGGTTAGATAGGAGGGCCTCTGTTACACGGAATATTTTCTGCAGTGTAAAGCTCTGAGGCATTTCAACAGCTCGTGTAGGCCTGGAAAAACAAGAATAATAAAAGAAAAAAATCAACAAAGGAAAGGAAAAACACACAAAACCTTCTGGCAGTGAATGTGATCACTCAGTATTGGGCTCAGAATGAATCTCTGCAATTCCACACAGTCTTCCATTTGTTTATTTATTTTAACAATAGATTCACCTTGCTGATCCTATATATCTGTAGAAATCCTATATACATATATATTCAAATCCACAACTCTACATATATACTTGTGTGTACATATATACACAGAGTTCTTTTAATGATGTTGTTTATGTTATCTTGAGGCTAAATGTTATCAGGCTCTGTCACTTGCTAGATTTCTAGGGATAAATTTGTAATTGATGTCTTTCCTATTTCAAAATCAAAATAAATAATGGAAGAAGCACAAAATATTTACAGTTTGAGATAAACAGATAAATGTTCAGACATTGTGGTATTTCTTGAAAAACTGTCTGAAAGAAATTAATCTCAATCCTACTTGAGATTTCAAGTAGGATTTATCATAATCTAGCCAAACCTTTAACGATAAAATTGAAAAATTGTAACAAGACTCCTCCTTTCAATATTTAAGTCTTCTGGTTTCTACTGTAAATAATTTCTCCAAGTTCAGTAAAAGTAAAAAAGTAAAGATGAGTAGTAATTTAGGCAATAGTGGTGAGAAATCTCTCTTATTTAGAAGAAACAAATCTAAATAAATTGATTAATTTGCCTTAAAAATATGTAATAAACTTAATACATATCAGCCAAAAGCTTGGACCTTGATTTTGTTTAGTTCATGCTAAGACAGCTTTATTTATCAACAAAAATATTTTTTTCCATAAAGTATAAATTATATCTAAACATTAATCTATTAGTGCAAGTTAGGCAGTGAAATTATGGTTTTTAACTATGTAATAAATATACTACTTGAACAATACTTCTTTCCTTACAGATTTTCTGGCCAGCATCAGCAAACAAGGTTGAAGAGTGCAAAATGGCTGGCAAGGATCCTACAGTAAGTTATAATCCACATGCACACATACACACAAATTAGGTACTTGGCAATAAAGTAAGAGCACCTTGAGTGCAGCCAAAGCAAAATGAAAGAAGTGTTTGTTTTTCTTTTGAAATGCTTTGCAAGCCAATTTATAAAGTGAAATTCTGGAAAATCAGATGTTGTAAACAGAATGCACCTCCAGACTGACAGATGGGAGATTTGCAGTGTCCATTTCCTCACCTTTTTTGGGTGTTACTAATCAAACTAGGTAATAGTACTTTTCCAGATATGTCTTGGGGTGATGCTGAACAGCCTGTTGAGCTGCTCTTTGGAGTGGGGAAGTTCTCTGGCTGGCTGCTCCCCTCAGGAGCCCACTGTGAAGGTGGGGGGTGCCCACTGTCTGAAGACCCCAGCTGTGCACCAGTTTTCAGATGATGTTGTATGGTGCTGGCTCCTGCTGAACCAAAAATGTGAATGCCTTTAAAAGTAAATAAACCTGTGCAGTCTGCTAAACAAGGATTAACTCTACGGATTTTCATCAAGATGACTGATGGCACAGTTTCCAACCCTGTGCTCATAAAACATATGCAGTTCTCACTGTCATGGGTGAGGTTTGGATGATTAAATATGAAAGCAGTGCTGGGATCTGGGTAAGAAAAAACATTCATTAAAAAAAATCTATTTTCAACCTAAAGTTCATTAACACTTGATCATGGTAAAAAATGAAAGAGCTAGAGAAAAAAATGGAAGGAAAAAGATGTAAATCTAATACTATGAACTGCGTGGCCCTTAACATTCTGTTTTAATTTTCATGCCGATTTCAAGATGTTACTGTAGGTCTTCAATGCAAAGCAACAATTGACTGCAAACCTCAGTTTAAAGTTTTGGAAATAAATTGTTTATACAAATAGCAAAATCTGATATTTGGACTTTCTTTCTAATTATCTCCATTTATGTTGAACAAATCAGGGGGGAAAAGAGACTGTTTCAGAGGTGTCCTTAAGGAAACTTCCTAAGGTTGCACCTTGGTTTCCTGTAGAGGTCCTGCAAGAGAAATATGTGAAGGAAAATTGGATTGCTGTGTGGAAGTGGGAAAGCTACATGGGCTCCTCTATAGCTCATTTGTAGTGCTCAATTAGAGAGAGCCCAGTTCTCAGAGCAGGAGAAATGATGTGAAAATAAACAGCTGGCCAAACCCAGAGGCTGACAAACTCACTAGCTGTTTCCATGATGCTATTAAGCTTATATGTGGTGTCTACTCCCTGGAGTTCCCAACATCTCCTAACGTTTCCCCCTGTGGGGTGTCTGTTCCTGTGTTTGCCGCAGCACGGCTGCGGGAATTTCGTGCGCGTGATCCAGCCGTTCAACCGCACCCACCTGTACGTCTGCGGCAGCGGCGCCTTCAGCCCCGTCTGCGTCTACGTCAACAGGGGACGCAGGTCTGAGGTAACCCCCTCTTCATTCCAGCCACTCATTTCGTGGTCCATCCCACTGGTGTGATGCGAGAGCTCAAAGTTTTGAAAATGCAGAATTCAATGGTTCCAGTAGGTTCCTTCACTGGTGCTAAACAGCAAAAGAGCGAAGGTCTTTACAGAAGGTCTGTAGTTTTCTGACCTGACACCAAAGCCGTGATCAAAAGCCATGCCTCAAATGTGATGGTTGTCCAAAATCCCAGAGTCATAGCAAATGCTGGGATGCATCTGATACTACTTTTTATTTGACATTGTCTGGTGAATTCATTCCTACCATTCGGTGGAAAAATGCCCAAGAAATACTTGAAAGAAAATAGCCAGTTAGATGAAAGTCAAATACAAAGTCTACTTTTTATAACTTCCATGTGTTGCTGGTTCCCCAGAGAAGCCCTTAATTTGGCTAACTATTCAGGTTAGGTTTGCTGGAATTCAGCTTAACACCATCTAGATGCAATCCCAGTACAGGAACTTTTATCTACTGCACAAATTTTGCCCCACTAGATGGTGACCAAATGAATTGGCTTTCTCTTCACTGTAGATCTTACTTTTTCTAGATAAGTCTCCTGTTTTTCTATATTCAGTTTCACTGAGGGTTTTTTCGGTATAAGTACCAGATGTTTCAGAAGTATATGGTCCAAGTCTCCTGATTTGAAAGTGAAATGTTTGTTTATGTGCAAATATAATAGGTAATAAATTAAGCAACCAGAAGGAAAAGGAAAGGCACTTGAGCAGGAGGCAGCACCTCAGTAGCTTTTGGGTCAGATTCATGTCTGCAGGCACAGGGGTGTGCAGTACATTTTCCAGAACGATGTGGAAGCAGATGTGTTGGGAAGGGAGATCAGAGTGTGCTGACTGGAGCTTTGCCATGTGAGGGCAGCTTTAAAAGCTGGGCTGGCTTCTTGGGAAGACACTGAAAAATTCATCACTGCTTTAATTGGGAGTGGGATGGGAATTCTGGCCAAGACCCAAGATTGCTGCAGAGGTTGCCAGGGAGGTGATTAGTCAGTGCTTCTCCAGGTCATGCATGGTGTGATCTCAGTGACTTTTAGGAGATCCCTACCTGGCTTCAGCCTCCTTAACGGAGCATGCACTCGTAATCACTGCACTTTCAGTCCTACTAAATCATCTAAAAGGAGAGATTGTAGGCCTGGATTTGAAAGCAAAAGCAAGCAGAACTAAGTAAATCCGCCTTTCTGGTTGAAAAATTCTGCATTAACTTATTTTGATGTGTTTTGAAACAGGAGTCACCTTTCCCCATAGCATTATTCTATTTCTTGAAAAATCATTTAAAACATGAATGGTGATCTCATTTGTCTTTAATTAATGTAATACTCTTTATCATCTTAAGTACTGGTATTGCAGCCCAGAGAAGATTGAATCTCATTATTGTAGACTGTTTGTAAATGAGATTGGGACAGAGAGGAGGGCAGGAAATGACATCTCCAGATGATGCAAGATGTTAAATTTCTTAAATGAAAAGTAAAGATGACATGACTTGGAAAAGCAGAACTGTCTTTTCTTAGCCTGTCTGTGTAGCTGCATGCCTGTGATCAATTGATTAAATAAACTGCTGTTTCAGACGTCTGGAGTCTGTGAGACACTTGACTGTAGGCACTTCATGCTCAAAGCCATTACTGTACAGGCCAACAATAGCACAACAGTTTAAACCCAAGCATTTCCTTCTGAACTCAGTGCATGTATCTGTGCATGACTAATTGATAGAGCAGAATGAGGAACTGTGTAGTGCTGATGGGACTAGGGAAAATTAATTTTTTCCTCTGCTTTTATCATTTCACCTTCAATTTGGTACAGTTTTCAAAGCACAAAAGGTTGCTTTTGCACGTGCAAAAGGAATATTTTACAAAGCACATCTGTTTTTCTCTAGAAGCTACAAAACCTGACAGAGTCATATCCAACAATCATAAGAACTGGGCCTGTTTTGCCCTTCTGTCTCCAGGATTCCACATAAGCTCACAAAAAAATGGGGGTTTCATTCATGAGGCAAAATTTTGCCCTTTTCCCTGAAACAGAGGTTGTAAAACAATTAATTTTCTTCCTTGGCATGCTTGGTACTTTGGTCTTTGGTAATTACTCCCTTAGTCACCTAAATATATTCTAATGTCAAAGTAAATGCAAACAGAAGGAAATGTAATCCCTATGTGAAATAATTGTAGACTAAATAGCAGTTTAATATATATGAAAATAAGTGTAATCCTGGAGCTAGTTTAATAGAAGAGTAATAGGCATTTTGAATTGGTAAATAGTGGTTTAATATAGTAAATATGGATTAGAACCAAGCTGCATATAATCTAGAAGTAAAAAAAACAACAAAGAAACCACCCAAGATCACATTAGAAACTTCATGCTTATGTTTTAACATTGTTTGGAGAGCTTATTACTGAAACAATAGATAAGATCTCTGAGATTCAATTAGGCAAAACAGAAGAGGGGGAAAAGAGAGGAGATAATGATATGAAAACTTCCTGCTGCAGCTGTGCATTTGAGCTTGGTGTAATCTTCAATTCACTGGTGCCAAATAGCTGTTCAGGGACTTGTGTGGCATCCCCACTCCCCTGTGATTTCCATTAACTGTTAAAGGAAATACAAAGAGTTTGCTTTCCTTTCTCAAGTAACTAATTTTTGGCATCTACCTCACAGAAGCCTTTCTTTGGATTTTTTTGTCATTTTTTTAATGTTTAAGTTTGGTTATTTGTTGAGTTTTTTTCCTTCCAATTGTATCTTTAGGCTTTTTATTGAAGATTGGAAGTTTGTTGTAGGAGCCCAAGAACAAGTTGTTTGGTACACAGTGTGTGTTGGTCAGTGTATCTGCCATTACAGACTGCAGTTTTTAAGGAATGAGCTTGGGCCTGAGTCACTTCTTGCTGAGCACACTGTGCTAGAATTGCTGGGAACCAAGAAGTGAAGAGTTGCATCAAAATGGGCAGATTTTCTAAAGATACTCACATTGTTTGCATTTTAAGCTGTAGTCCAAATTGCTTCTCCTTTGTGAAATGTATTTTCTGTTCATAAGGTTCATAACATATAAACAAATNTTAGGAGATTTCAGGCTATGGTAAGAGGTATAGATAATTCATCTATCACTGTGGATTTGGAGCTCTACACGTAATCCAAGAGATGGTATTGAAGAAAATAAGTGTCATTTGGGGAATTTTTGGTGGTCTGATAGCTCAGTAAAGACAAAATGATTTATGCTATAATCTAATGACAGTTGTCATAAGAGATTTTTATTTTATATGTATTATTGTTCTAGTAGCTTTATTATAATGTCCTAGACAAGTATAAGTACACCAATATATTCAGAAAATAAATTATAAATAACATCAAAGCCACAAAAGCAATCTCCACAGATATTATTGGCAGAGATCAGCCAATCTATCCTTAACAGAGACAGAGGGAACATTTTTTTTTGATTCAGTGTCTTGAATTAATAACAAGAGTCTTGAAAATAACCATGTGTCAGTGTTATCTAACAAGATGATGGAATTCTGAATAGCAGAGTTAAACTACCAATAGTACAGCAAAAGTGCCCAATAGAGCGCTGTTAATAGAGCATTGCTAATGCTGACAACAGCCAGGCATAAAAATCAGCTTAGATCTAATGGTTTGTGACATGAGAAGTGACACACAAATCTGCTTTGCAGGAGCAAATCTTCAAGATCGACTCCAAGTGTGAATCAGGAAAGGGACGCTGTTCTTTCAACCCCAATGTGAATACCGTGTCTGTTATGATCAGTAAGTAAAGATACTCCAAGTTGCTGAGGTCTAAACCCATATGGTCATGTGTATGGTCAAATGAAATGCAGGAATAAGTTACTGAAAGGGGGAGAGAGACACAGGAAACAAAAGGTTCTCCCTTTTCCAGATTACACAGTTTTTCCCAGGAATAGTTTCAGCTTTGCATTACCCTGTCTAGCATTTGTGTTTGAATGGTTTCTGACCTTGTTCATCCTAGACAGCACTTGTGTCTTACTTAATTATTTTTAAAATCTCAGAATAGCCAGGGAAAGAAAGCCTGAAGACTTCAGATGCTTTGGATTTCATTTTTGTTGTCATCGCTGCTGTAGAGCCCACCAACTATTGTAAAGCTCTTCATTCTTCAATTGGCTTTATACCCAACCAATTCTGCAATTTTCTTCATCTGAAAGGCCAGAAACTGAAACAATAAATGATTTCTGTTGTGCTTGTTGCACACCTATGAGAAAACTCAAAGCAGGCATACACTTTGTGCAGCCTAAGTCATCTGTAAAAGATGCTTTTCTTTTTTCAGCCAGGAAGATCTGGAAGTACATATTCAGTGTAACTCGACCTTTCACATTTGCAGTATGTTCACACACTTCTAGTGCCAAAGCCCTGATTTTTCAGCATCTGCCTGCTCCTTGCTGTATTTTTGGCTATGAAGGGAACAGCAGTTGCACAGATTTTTGAGGCTTTCTTAGTAAATAAAACTTATTGCACACAGGTACTGCATATTTCACCCAAGGTTTACAAGGGAACAATGTGCAGTGTGTCTGACATTCGGCTTCTTCTGAAGTCAGTTACATATTTTGTGAGATATTTTCTTTAAAATTTTATGGTTCTTAAAGGAAGTGTAATACAGTCTGTCCTACATGACCTGTTCAAAATATAAATTGCCTTTTATTATTATTATTTTTGGTGGTTGTTGTTTTTTGAGGTAGTTTGGTTTTTTTGATTCCTTGTTCCAACTATGTTTAGTACAAAGGACAAGTATATCTATTCACAGATATATGAACCAAATACCTTTAGAGAAAAGGTAAATGCTACCTAGACATATCTCTGAACCTTGGCTGCACTTACACCTTTATCTCAACAGTGATCTAGGGACAGTGTTTACAGACACTCACTGTGTAAAGAAAATGTTTGTTCAAAGTCAGTGATAGATGAGTCCACTGCTACTCATTGCCATTCTGGTATTATTAGGTGAAGCAACTGTTTCCTGTCCGTGTTCCTTCTGGATTTTATATAGCAACATGAAAGAACATTGTTTCTGAATTATTGTTTGTACAGTGAGCTGATTTTTTTCTACAGTAGGTCCATGGCAGCTTTGTTCATCTTAATAGACTTTTTGTTATCTTCCTTGATCTCTGTTATGTGACTAAGGAGATCTTCCCTAGTGTTTGACTAATCTTTCATGACATAGTTCATCTACAAAGTTTAAATTATTCCACAAAGGTCAAATTCCTTTTTAAAAAGAGTCCATGGATTGGGTTTTATACTTTCTGTTGCAAAGTCCAGTCACTTCAAAAATGTTAAGCTCTAATGAATTTAGCCTCAGTACCCATGCCAGAAACATGAAGATTTTCTACGTCTCAGCTCATGTTATAATGAGGGGACTGAGCCAATGTACTGGACTCACCTTTGAGCTTTCTGCTGGAGGAATTCCCTCCTGTTGGTTCAGAAGATAGTAAATACCACCAGACCAACCAATTCTTCCACAATAAAAGAACCTTTTTTTTTTTTTTTTTTAATATGGATGGAATTTCTTCACTATTTTGGGCATCACCAGCCTAGAATACAACAGGAAAGGTGATTCAACCTTCAGAAGAAAGTGGTGCTATAAAAACACATTTGAACTTTGTACAGTTTGCCATTGTACAGAGATGCATTTGCATCAAAGCAATGAAAAATGTGCTTTTAAGCAGCTTGGCATTACTAGTGTGCAGGATTCATGTCTCTCTCCCCACCAAGACTACGAGATACTTATAAAAGCAGACATACCTAATCAATTCAGTAATTTCCACCCAGTAACAAAGTTAAGTAGAGTGAACTCATTGTGCTGTGCAGACCAAATACTGTGTGGAATTTAAGGATTTTAGCAGAAGGAAGTGGAACTGATGGATCTCCTCTGATACATGATTAGCAAACAGACACTAGGAATGCTTAAGACATAAGTAATACTGTTGATATGTAATAGGATTAAAATCACATAGTATAGTACTTTGCTGAAGTATGTATGTGTATATGCACAGGACTGTACATAACATTTAGTGAGAACTATAGACCTGATCTCTTTCAGCCAATTTGTTTCATAATGGGAATAAAGTTCTGATGGATTGAGGCAAGGAGGCAGATATACAAAATCGCTTACCAATTTCCACAGATCTAACATCATTCTGTCAATACCTGCTCCAGAAGTAAATGCTTCAGCAACATGCAGCAAATGCATTGCTTAAATCCCCTGTGTACAAATCTTGTCATCATGGGGAGAGGTGAGAGCAGAAGAGTGGCTGCTGAATGCCTTGCCAGGGTTCAGTTCAGGCACCACTTAGCAGCAGAAAAGCAAAGTCTCCAGGGTTTTGATTCTCTCCTGAGCTTCTCAATAGTCTTCCACGCTGATAATGAACACACACACACAGCATGAAAATAGCCTCAAGTATTTCTGAGCCTGTGACTCTTGCCAGCTTGACCACACTCTCTGGGTAGTCCAGGAGTAAAGACAAAAACATCAATCAAAGGACCCAGCTGTACTGGAATGTATTCAGCCACCACTCCCACTCTGAGAGCTAGAGTTTATTTTAGCTACTGTTTTCTACTCTGGGGTTTCATTGTCATTAGTCAGCGGAAATTGCTTGGTTATTCACAGAGTAGAAAATGATAGTATATATAATTATAATTGTAATTATATATACATATGTTTGTGCACACACACAAACTCAAACATAGAGAGACATCCTGATTGATGGGCTGAGTTTTCAGCCCTGCACAGGGAGCAGAAGCTCATAGTTCTGTTAATGTAGAAGTTGCATGTCTCATTCTACTCAAGCATAATGACCCAGTACACAAAAGGGGCCAACTATTGCTCCATATTACTCTGAGTCAAGTTCAATAATATGATTGTCTGGCCTCTGCAATACTGCAGTCAGCTTGAGGCTGTCTGGGGCAGCCGTAACAATGCTGCTGGTAAAAATTGGCACTGATCCACTGACTGCAATAGATGTTGTGCCAGTTTACAGCAGCAATAAATCCAACCTAGTCACTTCATCTACTTCTGTAACAAAAAAAAAAAAAAATCTTTGAAATGCATACTTAAGATATTGTATGTGATACTTTTTGATTACAGTAACCTTATTCTCCAGTGGTCCTTAGCAGTGCAAATGGAGCAATTAAACTTCTATCAAGAATGGTTTCCCATGTATGCAGCTCTGCTGTGGCATTTAATGGTACAGTTCCATAAAGTCTCTATGAAAAATCCAATTGCTCTTGTGCATTCTAGGTTGAGTCTTCGTAAATCAGAGAAAACCTCATTCCCATGACCCACTATTTATCTGCTAGACTCCTGTGTAAATAAAGAACTGATGAATTTAAAATAAACTTTTGTTTTTCCCAAAAGCCATAGCCATTCCCTCTACATTTCAATTCTTTTCAGATGAAGAGCTTTTTTCCGGAATGTATATTGATTTCATGGGGACGGATGCAGCCATTTTTCGCAGTCTGACCAGGAGGAATGCAGTGAGGACTGACCAGCACAACTCCAAGTGGCTGAGTGGTGAGATGCCTTTAATTTACCAGAGTTTCAGTGGGTGTCACAGAGATTCTGCTTTCCTTTGCTGAAAACAAAGACCTTACCTTTTAAAGAGCTTGTCTCTGAATTTAATTTATGAAGTTAAACCATGAAGAAATGTATGTAAATACAAACTGTAGACAGTGCACAGATGTAGAGGGATCCCTGCATGAACCAAGCTCCTAGACCCCACCTGAGGGTATTTTTTTGCATTGAGGCTGAACCAAGCTGTTGGAGGGCAAGAGTATGGAAACCTTTCCAATGGCAATTGGTGAGACAGTCTAATTTCTAGAAAAATGCCGTTGCCTCTAATGAATCCGATATTGCCTTAAATCAGTGTTTGGTTCTAAGCCACCAGCTTCAGTCAGTTCAAGGTGATCCATCTCTGCATAGAAGATTCACCACCACTTGCATTCAAAGTGTGTGCAGAGGAGTGTCCCACTATCAGAGAAGTTAATGAGGATCATTGCCACTTATTTCAGTGGTGAGGAATTGGTTATCTAAACACAGTAGAAAAACTAATTTCTGAGTGGAATGACATAACTCTTTGCTTCTCTGACTTCACTGTGAGAATTCTCCCTGTCTTTACTGGTAAGGAGATTCCTCCCAATGAAACCAATTTAAATTAAAATGGTGGTCAATCCTCTGGGCAGAGGTAGGTGTGAAAGGTTATAGAGCAACTAACCCAGCAGTTATGGTTAAGTTAAGCCTTCAGGTATGTCGAAGTGAATTTTAAACTGCCCAATTTCTGGAAAATCTACCTGTTCAAAACAGGTACTTGAAAGTACAATTTATTTCCACATTTTTTTAGAGCCAGAGTCATGACATTTGTTATATTAATTGAGAATAGACTTATGTGAACAGAAAAATGCTGCAGTCTGAAAAGAGCTTTCTGTCAGACATTCAACATTTGTATCAGATTGTTTCAGACTTGGTACTGCACTTCAGCCAAACAAGCAATCCTGCATGATCATTGAAAAGACAAAGCCTTCATGCAGGGAGAGGGGCCACTTCTTCCTTCAGGCAGAGGAGGAGTTTTGAGGGCTCCTGCACTGTCCATTATATGTTTGATGTTAAAGTTATAAATTATTTTTCTCTCTCATAATTCTCTATTGTAGTGTTTTGCATGTATGTTTAATAATGTTTACCAGCCTCTGATACTGAAGTCGAATGATGCTCAAGCATTTGTGTACCCTGGTTTCCTCTTCTGGGTTACACAAATTGTTTTCCTCTCTTATTCATTAACCTTATTTGTTATGTTTCTAAGGTCTTCCAGTTTACTTTTGTCTCAATGAGACTTTCCTTAGGTATCCCAGATAACACACTGATTCTTCCTTCTTCCTCAGTCTTTGAGTCTCTGCAGTACTGTATATACCATTGCTTCCAGACTGCTCCTCTAAAAATTTGCTGAGAAATAAAATTTGAGTGTGAAAACATACATGGCTGCCTGCAAGGAGCCATTTACCTGTTGATGTTTGGTATATTTAGCACTTCCTTGAAGCAGTCAGTAAATGTCAAATCAGTCACTGTTTATACTGATACATCTTTTGGTTTCATCCTTTTGGTAAACTTTTTCATTTCAGAGCCTATTTTTGTGGATGCTCATGTTATCCCAGACGGCACTGACCCCAATGATGCCAAAATCTACTTCTTCTTCAAAGAAAGACTCACAGACAACAGCGGCAGCACAAAGCAAATTCATTCAATGATTGCAAGAGTGTGCCCAGTAAGAACTGTTTTGTTTACCAGGTTGTTGGGATAAGCTGCTAGTGTGACATGAAAACCAGAAAGACTGAATGTTTGAAAAGCCTTTGATTTGACAAAATTTCCTGTTTCTGTGTCACCATTCATAATTAAGAAGAGCTGTTACTGAACTCACAACTGGGGTCTGAACAGGTTATGTATATCTGACTGTATGTGTAAGAATATGGAAATGCAGAGGTTCAGGGATTTGTGTATTTCTCTGACTGAGTCAGAATAGTTACCAGTGCTGAATTTTAAAACTTGCTGTCCTTAACAAATAAGGCACGTTATTTTTCTTATTAAAAATGAACTTTAAGCAGTGAAGGCTTTCACACATAAACACTCAAAATATTTAAAGCACATCATAAATATCAAGCTTTTAAATTGGTAGATTTAACTTTCAAATGCTTTTTTCATTTTTACAACATCTTTCTGCTTGCTTGTATTGATCTGTGTGTGAGCCTAACTTTCAAAATGTGCACAGGAAATTTAAATTCAGGAGTTACGGCTATTCCTGGGCAATAATTAAAGTTTTTTCACTGCACTCCTCATTGTCTCTATTTCAGGGTTTTTTTGTATCTCTAATCAACTGTAGATGAAAAATTATTGAAGCAGCTATTAATACCTCTGGTGAAATCTTTTTCCTTTTTTTTTTTTCTTTTTTAATGAGAGAAAAAATATAAATGCACAATTGCTGCTAGCCTTCTTCTGGAAGGATTCAGGAAGTTTGTTGTGTTTATATATTCCCTGTCTTTAATTTGGGTTTTCTTTAGAATTTGATGCTTTGTGATGTTGTGCCTGGGTGTGAAGGTGTTTTTCCTTCTCTGGCAGTATGATGAGGCATGTGATCTCTTTTATAATCTCCATTCTCTGTATTTTAGTGAGAGTGCCTAAAGGCCTTTTTGGGTGTTTTGCAAGAAGACATTTCACACAATTACAGCTGTATTTGGGTTTTTATTGTTATAATGAAGCCCAGATGATTTTTGAAGGACCTAGGCCTTTTTAGACTTACACTGAAGCCAGTGGCAGAATCTCAAGGCCAATGAAAATAAATCTGAGCCAGTCATATTTGTATACTTGTATACATAGCATCATATTCATGTATCAACATCTTTGACACTGGCAAAATATATTACCCCCTGAAAAAACTCCTTATAAGACCCAGAATTTTCAACTCCAACAGCATCAGTGAAACCTGCACAACACTTTATTGAAATTATATTTCAACAGCTTCTGCACTTTGGTTTTTCTCTTTCCTTGGGTGACATCATGTTATGCTGTTGGGAAGACACTGCTCTTACACAAGGCAATCAGCAGTGCAGTTAGTCAGGATCTGTCACCTCAGTGCTGCATCCCCTGCTTTGGCAGTTACAGTTCCCACCTTGAACCATGGAAAATTGGAAAGATTCATGAGTGAGCTGTGACCCAGCCATCTCTAAACCAAGCTAGCAGGACTTGCAACAGTGCATAACTAGCTTGACCCACACTAGCCATCATTTTTGAATAGTGTTAGAGCATCCACCTCATGTGCCAGCATGGCTTCCTAGGTTGGGTGCAGCTCTGATGCTGTCAGGGCTAGAAGAAAATCCTTCTATAGAACCATGAGACCTTCTAGAGATGGCATGGACTTTATCCTGGGTGTCAGTGAGTGATACAGAGCTCCACAGTCACTTCCAGTCATAAGAGCACACAGTGCTGATGCACAAAATGTACTGCCCAACCCTCCAACCCTGCTGGCCTAGCAGAGAAGGTCCGCTCAGAAAACTAGCTCTTGTTTCTTTCTGCATATAGAATGCTTAGATGAGGGGATTTGTCTTAGGCCTGTCTTTAATATTAAATTTATGAGATGATTATCTAGATAATGAATTAACCTGAAAAAAATGTGGGAAAGCTGAGTAAAATGTGTAGCTGTGTTTTCTTTCTTCTTTTCTGAAAATAATATTCCTTTCCAGAATGACACAGGTGGTCAGCGCAGTCTTGTGAACAAGTGGACAACATTCTTGAAAGCAAGACTTGTGTGCTCAGTGATGGATGAAGATGGAACAGAAACCTACTTTGATGAATTAGGTATCACAAAAAGCATTCCTTAAAATTTCATCTAAATGCTATACCTTATGCATATTTAATGACTGATTTTCATTCACTTTCTTAGTCAATTTGTTAACAGTGAAATCATAGCACTAGAAGTCCATGACAAAATTCCCTTTGCAGTTTTATGACAGCAAAAGAAAAAAATTCTTCATAAGTCTCCCTGCATAGTTATCATGACCTTTGAAATAAAGATAATTAATCTTGACTGTGTAAAACAATGATGTATGTAAAGAATTAATATTTGGAAGGAAACATCTAAGTGACTCTCTTACTATCTTGCTACTTGCTTGGATTACAATGCAGGGTTTTTAACATCCCTTTGAAACTGCTTCTTATGCCACTGTGTAACACACAGCTTTTCCATAATGCATTTTTTCTATTTTTTGATCACAGGGTAGAGTCCTCAGTTTGGTGTTTCAAGATAATACTAATAAATCCTGTTACTGGCACCAGCAATAGCACTATCCGTAAATAAAATTTCTCAGGAACCATTCAATCACATAACTTTTTGTTTCAACATGCAAAATACTATAAATATTTAATGCGTAATCTATACAGCAATCACAAGAGATTTCTTTTCATGAAGGAATTAATAGATGCATATCTTGATACCTACATGCCAAACAACATTACAGAAAGTTTCAAATTCTGTATTTTCTGCAGCTGAGATGCACAAAATCTTAGTTCTAAATTCAGATATTGGAAGATGTGCTTTACTAGAACTATAAATAATATAAGCAGCTAATGTGCCCTGTGCTGGGTCTGAATCTGGATCTTCTGTCCATTGTATCCTCTCTCTCTTTTCTCAGTTGTTATTCCTGATTCCCACCGCAGCAAATGATGTTTGGAGTTTTTTTGAGCTTATTTATTTACAACAATTTGGTGCACTTGCTTTGGATCAAGGAACCAGAATGGAACCTGACTGGGCCTAGGAGCGGATCCTAACTTTCTCTAGCTCAGAATGTGCAAGGTGCTCGGAGGGCTGATTTTCTAAAGTTTACAGTGCCTCAGCACTGCCACAGCAGCTCATCCTTCAGAACTGTGATTTACCAACCCCCTCCTCTTCAACAGAGCAGTAGGATAACTGCTTTTAGTTTCTTGTGTGACAAAATGTAGGACCATAGTGAACAGGAGACAATGCTCTCAGCATGGGCTGCCAGCACTATTCCCTAGCAAAGAGGAAGAATACAATCACAGCTGGAAATTCAGAAAACTGGGAGAGAGCAGACACATGCTTCTGTGTTCATGTATAATGCAGGAGAGTATACACTTCCAGTTCTGCATGGTGAAGTCTTTCACTTTTGACATATTGAAAAGAATATTTTAAAAAAATTCAGCGGGTTAAATGAAAGAGCCACATAAATTAATGGAAAGCTAAAGAACATATTCTGTGATAAAAAGCTCAAACAGTTCAGTCTTTTTTGTGTTGTAAATTAAGTTTAAGAGGTAGCATGATTATAGTTATTAAAAACATTTGTAAGGGGAAGCTGTCAGAGATTAAAGTAGTTTTCACTGAAGCGTAAAAAAAAATCAACAGATCAGAGGTAATAGTTGATAAATTCATTTCAGTGAGAAGGTACAGTTTTGCAGTGCAGTCAATAAATCCCTACACAACAGGAAGTGGGAGGTTTACATCTCTCACAGTCTTTACTACAAAGCTGTCTGACATTCATATCGTGTTGAAACTGTGCTAGAGAAGGCACTCCAGTGCGGTCTGGACAATAAAACACCTAATTTCCCTGTTTTCAATTACATCAATTGATGGGAGCTCTTTGTCTTTAACGAACTGCAACTGTAATGTTTTCCTACTGCTAAACTACCTGCTGAAACAAGATACAGCTGAGAAAAATGTGTGACATAGATCCTGGATGTATTTGAAAATCTTTGCCTTCTGTCTCCATAGGGCTAGAGGGCATGGAGTTAATTTCAAAATTTGTTTCCAAATGTTCAAATGGTAGATTTATACATATATGGTCTGTTCCTGTGGTAAGTCTCCTTTTTTTCCCATTCATGACTGAGATAAAACTACTGTTGAGTTTACGAAGAATAAAATCATCAATTAAACTGGAAAAGAAAGTTTGTCTTACTATTCAAAATGTTTTTCTTTCTCTTTCTTACAGAGGATGTGTTTCTCCTAGAGACAGACAACCCCAGGACAACACTTGTGTATGGAATTTTTACAACATCGAGGTAAACATGGAGATTTGAAAAAAATTCCATGAACTGCCTGATTTTCTATATGAAAACTGACACTGATGTTTTGAGGATGAGGCTGTGCCGGGCAATTCTGTGTGTCTGCTGTGGCCCTGGTTTGCATGCAGGAGTCTCAGTATCATTGCTGTTCTATCAATGTCAGAGCTATGCTTCTTGGAGCAGACTGCTTCCTGACACACTGTCAGCTGCTACTGGGAAAACATTTCCATGGAGGCCACTTGTCACTGCTCAGCAGTGGAAAGCTAAATGACTTCAGTGCAGTGAACTCGTGGCATCTGAGAGCACTTAACACGTCCTGAAGAACATCCAACACCCTGGTGGATCAAACCAGGAATTCTTACATGAATTCATATGAATCATTTCCAGTCTCTCAGCTGGCTGATGATCACAGAGATGGCAAATAACCATGGTGGCTTCAGTTGGCTACAAAAGGACAAGCTTACGTGGCATTTGGTCCCCTCCTTGCAGCTCCCTGTTGCAGTCAGTTGTATTCACTTACTGTCTGGTTTAGAAAGCATTTACTGACCTCCCAAGGGTGGTGGAAGCACTGGATATGGCTTACTGTGCTGAATGAACCTCTCCACAAAGATAAACTGACAGGTGGACCAACAGATTCTTCCACCTCTACCTTTATCTTTTTATTTTTCCTCTTGCCCTCACTACATAGTGTTAGCACAATGTAAAACTGGTTACTAACCCCTGATTTCTGATATGCTACCCTTTATTATTTACATTATTTCTTACGTTCAAAGAAGTCTTCTGTTTGGTTTTTTTTTTTAATTTTCATTTTATTTGATCAAATTAGAAAATTATGTCATTTATTGTTAATAATTCCTTTATTGGCAAGTTTTAGTAAAGAAATCCTTTCAGATTTTTCGTTTTCCTCAATAGACTTTTTTTACCAGGATATAGGGGTCTGCTTACTCAAATATGTAAATATGACAGGAGAATATGATTCTATGATATTTAATTGGGGGAAAAAAGCATCACATAACTTGCAAACTTAGGTGCTGTCTGTAATTTCTTCTTCACAAAAAGAAAAGGATGAGCTTATGTTTAGTAGTAAAACCATACTTTATTATTAGTTTGGGGGTGCTACATGACTGAAGTGGAGACATTTGTACCTAATTCTGATATTTCTAAGTGGAAATGAGTTTGAATCACAGTACAAAAAAAAGAAAAAGCTTCACTTTTTTCCTGGCTCTCAAGCTATTTTTTTTCTCTGAAGTTTTTACACATGCATTTCAGTTATTGTGAACCACATGGTCTACTCTTTCTTTATTTTTGTTCAACTATAGGTTGAATGTATTACCTAGTTAAGTACAGAAACCATAAGGATTTTTACTCCTTAATAGTTCCTGTATCTTCATCTCTGTAGACTTCCAACTCATAACAGTAGCAAGAGAGAAACAACACAGGAAATCATAACTACTAGTGTTTTTATCTAAATCATACAGAAGGAAATGGAGTAATACTGAACTAAATTATTTTAGTGTCATAATATGCTGTAAATCTAACATAAAACATCTGGAAAGACTAAATGCATTTCTCAAAACCTATTAATACCTAGTAAAATTTTCACAAATACCATAATCCATCTAAAAAGTTCATTCTACTAATCCATATGTAGCTGAGAGCAATGTGGATTTCACTCTTGTTTAGTCACTATGTGTGACATTTTCAGGCTTTTTCTGGAGTGTTTTATCTTCTTCAATTGAAAACAGTTACTTGGATTATCTTCATCCTACAGTTAACACCAGGCAGATTTTAGACTGTCTGGAGTTTCCACTTTTCAAAAATAAATATCCCAAACCTTGCATACAGTGAGAGGAAAAATGAGGGAGTTAATTTAGTAGTAGCCTTAGCATCAGTCTGGAAAATTTTCCCCAGTGTTCTTCATCATCTTGGGGTGATGGAGACCATTCAGGGCTTGTGCTACCTGGACCCATGGCTGAATCTAGAGCAATGGGAGGAGCATTCCCTTTTCTTAGGAGAATCCCTGGGTTCCCCTCAGGAAGCTTCAAACTTGGGTCTTCCCAAGACCAGTTTTATGGGTGGATTTGAGGACTGTATAGGAGTAACCCCTTTACAGCTGCATCGTGCCCCCATCTTTGGCAAAAAACCTGATTATAATAATCCAGCTGGTTGTCATTGCTCTGGATGTTTTGAGTAATGTTTCAGCCATCTATTTTAGGAGGCTCATGGAGGTCTTGTGGTTAATATACTGGTGGGGAGCTCTGGAAACCTGTGCTGAGCTTGGCAGTACAAAGTTTATAAAATTCCTGCCTCTCTGAAGTCAGCAATATTTTTGCCATTGATTTAACTGTAGCCAGATTATATTTCTTCTATATTTAGCATTAGGAAATCTTCTTGTTGCACCAGTAGGGTAGTGCCTGCCTCTCTCTTATTTCAGTTCACTGTTCAGAAAGGTGCTAAGTCCTAAGAAGTAGTGGTGCATATTGGGCAGCTAGATTAGTTGATTTAAAATGTTTTAAGTCCATATAAAAGCAATAAATCATATAAAATATTATGTTAGAGTTATCTTTCAGCATTGGACCATGCAAAATTGTGGAAAAGCTATTAAAAAGTTGGTAGATTGCAGTGCTAACTTCTTCTTGTCTTCCAGCTCCATATTCAAAGGCTCAGCCGTGTGTGTGTATCATCTGTCTGACATCCAGACTGTGTTCAATGGACCATTTGCACACAAGGAGGGCCCAAACCACCAGCTGATTCCATATCAGGGCAGAATTCCATACCCGCGACCTGGCACCGTAAGTACAAAGATGTTTATTCAGTCTTGCCAATTGCTTGCCTTTGTTTAATGCATAAATAAATATTATTTATTCCAGGAGAAAAGCCTGCATGCGACTGTGACAGTTACAATTTAGAACTATTTTATTTGCTTTTCAGTTGCCTGCAAATCATGTAGTGTCTGGAAATCTTCTAGAAAGAATTAAAAGTCATGTAAAATGTTAATTGTTCTTTCTCTTTCTGCTTCAAAGGTGATAAGAATTATTTCATTAGGTGGTAGTCTTCTTGTTTGCATGTGCATTTCCATTTGGGGGGTACTTTTGAGCAAAATGTAGCTAAACAAACAAGCATGCAAAGACAGCATTGTCAGTGTGTTCCACAGCCTGGATCCAAATGGTCTGTAAGTCTGGCTTCGGTCTGTATGAATTTTCTTTAGTTCTCCAGAGTCTTGCACCTCTACTCAGATGCTTGGGAGATGTAGTAGGAGATTTAGAGAACAAGATTTCTGGGACTTGTCACTTGACTGTCATACCCTGCCAGGTTCTGAATCTTAGAAGAGAGGCCTAGAAATGGATAGATTTTCTTGCCATTCAGTTCACAGTAGTCTTCCCTTTAAGAATGCTTTTTGTATGCCTTGCTTTCAGGACTTTCTTTCACTGTATCAGGGGTAGTAATAATCTTCCAAAAACGTCTGTACACAATTAGAGGTAGCTCTGTTTCCAAGTTGTGTAAAAGTATCTCATGAAATATTTTAAACAAAACTATTATTTCTTCTTACTTTTCAACTTCATGACATATAAAAATTGCTGTTAATATACTTTTTTTCTTCTTTACTTAATTTTTTTTGATTATTCTTAATTTATATTTAGCAGAAATGTGACATCTAATATTGTAAGCTTTAATGTATGGACTTTCTCTAGAATCATCTCTGAATCCATATTTGCTAAATGAAGTAAGGTAATGTGGCTGTGTGTTGACTCCTATGAAGTCTTAGTTTCTCAAGTATCAGAACGAAATAAGCGTGAAGAGAATCATAAATTATCTCTCAACAATGCAGTTTTGGGTTTTTTTAGATTAACACTTTGTTGCTTTTCCATTCATCACTGGAAATTAAATTTTATTTTAATTTTGCCAGTCCCTGTGAGAACCTTTAACCATATCACTGTTTCAATCTGATTTGTCTTTATGCTGCAAAATCTTGTTCTTTTTTTCTCTTTCTCTCTCATACATGGAATAGCTCAGATACATGGAATAGCTCTCCCTGTTCACACAATTCTTCAGGACATTTTAGTGCAGTTGTTGCTGGCTGTAAGTTAGGACTTTACATTCCCAGATCTCTAGAATTAACTAATCAACACCTGACATTCCACTGAGGTCTAATGCTAACATTAGTCTTTCCTTGCAATTAATTTGTGCAGCTCTAATCTCATGAGTTCACTGAGGCTTTAAAAAAAGACCCATTTAAACAGGAAGTTTCACACTCTTGTGATTTGTCACATTTCAAAGTTTTTTTGCTGCTTCAGAGTATTTTGTTTCTATGTGTTTCCTCAACCACTGCCAAGTTTTTCTTGGTTCACCTCATGGAGGCTTCTGAGTTATTCCAGATGGGCCTAAAGAGATTGGGCAACACAACAGAAAGGGGAAAATATCAGATTTGGATTTAACATGGATTTAACATGGTGACAGAAATTATCTACACATTCCAGATATGCTAATGAGCTCTGAATTTGAAGATAAATTCTTAGATCATAGCTCATAGAGATTCCTTTAGCTGACCATCACTGGTTTTTGGATCACTGGCTTTTGTGTGGTTCCTCATGATTCAGCCACAACACAATATCCCTAAGTCATATTTTCTAAGATGGAATTTCTTTGGCTTTGCCTTTTTTTTTTTTTTTCACTGCCAAAAAAATTCCACTTTTCAGTGTGTGCCACAAACTTTATTTTTCACTTATATCAAAGCATCTATGAAAATTGAGACATGGGGATTTTTCACTGCTCAGAATTTGTGCTCAAAGAATTAACATGATTAGCTGTGTTTGCAGTCTGTGGGGCTTGATCTTCTGGAATGTACTTTTCTTGTAACTTCTGGGATGCTGGACTAGACAGGGATGCTTTTTTATATGACATGGAAAATCCTGCTTTGCCGTTGCCTAAAGAGATATTCATACTAAACCTCTGGATAGAAATGAAAGTTTATCATGTCGCAGTACAGTGGATAAACAATGGGAAGGCTTCAGTGTAGCTTCAGTAGGATTAAATAAAGCAATACATTCTTTTGGCCATGATCAACTCAGCAGTGTTTGGCTGCCCTTCACTAAATACCAATGGTTTCTTATTTCTCCACAAGCAAAAATTACTTACGGAAAAAAAATACAAAATTGGCAGCTTGCTACTAAACTCAGTGATGTTTAAGGGTAGTTTCCATTTTTCAGAGTTTACAGAAATAGTTTTTGTACCTACAGCATATTGGGGAATATGCTGCAAATCAAAGGATCCTGATAATTGAGTGTGAACATAAAATTGTGTAGACCGGTTCTTGAATGAGCTGTGAAGGATGACCATTCAATCCCTCCAGGAAAGGGAGAGCTTGTAAGATTCTTCAGTGTCATCTTTTGCTTGTCACTCATTTAGCAAAATTAATTAATTTAAGATGTTTGTTCAGGCTTTGCTCGGAACAATGATATAATGTAAGTTTTTAGGGTCATGCTGGTGTGAGTCATAAAGTCTTATGACTCCAAGTCAATAATGGAAGGGTTGAAAGTATCAAAGAAAGACTTTTAACTGAGCTATGTGAGACAGAAAAGTTTAAGTTGAATTGTTTGTGAAACAGAATCCGCCTTGAAAGGAACTGGGGTCTGGCAGAGCACTACCAAGCAGGATAATCTTGCTAATGATAAATGCAGTTCTTTTTTTAAGCATTTGTTGCTAATCTTAACAGATAGTTCCATACATTTTCTGGAATGGGTAGAGCAAGCAAGACAATAAGAATTCAATTTTGTGAGCAATCTTAGAGCATTAACATTTAGCATCATTTCCAATGAGAGCCAAAACAAAACCCTTAGGATAAATATGAGCCCAGAAAAAGAAATTGTCAGGGATGTCAGATGAAAGAAACAACCCCTGTCTGAGCTGAGTTCTCCTTCTTCTTCCTGGAGGGGACTGATGCCAAAGCAATTTCTTTTAAAGACTTCCTACCAGAGCTCTTCTACTTTGTATAAGTAATTAACTCCTAATTGAGCCAGAAGATGACTCTAAAGTTTGTGATTAGGCTGAAGTCCCCTCCCTACTTGCTTCCTGGTATGCCCAATGAATAGTTTGTTGGGTGCACCATGTGGAACAGCTTTTAGCAGTGAGGGTAGAACAGGCACTCCTGCCTGTGGTTACGGGGATGCCCCAGGAGGTGAAGATCCAAATTCTAACATTGCATCTCATCAGGTAGGCTGGACACATGACTCACATATCCCCAGACAGTTTCCAAGTCTCTCAGAATATGATTCATTTTATGTAATTTTAGCCATCTAAAAGTAGGGTGTTTGGTCTGAATTACTGACTACAGAGGAAACCTAAGAATAAGTGCTTGACTTTAAGAGAGTAGAAGTCAGGTGAGGTAAATCTCTCCCTGAGCTACTGGCTATTCTGTGTCTGTGGTTTTGACCAGAAATTCCATCCTAGATGTGAGAATGGCCCTCTTCAAAATAAACAAATTTCCATCAAGTGCTTTTTGTTGAACAAGTCATTTTCCAATTGGAAAAATACTGCATTGAAACACTTCTAAACATCTCCAGTACTCTGAGGAGAGTTTCACAGCTCAGAAATATAGTAAGGGGAAAAATGAAATCTCAGAAGCATCAACAAGAAGTGGGGTAGTGATAGCTGAAAAAAAACCTCAAGTAAACTAGCATAGGTACATCCAGAACTTTGTACCATTTACTGCCATAGCTGTGATTTCTTCACAGTTTCCATTTAGTTCCAAACTCAGTAAAGAGTTGAGTTTTCTAAGATGGCTTTAATTTTCTCATGAAGTCCAGAATGCTTCAGGGATGATTATTTGGGTGGTTCTTCATTATATTTAAAGAAGCATCCAAAGTATTCATAGACTTCAGTTACTTCTAAGGCATAGGGAAAAATATAGACAGCCTTTTCAGACATAAATAAGTTGTTCTAGGAATCCCTCATCAACTCCATATTATTGCTCTTTCAAATAAAGATGAGTCACAGACCCTTTCATCATCTTATAATCAACATAATGACAAAAAGGATATTGGCCAAATTACAGTTAACTATCAGATTTTGTCTTTTGCTTTTGTACTAATTCTATAAAAAAACAGATACAAGAGTTTGGTATCTTCCCATACTAATCTCTTGGGGTTTTTTGTTTGTTTGTTTTTGGGGGTTTTTTTAACAGGCAGTTTAGAAGCATAGAACATGTAGAAATAGGTTCAGAAGTACAGATCTTTGCCATCAAGCTGGATTTTCAAAGTGCAAAAATACATTTTGGTTTGTTTTATCAGAAGTGATGGGACTTCAAAGTGTAGCTATTCAACACTTCATTCCCCGTACTGGAATACAGTGAGTTTGGCCCAAGTCTGAAGTGTTTTTTTGGGAATTTCCTTTGTCAACTATCTGTCCATATTTGTAAATGATCTGGAGATGGAAATTCTCTGAAACATGGTAAATGCTGTTCATCATTACTGTGCATGTTTCTTACAGTGTCCAGGGGGAGCCTTCACACCCAATGTGAGGACAACCAAAGAGTTTCCTGACGATGTTGTGACCTTCATTAGGAACCACCCTCTGATGTTTAATCCCATTTACCCAATACACAAGAGGCCTTTGATCATCAGGATAGGAGCTGACTACAAGTACACAAAGATTGCTGTGGATCGAGTCAATGCTGCTGATGGGAGATACCATGTCTTGTTCCTTGGAACAGGTAAGACAAATTTGGCAGCAGTCATTTTCCTCTGTTGCAATGGAATCTGCAATCAACTCTGATTTTTGCAATTTGAGGCTTTCAGAAATATTGGTTTAAATGTTTGTAATCTACAGAAGTATTATAGAAATCTGTGAATTATGTTCTCTTTCTGTGCATTTTTCTATTTACTATAGACATCAATTATGTGCAAGAGATACAATGTATTGATCTTAATTTTGAGACAAAAGTGTATATTTTCTTGGATCTAAATTATAATACTTCTCTTTTATATGGTTTGTCTGTAATATGGTTCCATATTAGATTTTGATAATCTCTAAGGCAAGAAAAAAATACCAAAATCTAGCTAATAATATTTTTATGCTCTCATAATCATTATTTAATACATGCTGTATAAGCTACTTCTGAAGAAAAGCACAATCTGATCAAGATGTTGCAAAGGCAGAAACAACTTCTCCAGAAAACATTAGTAATATGGAAGTACTTAACAGAGAAAAAGAAACAAATTGTTGGAGTCCTAGCAGTAGTGGACACAGAGGACTTGATCCAAGTATTCTAAAATAATTTCTATCTAATATATTCCATTTTTTCTTACATCAAATTTGAATGTGGTGTTATGCATCTGAAGTCTGCGGGGAACAGGTTAAGTGATTCTAGTACTGATCAATTTTAATTTTTTTAAATACTCTGATGTGAATCATGCCCTTTAGATTGAAGCAGACAAGTAGAGTGGTGCTCTGACTCGACCCTAGGACTCCCCAACATCTGAAACTCATACTGGTTTCACAGGGCTTTAGAAGTTGATAGGCACAAAGGATAATCTTTTTTACTTTTTTCACTTTCAAGTAGAACAAAGGAGAGAAACTCTAGGACAACAAATATATCTCTGAACATCAGAAAATGATTACAGAGGTGGCTTGCATTGCTTTTATGGTTCACATATTATTGGGGTCCTGATTGTTTTCTGCTTGTAGAATAACTGTGTCTGCCAACAAACTCACATGAGGCTGGGAATAACCATCTTGTTATAATAGATTTAGGAAGCATGTGCTAAAAAGTCTCTTAAGAATGTCAGGCTTCTATAGGGAAAGGATTAAAAGTAACTCTCTTCACTCTTAGATAAAACCTATCAAACTATCAAAATCAGCAGGGAGCTTTGTGCCAAAGCAGGCCAACTGCACCCTGTGCTGTGTGTGCAGAAGTGTATCCAGCAAACAGATGGATCCTTGATGGAAAGGATTTTTTCCCTGTATTTGGCTCCTGTTGGGAGTACTGTGCCCAGCTGTGGGCTCAGAAAACATTGACCCAATGGAGCAAGATCAGTTGAGGGACTGTATGATGTGATGTAGGAGAAAAAGCTGAGAAAATGGGCTTGTTCAGAGAAAGCTAAGGGGAGACCTTAATGCTGTTGACAACTATCAAGTGGGTGGGTACAACTACCTAGTGGGAAAATACCAGATGGGGACTCCCCTCAAGGTGCTCAGTGCCAAGGTGAAGGATTTCACCCAAGCTGCAATGTGGGACAGTGCTATTAGATATAAAGGAAAAAGGTTTTGCCATCAACATGATCAAACAGTGGAAAAAGGATCCAGAGAGGTTATGAATTCTCCATCTTCAGAGACTGAAAAGATACAAATACAGCATTGAGCAGCCTGCTCTAATAGGACTTGCTTTGGGTGTGGGACTGCACCAGATGTCTTCTAGAGGCTATAGGTTTCTGCAGTTCAGTGAAAGGAAAACAAAACCACTTCATTCATGTGAGGTTATGGATGGAGAAAATGAGAAGGGCTAAAGCCCAGAAAGAACTCAATCTGGCTACTGCTGTAAATGGCAATAAAAAATGCTTCTATAAATACATTAGCAGCAAAAAGAAAGTTAAGGAGAGTTTCCATCATTTAGTGGAAACAGTGACAAGACTGAAGGTCTTAATGCCTTCTTTCCTCAGTCTTTAGTAGCAAGACCAGCTCAGCAGGCTCCCAGCTCCTGAGTTGGAAGACAGGAATAAGAAGCAGAATTAAGCCTTCACAATCCAAAGAGATATGGTCAGTGACCTACTACACCCCTTAGACACACACAAGTCCTCGGGGCTGGATGGGATCCACCCAAGGATACTGAGGGAGCTGCAGAGTGCTCACCAAGCCACTTTCCCTCATTTAGCTGCAGTCCTGGCTAACTGGGGAGGACCCAGCTGATTGGAAGTCATGTGATGCCCATCCAAAAGAAGGGCCACAAGGAAGATGTGTGGAACTACAGACCTGTCAGTAAGACCTCAGGGCTGCAGAAGGTTGTGGAGCAGATCATCTTGAGTGCCATCACATGGTGTGTGCAGGCCAGCCAGGGATCAGACCCAGCCAGCAGGGGTTTGTGAAAGGCAGGTCCTGCTTGACCAGCCTGAGCTCCTTCTGTGACCAAGTGACTCACACAGTGCATGAGGGAAGGGCTCTGGGTGTTGTCTACCTGGACTTTAGTAAAGCCTTTGACACCATTTCCCACAACATTCTCCTGGAGAAACCAGCTGATCATGGCCTAGATGGGAACCCTGTCCACTGGGGATAAAACTGGCTGGACAGCTGGGCCCAGAGAGTGGAGGGAATGGAGTTACATCCAGCTGGTGACTGGTCCCAACTGGTGTTCCTTCAGGTCTTTCCCAGCCTAAACAATTCTATGATTCCATGTTTTTCCACCAACCCTTTACCAAGTCTCCATCTGATGTAGGGTGAATGCTTAGTATATGATAAGACATAGTCAGGGTAATGAATTATTCAAGAATTTCGTAAGTTTTTGGTCTGGGTATTTTCGTTTTCCTGGCTGGAAGTTGATAAATGACTTTTAAGTTATTCTTGAATCTCTCCTATTTGCAGCTGTTGAAAACTACTAAATTAACCTAATTAGGACAGAGCTTTCTACAAGCTGGGTTCTCCCTCCCTCCCCCTTTCCCTCTCTCCACCACTAACATAAGCCCACATTTTCTGTTTTGTTTAATTAACACAGATACAATTTTTGACTTTGTGACCTGTTAGGATATTTCTTCTGCTTTCCTGCAGAAGTCTTCTTTACTATAGAAATACCAGAAGTGTTGATGGAGAGCATCCCTACTCTTATTATACAACTGCTCAAGAAAACTTGGTAAAAGAGAAGTTTTACTTTACTGTTGGTTTTCTTCCTTGACAAATCACTATGTTTAGTCAGAGTATTAGACTGGCAAGCTAGTGCAGATCTTTNAAAAGAAGGGCCACAAGGAAGATGTGTGGAACTACAGACCTGTCAGTAAGACCTCAGGGCTGCAGAAGGTTGTGGAGCAGATCATCTTGAGTGCCATCACATGGTGTGTGCAGGCCAGCCAGGGATCAGACCCAGCCAGCAGGGGTTTGTGAAAGGCAGGTCCTGCTTGACCAGCCTGAGCTCCTTCTGTGACCAAGTGACTCACACAGTGCATGAGGGAAGGGCTCTGGGTGTTGTCTACCTGGACTTTAGTAAAGCCTTTGACACCATTTCCCACAACATTCTCCTGGAGAAACCAGCTGATCATGGCCTAGATGGGAACCCTGTCCACTGGGGATAAAACTGGCTGGACAGCTGGGCCCAGAGAGTGGAGGGAATGGAGTTACATCCAGCTGGTGACTGGTCCCAACTGGTGTTCCTTCAGGTCTTTCCCAGCCTAAACAATTCTATGATTCCATGTTTTTCCACCAACCCTTTACCAAGTCTCCATCTGATGTAGGGTGAATGCTTAGTATATGATAAGACATAGTCAGGGTAATGAATTATTCAAGAATTTCGTAAGTTTTTGGTCTGGGTATTTTCGTTTTCCTGGCTGGAAGTTGATAAATGACTTTTAAGTTATTCTTGAATCTCTCCTATTTGCAGCTGTTGAAAACTACTAAATTAACCTAATTAGGACAGAGCTTTCTACAAGCTGGGTTCTCCCTCCCTCCCCCTTTCCCTCTCTCCACCACTAACATAAGNCAAATGAACTTTTTTTTTTTTTTTTTTCCTACAATGTATAGTGGTGCCATTATTTTAAAATGCTTTGTAAGCATCTAATGTCATTTGGAGGCAAATTCTACTAAAGCTTAGTGGAAAAGATTGAGACATAAGTTCCCAGACTTTATAGATTGTTAATGTAGCAATGATAGTTAAAGATGGAAAACTATTGAGAAGCTGAAATGTCTTGAAATCACAATTTGATAGTAAGCATTTTTCTCTGCAAAAAGTAAACATAAGTAATTTCATTTTGTCCTTTGATGGCCATCCAACTGTTTTTAGGTGATCAGGTCAGCACACCTGAACTGTTAAAAACATAAACATTCCTCAGGTTGTTCTTATGTTAATCCTCCTCTGTGTATCAGCACAGGACCCATTATGGATCAGATACAAAAAGTGCAGCTCTTGATACTTTGTATTCATTGCTTTATCTTCTCCATTACACTGGAGACAAGGATCATTTTCTGCTTTCTAGTGGGATGGAGGGCAGGCATTATTCTTCCTGAGTAGGGCACAGGACATTAAAACCTTCTAAGGTTTTCCTCCAAAGAAATTGCTGCAATGCAAGTTACTGCATTTCTCAGCCCTTTCAAATAAAAGTGATCAGGTTTCAGCCACTGAGAGGAGAAACTTGTTTTCTTTATTCTCTGCTTTCTGTGAGACTCAGGAGGATTTGATAGAGATATTAAGTGTCAAAAAGAATGCAGAGGGGAATTTGCTTTGGTGTCGGTTCATCCCAGCAAATGCAAAACCCACATTGTACAGGAGAGTTTCATGTGATAATTTCCTTGGGAGCCTGGAGCCCCACAGCCGGAGACAATGGGACTTGACACCTGGTGACAATTACACTCAGCTCAAATGATGAGTTACTGCTGCTGAACTGAGATGTTGCCAGCCATGTCTGTCACTGTCAGTGACCTGTCTCATGCTTGAAATCAGAGTGTTTTATGTCTTGCCAGATGCAAAGCACACAAAATGTTTAGCTTTTCCTCTCTTCCTCCTCTATAGCCTTAGTAATAAATCACTTCCTGAATGCAAGTGAAGAATAACAGAAGTACAGAGCTCCGACAGCCCCAGTGGTTTTCATCATGTAGCCATGGCACAGGAGGGTATAGGCACCTCTGCCATTTTTTCACCTTGGTGTGAGCAAAATGCAGTGTTTCCTTTGCTCCCCCAGACAGAAGTGCTGTCCTCACAGGGGCTGGTCCATACCCAGAGTTAATGCACTGCTTCTCTCCCTTTCTTACCTGCGTAGCAAACAAATCCAGAACAGACAGAAATTGTTCTTGTGGCACTCCATGCTTTTCAAATTATTATAATCTCCTGTTTTTCCTATGCTTTTAAACATGAAGACTCCCAAAGCACTTAACAAAACTTGCTAGTTTTGATAGGTCTCCCCTAAGGGATCTCTTCACCCCTGTCTGGCGTGAGCTGACTTGGAACACATCTGGACTGATAGAGAGCAGTGCTACAAGAGAAGAGTGCTGTCTACCTACCCTGTCTTCCCAAACAGAAACCCAAAAGATAACTTACTTGGAAAGAATGTCATCACTCTTTTGCATATCTGACTAGAGCAATGCTGATGGTATTTTTTTCCTATGCAGTGAGAAATAATATATTCAGTTGAAGAATTTGGAATTAGAGTTCTGTTTCAATTATTCTATTTCTGTGATGGAGCAGGACTCAGTCTTGAGTTTTTTGGATTCACCCTAGAGTCGTACTGTAATTTGTTTACTTGTTTCAGTTATATCTGAAGGACCTGAGCTTTCAATATTTTGTGTTCAGCCTTTGGTAGATTGTTTTCTATCTGAGTTTTAAGACAGCAGTAAAACACCATGAGAACATATTTGTGAGATTAATATTCATTTATTAAGCATGCCACCTACTGCTTGCAGCATGACAGCCTTTAGTCAAAGTACACACAGATTGCACAACCAAAAGATTATTCATGGGGTTTTTCATTGCTCCTGGTGTTAGGAAAATATTTAAATGTCTGGGTCAAACTTGGGTACATTAAACAGCTATGGGCACAAAAGGGGTTTTTTAGCTCCTTGCTATCAAGATATGATATGTTTTTCTGGAAAGAGATCTAAGTGACTGTCATAAAAAGGCACTACAGACTTCAGTGTGGCTTATTGAGATGATTAATGTCAGCCACATGCATCTGATGTGGCGTGAGGCTGATCGATGTTTCTCATTATCTTTCCTTCTCTGATGAAACATTTGTTTTCAAAGTCTGGATGCATTAAGTGCCTCCAGAGCATAAGTTTGTAATACTCATTTTCATGGTGTTGTATGATGGCTGTCTTTCTGGAAAACTAACCCTTGCTGACAACAGTAGCCTCCAGTAATGCAGATTGTTACAGAGAGATAATCTGGTCAAGAGAGCAAGCTTGCCTCCCATAGTTTCCCTAGCTGCAGCTTCGTGACTGTGAGCTTGGGAAGATGATGTTGCACAACAGTGGCACAACAGGCATCAGACGCAATTTCCTTCTTCCTCTTGGTCACAGTGCCTGAGTCATTCCTAACCTTTTGTTGACCTGTTCACCCAAAGCTTTTTCACAGACTTTTAAGGTGATATGTAAGTTAAGAGGGCATACACCTGCTTCATTTCCCTTGTTCAGCTTTTATTCAAGCAAGCTCTCACTGTGTCCCAAAAGATTGGCTGAGCAGGGGCAGTACAAAAACTTCACCCTCAAGTTGTGAGCATTTGTATCTGTCATTTTGTTCTTTGATGCAGCTCGAATTCTATGAAGTTTCACAGAGATATTATGAGCTGGAAAAAAATCACCCCCATTTGACAGATGGGTGAACTAAGCAAAGAGAGGCTGGTGGGCGTGGTGGGAGCTCTGAGTTACAGCAGACACAGGGCGTGGGAACGTGGCTGTCAGCCCTGACTGCTAACCTGCCACCCTCTCAGGTGCTCTGCTGAGCCTCAACACAGGCTGTTTTCTCAAACAGACAGATTTCAAACATTCTATAAACTTTTTGCTCTCTTTTTCCTTTGCAAGGTTATTTGTATACATCAGGTTCAACTCAGATAAGAGATCAGAAATAATTAGCTGCCATTAGGCTGATGGGTAAAACATGGAGAAAAAGTTTAGAGAGGGTCTCCAGCAGTGTCAGACACATCAGGGGTTGAGATTACTGAGGGCAGCCTCTCAAAACTCATGTCAGAGTCGAAGTTGGTGCCTATTGCACTCTTTTTTTTTATGATGTGGAAAATTTGGAGGTTTTGTTTGTAGTTTGGTTTGTCCATGTAATGTGGCTCAGGGGCAAATGGGTCCTGGCTCTCTTTGAGGCTCACATTACTGACAGCTGCAGTGTTCACTTAGAACTGGGGAAATAAAAACTAGTCAAAATTCAGAGAATGAGCTTTATACCTCTGATTCAGCCAAAAACCTCTGTATTTTTGATGTCTGTTCATTAAGCTTTGCTTTTTCCATTTCCTGTGGTCAGGCAGACCAGAAATTAATGTAATCAGGCACAGTCTAACTGGTATTGATGAAGCTTAGCTGATTAATAACAGTCCAGAATCATGCCTTGCATTTCAAGAAATATTATTTTAATTATGATGATGATGATTTGCCTCTTATGCATCCATTCCATTTACTGCAATGCCTTCTTTCTCCATTTATTTCCCACTCTGATACATTCTACACCTTTTTTTTTAGCCTGCACTTTCCTGCCTTGCTGTTCCCAGTTTCTCAGTCCTCTCAGACGGAATGTGATCTCAGTGTCATTGTCTTTAATGTCAAGCTGGGACACCTGCATTTGTTAAGCAGGTTTGAAGTGAAGAAGCCTTTTGAATCACTCCTGTCGTCTTGCTGTCAGCTTGAGGCAGATTCCCTTTTGTTTGTCCATCTCCCCTTGACTCACAGACTGCTGAGCTGATGCAAGACTGCAGACAGCTCCCAGTGAAGAATTAGCAAAGTGGTGAGCAGAAATCTGCCTCTTCATGTCTAGTGGCGGATTGATGTTCTCGAGACATGGCAGCTTTTTCATGACTGTGTAAAATCATGACAATGGAGAACTGTTTTCAAGTGGATTTCTGGAAGGAACAAGTAAATGGCAAAGGAAAACATGCTGTTCATTTTTATGAATTTTAGAGGATTACCTTCCAATTTCATACATTGACCAAACTTGAAAAAATTTCACTTGCATGTGTTTGATGATCTCTTATGCCAATTTACAGCAAAAAATATTATCTGTTGTGAAATACACTCAGAAACAGCTCAGGCACTGTTTTGCATAAATGTCCTGCAGTGCACAGTGCTTCATCCTTTCCTCTGACCCAGGGAATTTAGTTCACTTTTTTACCATTAACAGAAATAATCAAATAAGATTTTTGACGAAACTCAAATATACCATAAGCTTTCTATGTGAACACATGTAAGTGACTTGATTTGTCAGATACAAATTTGTATTTATAGTGGAGACAGCAGTGCTGCTGAGGAAGAAATAAAAAGTGGGGTTTGGGGACAAATACTTTCTTTTCATTTATTAAGGAAGAGGCTGAGCAACAAGTAGCAAGATAATTTTTAGAAGCAATGGAAGGGTTATAGGTGTATATAGAGATATATATATGTAGATACTATTAGAATCCCCTGCTTTAAGAAATTTTATTTAATCAATAGCTTTCTATTGCCTACTTGAATATTTATTTTAAACATTGTATTAAGTCTCCTTTAAAACTGTGGGGCATTCCTTTCTGCAAGGGTCTGTCCATCATGGTACAATACTGAGTTAAAGCAAATGGTAAAATACTGAGTCAAAGGAAATGAATCCAAAGGTAAACAATCCTTCACTCTGTGTATTTTTCTGGGGTGTGACAAAAAGGTAGATAGGAACCTGCTTTACAAATAGGAAAGGTTATTAGCACACAAGGACTTGGCGTCAGGCATTATCAGTATTTTCTATGCCAATGCCCAGGATAAAATCTCCCCTCAGGTTCTGATTTCAGTTTGGGGCAATGTTTGAGGACTCAAGACAATTTGGAATTTTAAATGTGTGGCATGTGCTAATGGATCTTTGACATAAACCGGTTCTTCAGTCTCAGCAGCCTTTACATTCCTTTGCAGGTAAGGTCACTGTCAACATTCTTAGTGCCCTGTGTGTCAGGGTTACAGGTACTAGACACTTTGCAGGCAGTTGCAAAAAAAAAAAAAAAAAAAAAAAAAAAAAAAAAAGGCTGCAATTCCTTCCTGCTCTTCTGATTGAGTATTTTGTAAGGTAGAGTCTAATGTTAGAGAATTGATAAAAGAATGCAAAGAAGCAGAAGTTGACTGGGCTGAAGCCATGTACACGTGTGAGCAGGTTATTCCCTTAAGTAGGAGAAGAAATACACACAACCCATTTCTCCTTTCCTCTGGGGGAGGCATCTGCAGCAGTTTAACACTTCAGTGGGTCCTGGCAGTTAGTAAATCTCTCTCAGGTTCTCATAGCTTTGCTAATACTGGCACCTAGGCTGGACCACAGCTGTGCTATCACAAGATTTAGTTTCAGTAAAGTTTCTTCAGAAGGAATTGTTTTATCATGCCATTGTATAATGAGAATAAATGTCTCTGTAGAAAATTCTCATGAAAAATTCATGCCTAACATGCCCTGAGCATGTACCATTAATAGCTACACATTTTTAAGTCTTGTCAACTTTCAGTTTCTCTTTTCCTTCCTTTAAAGACAAAATACTGCCATGTGCTCTCTGTGCATGATCAAGTGATTAAATACACATATTCTGGCTTTAAACCTTTTTTTTTTGGGAGTAATAATAATAACAAGTACTAGTAGTAGTAGCAGCAGCAGTAGTAGTAGTAGTAATAATAATAATAGTAATGTTATAAACAAGGGCCAGGAGACCTTCTTCTCCTTTAAAATGCCTTTATTAGGATCAGCTCTTTATTAGGATCAGCCATGGGGGGGAAGCTCGAGGAAGCTGCGCACACCACCACTGCTTCCCATAGGCAGCGCTGAGGAGGAGGGGGTGCAGCTTTGCCAGGCGGCAGAGCTGGGGA
>VWYP01002916.1:285327-384219 GCA_013400435.1 Pycnonotus jocosus | reverse complement strand
CAGGAGCTGGAATCCCTGTCCCCCCCAGGTGCTGGGGAAACAAGAGAGGGAAACAAGAGAGGGTGGGGACGAATGGCTCTCACTACCTTGCCGCTTGCAGAGTCTCTGGCTGTTTGCAAGAGGAAGAGCCACTGGGACTGGTATTTTCCCAAGCTCCTTTTTTAAGAAGTTACTTGGCTTTTTCTCACAAAATTATTTGGTGTCTATTACTGCAAAAACAAAATGATTCTTGGATGCTGGGCTGCACTGGCCACATAGCCAGTGACACCTCAATTAGCAAGTCATTCAGCCCAGCAGGCACACCCGGCTTGGGAGACAAAAGACTTAAGCAAACTACTTGGGAGCTTTTATTTACTTCAGTAATAGTAGTAATAGTAGTAGTCGTAGTAGTAGTAGTAGTAGTCGTAGTGGTATCTGGCTTCCTCAAGTGAAATAAGATGTAAATTACTTACAGTAGCCATCTTATCCTGCAGCTCTAGCTGTAAAATTTAGTCACTGAGCTTAAAGCAAAAATAAAATTGAACTTTTTCAACTTACACAGTCCATTATGAATTGCTAGATAGGAAATTGAAATTTCCTAATAAATGTAGATACTAGCCTATATTGTGCTGTGCTAGTGTTCTACCGACTGCACAACTCTACATTGCTTTTAAAACTTTTGAAGGCTGAACAGAACCTGTACCATGTGTGCTCATTCCTCAGAATCAGTATCAAGCAGATAGATTTATTCTACTCAGTCTAATTTCTAGGTCTTTCAGGTAAGAGGAATTCTGTGTGCTTTTTCCAAGTTGAAATGCTCATTCTTGTGATTAGCCTACAGTCAGCCTTTTCTGCCACGTCAGAAATACTTCAGTGGCTGTCTCAGCTTTTAAGAGCCTTCACAGATGGACCCCTTCATCTCACATATTCTTTCCACATAAGAAATTTGGAAAACTAATCACAAATTTCCCTTTGGTCTCACTCATCACATCTACCCTGCAAAAACACTGTCATTGCCACATATTTCTACTTCTTGTTCCTTTGTTCTGAGTGGATTTGTGAGGCTTGGAACTGTATTTTGAGAGGGAAGCCATGATATGATAGCTAAAATATCTTCACGTTGCTTTTTCTTTTTACCTTACAGAGCAGAATATTAACTTCTACCAATGCATAATGTACTTGATTGTTGTTTGAATTTCATTTAAAAAAAAAACAACAAAACACTTTTATCTTACTGTGTTTGCATGTAGATAGAGTTATTCTTTGGAAGGTTTACCTTTCATGTCATCAGTTATCCTAGCACTTTATTATTAGATATGAATATATCACATCCTACAGTAGCTCCCTTTTACCTGTTCATATTGTGTTTTGCTTTAAGATCACTGGGATAGATTCTGCCTCTGTGTGTCTGTACAGTAACAGAATATACTGATTTTGATTGTTTGGGTTTTTTTTATAGAATGGTAACAGTAATGGTAATAACTCTAATCTTATCACGACTTACATTCATATATAAGGATAATACTATAATAGTATTCTGGCATAAGGAGTCACCATTCTTACTGACTCCACACTGTAGAAATTACTGAACATTTCTTACCTTCCTCTGTGTCACAGTGCTTGCTTTGATGGTTTCCTTTTATAATTAATGAAGGTCAATCTCCTTTTTTTATTTCTCTCTCTCTGTGTCACATGGTCTCACTTACTCTCACCTATTGCAGATCAAGGAACCGTACAAAAAGTTGTTGTCCTACCCACCAACTTCTCTGCAAGTGGAGAACTCATTTTAGAAGAGATGGAGGTTTTTCAGGTTTGGCTTTCTCCTTTTGTTTTTCCAGTGTGTATGTTCACACAAACACTTTGTTCTAACAGACTTTGGCAAGGGCAACTGAGATTTGATAAAAGATCAAGTAAATGTGCATGCTGTCAGTTTGATAACCATGTAAAGAGGATTACAAAATGTTGACTGCTATGAAGGCTATAGCTAGCTGAAGCTTTTTTCTTCTCCTATATTTCAGTTTCCTGGGTTTTATGTTGATATACTGGCTAGAAGGATTTTAGTAATCAGTTTTTTAGGAGGTCATGTTACAATGGCTTCCAGAAGGAGACTTTTATCATTGGCA
The DNA here is from genome assembly GCA_013400435.1 of Pycnonotus jocosus. Lineage (NCBI taxonomy): Eukaryota > Metazoa > Chordata > Aves > Passeriformes > Pycnonotidae > Pycnonotus > Pycnonotus jocosus. Next base: position 382,117 of record VWYP01002916.1, on the reverse strand, counting down.
TCACTATAGAGACTGTTGCTGTGAGTGGTTGGAATTTCAGATTTCTGTACTTCGATTATCTGAAGATCTTCCTGGTTCTCAGTTGCAAAATGAAATCATATTAGTGTTGTTTTTGCTTAACTCCTGTTCTTCAAAGTCACATGCCTCTGGAGTCAAGAAAGCTACAAGTTTAAGACAACATAAGCTGAAAAGAAACACAAAAACTACAGTGAGATAAAGGAATAGCCTCTGTCAATCACTCTGGCATGTAACAGTTGTAATAACCTAAAGAAAGTGTTCACTCTCATGTTGAAAAATCCTTCTCAAATATTTGAATGGGCTATTCATTAAACAGTAGCCTTGGGGCAAATGGTAGCATGTGTCTATAAACTTAGTTAAGGATTTTGTCATGGCCTTTTCTCTATTTCACTGACAGAATACAAAAAGGAAGATTTAAGCTTTATTGAGGCAGCATTAACAGTTTTCTTAAGAAAAAGAACACTCATAAAGTCATCTATGTTAACACTCATAAAGGCACAGTTAGTCTTTCTAGGCTTTTGTTGAAGACTTCCTGCCAAAAATGATATATGTGAGTGATATTACCTTAAACACACTCTTCACCAAGATATTGCTAATTCCATTTACTGGCACGTTAATACTGCATGAGGATAGTTGGGCTGAGAGGCATCCTCGGCCTCAGCCTAGTTTTTGGGCCTCTATGCAGAGACCTTTTTATCCTGAACCCTAAAAACCGTGATATCATAACTCCTGCTGTTACAATCTGTGTGGCATCATCTGTGTTTAGATGAGTATCTCCAAGAGAGCAGGGATGAAATCATGGGCCCTGTGCTAGTTTATATCAAGGGTAGCAAAGAAGGGATCCTCTTCCAGAGTAAACAAGGAAAGGAGAATGTGGCATCAGATCCAATGTTGCATTTGACCTGCAGTCTCCAGACAGTTCATGAAGCCGCTCTAAACTTCTCCAAACCTTTGACAATTCACATGATTCACAGCCAGATTTTCTAGTCCTGACCTCCCTGCTGTGTTGTGGTTTACTGCAATTAATTCTAACCCACTGTTATGGCTTTCCTTTGTGACTGAACAAATGCTGAATCTTAAAAAAATGCTGAACATTTTTATTACCATCGATTTTATCGCTTGTTTAGATGATCATAATGACTTAGTGCAAGGAAAGTAACAATTCCCTTTCCACCTCTTTAATATTTGATTTGGACACAGACATTAATAGACCACTGTGAAGACACACAGTAGTATACAGCACTGTCTCTGGGAAAGAAACATTCAAGAACATTCATGCCATTTTAAAAGAATGTAGTCATTGATAATCTGAATTTATATGTTGCATGGTAACCAAACTGTATTCACTGTAGATAATTTGTAGGAAAAGGATTTGTATTTTTATCTGCATCATGTGGCAAATAATCTTGAGCTATTTTATGATTTTTCCTTATCATCATCATTAAAGAAAAAGACATTGTTTGCTACTGCAAAGTTAAAGTAATGTCTCCTATATTTCTGAGATAGCACAGATGCAGGTTAATTATAAGTGTACAAAAACCTTTTCGATACATAATAATGTAGTTGAGTTTGAACAATATATGTTGTGAGACATTAATTGTTCATGTGTAATTTTTTGGTTCTGAAAATAGCAGTACTTAGAAGGAGTTAGTAGTCCCTTTCTAGGATATAAAAATGTAGTTTTCTTAGATATGCCCTAGGTTTGAGTGACTTTTAAATATTAATTTTGGGACAGAATTCTTGACAATGGTTTGTAACTCTTATCTTTCAGAGTAATTCTCCTATAACAACAATGAAGATTTCATCTAAAAAGGTAAGGCAAAGTGGAATGCCTACTTAGTGTTTATTAACTGAAAAGCAAATTGACTTAGATGTTAGAATTCTTGTGGAGCACGCTAAATACATGCAAATTTTCCATAATGAGTACAGAAAACTTGACTGAAGTTTGCAGGAACTGTTTATATGCCCTTCAGCCACTAAGATGAAACCATTTCTATTCATTATGTATCATTTCTAATTCATTGAAAGTGTCAGGTTTTTGTCGTTTTGATTTGCAAGTAAGAAATCAAAAAAATACTAAAAGAGGAAATTCACCCTTCCTGTTTTTTCTCCAAAGTCCCAAATAGAAATTTTTCCTTGGAAGTCTGTCTGATCAGTGTAAGAAGGCAGTGTTGGGGCTGTTGGATCCATGGTGCAATTGTGTATGTTTGTTTAGTAGTAATAAACAATGGCAATAAGAATGATGAAAAAGGCTGAGAGGATTTCTGCTGAAATGCTTAACACAAAAGCTAAAAATCTGTATTCTATGATTTTGCAAGCAAGATGTTGCTCAATATTTTACAAAACTACTACTAAGTAAATATTATTCACTAACTCAAATTCAGTGTGCTTTTTCATTTTTATGACAAAAAGTTCAAAGGGATTTCAAGAGGTTTTGTTCCATATTAATTTATACTTTTAGAATGATTAATTGTTTTTGAGTAAAACAGTCATTTTGGCCAAGATTTTGGTAATGATCTACTCCCTTTGAACTTCTCTTGGAAAAGCTCTGATTTATTGTGAAAGTTCTTTTGGCTTATTTTTCCAGGTATATGAGGCTATCAGAATCTGGAAAAATAAGCCTCAACATAATCTCTAGGTTCTACATCTTGGAAATGAACACACTGGAGGATCCAACTAGGAACTCTGCATAATATTTATTAAAGTGACTATGTACAGAGAAAATATTTAGTTCAAAGGCTTGGGCCAGTAATCCACTTTGAATAAGAACCAAGTTCTCAAATCTGAGCAATATTAACTCAGCCTGTCTGCCCCAGAACAGAACAATGACATTCAATGTCCAAAAAACCATTAAATTTCCCCAGTGTTTCTAGGTGTTTTCTAGCAGGGAAGTGCAAATAATATAGGCCTGTTCACCTGGGAGGTTTCTGTTGGTCTTGACTTTATATGTATTTTTGGCTCCCCTCTTGATCTTAATTCCAAAATTAATTGAATGGGGTTTTTTGGGTGTGTTAGCCAGGTCTGGGGTGAAACTCCTCCACATGTGAAATAAATCTTCCCATTTCCTCCTGCAGCAACAGTTGTATGTGAGCTCAGATGAGGGGGTCACCCAGGTTTCCTTGCACCGCTGCCACATCTACGGCACTGCCTGCGCCGACTGCTGCCTGGCCCGAGATCCCTACTGCGCCTGGGACGGCAGCTCCTGCTCCAGGTTTTATCCCACAGGAAAAAGGTGAGCAGCATTAAACAAGGGAAGATGGTTTTCATTCTGCTACACAGCCTGGAGTGCTGTAATGTGATGGAGAAGTGGGGTGTCATTCCTTTCATGAGCATGTACAAACAATACGTCCCATAGTTCTTGTGCTTGGAGTAATTCATCATCTTGGACAGTATTGCTGCAAGAGTCTATGGTAAAGAGTTTGGCTTTTCATATTTAAAGTAATGAATGCAAAAAAAAAAGTAAAAAATGTCTCCTAATCATAAATATTAATCTTTATCTCTCACACACACAAAATCAGTGAGACATTTGTTCCCTTCATTTAAATTCAATTACTTACCATGGATGTAATTATGATAGCCCTAAATACAGCAAAAGATTTTTCATACTGTCTGAGGAATAAATTCATTTATGTTTTTTTGTTCCTCATTTGCTCCTAAGTGAGAAGAATTATTTTCAGGAAAATTTTAGGCAAATGTGATTTCCATGTAATGCCTGTGGATTTGGGTTTTTTGACATGTGGTTTATTAAAGCAGACAGGGAAAGCAATTTCTGTTTAATTTATAACAGAACTAATAGTCCATCTCATAATCTTATGCAAAACAGGAGTCTCTTTCCTCCTCCCAGGGGAAATATTTAATAGCAGAAGGCTGTAGTGAGCTCTTGTCTTAATAAGATTTCACTTCATATACAAACAAAGCTACAGAATACACAATGAAGTGTTAGTGCAGAGGAGACAAACCTTTCAGATGTGTGCTCTCTACACTACCTGGAAGGAGGTTGTAGCCAGCAGGGGTTGGACTCTTCCCCCAGGGTGACAAGCAAAAGGACAAGAGGAAAGAGCCTCAAGTTGTGCCAGAAGAGGTTTAGACTGCATATTCTAGAATCATAGAATCATGAAATATGCTGAGTTGGAAAGGACCCATCAGGACCATTGAGTGCAGCTCCTGGCCCTGCACAGGACACTCCAGGAATCACTCCTGAATGTGCCTGACAGCATTACCCAAACGCTTCTTGAAGGCTTGGTGCTGTGACCACTTCCCTGGAGAGCCTGTTTCAATGCCCAGCCACCTTCTGGATTAAGAATTTTCTTGATATCCAGCCTAAACCTGTGACTGTGCTCAGTGTCTGCACCTGAGCTGCAGGTGCAGAAGGCCACACATAATCACTGGGTTTTATTCCTGCTCCCTCATAGAGGGAGACAGTTGACAGAAACAGGCAAAGCTTGGACCTGCTGATAATAATGTCATGCCCTGGACAATTGTTTTTGTTATTGCAGAGTTTTCTTGACTCATTCCTTACCTCAGATTACAAGGTAAAGCCCAAACTGGCCATGGAGAAATTAGTAACTGCTTTCATTCAGAATATTCAGCCACCAGTCTGCAAATTCATTGTTTGCTTCCATGGAACAAAGGTCAGAATATGGGGGAGGAAAGAAAAGAAAAATCCCCAAGCCTCAGGCCACGTAACTCCTACAGTAACACAGCTGCCAAAAGGTACAAGGAGCAGTCAGGTACACCCAGCCTGAGCAGGTTCCAGTTTGCCATCTCCATTATGTACACCCACCCAGGGTTATTTCCACTGGGGCTTACTTTCATGCTGATATTTTGTTTGCAATTTGCTCTTCACATCAAACCAAAATAAACACCTCAAACTGTATGGAAAAAGGTCTGGTTTTCATATGTGAAGGAAATGAGTTGTCTCTTTATCTAACAAGACAGATTATGAAGGAGAAAACATTGGTAATTAGAGCCAAATCCCATTGTCTAGACAGTAGTTTCTGCTGTATGCATTTGCTTATTTGCTTTTTTTGACACTTCTGTGAATTACTGTAGTTCCTCTTGCAACATCAATTTGCCCCAAAACACCTTATGGTATTATCTTTATTTTCTAGTCACCACTTTTTTTCCTTTTTTCTTTTTCTTTTTTTTTTTTTTTTTTTTTTTTTTTTTTTGTTAAATAAATATCTAAGTGCTAAGTTTACATTCTCAGAACTGCTTAATGCAAGCAAGGTGCCATCTCTGACAGCATGGAGCAGCTCATGGTAGCACAAGAACTCTGACATCCACTCAGAAATTCTTCAGTGCCTCCCTTGACTCATGTAAATGGTTCACAAGGGTTAAGACCTCATGGCATAAAACGAAATATTTTTGATGGTAAACATAAAAAGTACTTGGAATTTCAGTAATTACTCATTTGAAACCTTTCAAATATTTCCTTTTCAAACAATGCAGTGAAGGATCAGGTGACAGGGGATTATGAGCACTCTCTCTGGGTGTTTGTGCATTGCCTGGTATAACGTGGCAATAGATGTGTCACCCTTCACTCAGTAGTACTGCAGCTCCAGGGGCTTTTGAGGGTTTCTGATCCTCAAGTCCTTAGAGCACAGCTCAGAATACAGCTGTTTAATATCCCAACAGTGTCCATTTGCAACAATCTATCACCAGTATATTTTTTTCTTGAATTGATAAATACTGAACTACCTTACATAATATTTAGGAATGAAAATAATATATCCTAATAATAAAAAAGTGTACCAGCTTTTCATGCACTGAATTCTGTGAGCTTTGACCTTCTAGCTGAGGAGGGCTGAAATGCCAGTATTCCCAGTCCCAGTAAGCCCCCCAGACAGTTTGATACAGAATCATGATTTTACATCTGTCATCCAGATTATATAATAAATTCCCTATTTAGAAGTATCCTGATACTTGGTGAGTTTTATTCTATTTTGGAAATAGCCATATCCCTTTAAGTAGAAGACAGAATAGAATCTTAGCTCTCCACCATTCTGGAGAATACTTCAGTCACTCTGCTACAAAAGCTACAGACACCAAAAATAAAGTGCTTGCTAAAATCGAGGTGGGAACATGCCCTTAATCATAATTTTATGCTGGTGTGTTAAGATATGAGCTGTATAAATCTTATGCATCTCGGTGTTAGCTGCTTGCCTTTTCTATGAATAGTTCCAGCTGGTGGTTCTGGCTTTGAATGCTAGATATTGGGAGTGAACAGAGCTCTCTTTCATGTGTCACCTCTGATCTTTCCATCCCTATACCTCCACTGCACAACTGCTTTACCTACAAAAACTGCTCCTGTTTTACAGTCTTCAACAGGTGCTTCAGCTGAACAGCAAGCCTGCCAGGAGTAAAGCACACTCACTGCAGGTCATGAACTGTGCCTAACACTTGATCTAGTAAAAAGACCAAAACACAGCAAATCCACAAATAAAAAAGTGGGTTTTTTCAGTGTAGGTATTTTGGAATAACACTTTGTTTTTACAAAATATTGCAGGAGGAGCCGTAGACAAGACGTGAGACATGGAAACCCTCTGACTCAGTGCCGAGGTTTCAACCTGAAAGGTACTGTAATTTAGAGATCCTCATGCTATATAAAGAACACATGGCTTTCCTTTGTATGATTCATTATAACTGACATTATCAGTATGGGTTACTGGTAAAGCAGAATTATCTTCCAAGTCTGAGTTTTGTTTTGATTTGGTTTTAGCATTTTTCCTTGCAATTACATGAAGCTTGCACATACATGATAAAATGATGAGCTGTAAAATAGATGGTTCAGCATGCTTGAATTGAGAAGCTGACACTGTTGACTAGAAAAAGGTAAAGTTACTTTGAGGGCTTCTCTACCCCTGTTTCCCTTCAGTCTTTATTAATACCTTTTCATTAATTTAAGCTTTGGACCTCAGAATTTCTCTGAATATTTGATCCCATACTGAGTTTTAGAGCACACTTTTCACCAAACAGCAGGATCTAGGCTGGCCTGTCTTTTGATTTATGATTATTCCCTTCTCCCTTTACATGGGAAAAAAAACCCCAAACAAACAAAACAAAACAAACCCAAACAAACAAAACAAAAAAATTTCCAAATTTCTGTATGAAATCTCTTATTTCCAGCTATGCAACTGTTTAGTCAGCCTGGCATGGTGAGGGTGGTCAGGGGAGCCAAGACTTTGCCCTTCCAGGTAGCATTTTCTCCAGGTTGATGAACAGTCAAATATGCCCAAAGTCAAAGCACTAAATGCATATACAAAGGCAGCTCAATCCTCTTCAACCCCACGCATGTCTGAGCTAGACAGTGGCAATGTATGCCATCAGACCAAGGGCACACAGAGAATTATGCTCCTTTCACCTCTATTTATGAGCCTGAATTTTGAAATATGTTCTAATTTGTACCACCTAGAGACCAAATAATAGAGCTGATTGTAAATGCTTTTATTGATGTTTTCCTAATCAAAGAACAATGCTTTAAGAGTTAGATGTGAAAGGTTCTGTAATAATAATTCTACTGAAATAGTCTCCACTGGTTGCTGGAAGAATCTCCTGGATCAGAAAAGACCACAGCAGTCAGATCCCCCTGCTTAAATGAGCCTTTCCCCATGAGTCAGTATTAGGTCATTTTTTATGAAGCTGAAGAGCTTGAACAGGTAATTCCAAGAGATGACCCCAGTGTTAGAGAATTCACCTGAGCTCTGAGAGATCCATGTTGAAGCAACTTGAGCTGCCTCTCTTCCCCTGCAGGCATGTGCTGAGACCTCCCACCCATTGTCTGTCCCAAGGGTGGGTGTCTCCTCATTCCATTTGGAAAATGTGAGAATGTCAACTGTCTGCATTCTGGCCTGAGGGGAAATAATTGTTTCAACCTTGACAGTCTTGTGAAACAGGTTTCTTGTTTTCCAGACACTTTTGTGATGTGGATGTATTTATAGGTTTATGTATTTTAGTATCTTTGTAAAGGAAGTTTCCATTGCAGCAGTGGCATATAGGATAGGTAGATGGCAGTTGTTTCCCTGGAAAAAAAAGTGATTAAAAGAAAGAGCAATTTAAACCCTTGCAAAATATAATTAGAGTCATTTTTAGCAAAATGTCATGTTTGACAATGTCTGTGTTTGGAGGAAAAAATGATATCTACCTAGAGGACAAAAGAGCAGAGAGCAAAGCAAAGCCAAGGAATCTTCCAAGCTCGTAGAGAACTATAACACTGAATCAAAGTCTTGAAACATGGTAGATTGTATAAACTCAACATTTTTGGCACATTGGTTTTTTTAAATAAATCATCAAGAACTAAGCAATCTTGTATGTTTTCTTTTCACATCTGTTTAATATTGTTATGTTTGTGTTAGCCCTTATATCCATTACAGATATGCATTTTGGATGCAAAGTATTTCCACATTATTCTCCTTAAAGTTAGAATTGGTTTTGGTACAACTTCCTGAATGTACTGAAGGACTAGAACCAGGCAAAGTCTCCTTTCTTCAGGAGAATGGATTTCAATTTCACATATCAGTTGATGAAAGAAGCTGAAAAGAGAATGGGAGATATGAGTCTAAGGAAAACCAGTCTTAGGACTGTGCAAGAAGAGAGTCAGACTTTAGACATGCAGACCTCTAGGTATTCACAATTCTCATATTATTTCGTATCCATTGCTCTTTTCTCAAAAAAAAAAAAAAATCATATATGAGGCAAGCTTTTAAATCTAGAGGTGCTTTGTTTTCAGGATAAATATTATGATTTGGACCAAGCAATAAGCATGCAGAAGTTCCTACTGGTGACTGCCAATTATTCACCTGTCAAGACTATAAAGGGACACAACAAGTCTAAGTGATGACATATGCTCAGCACTTGCCCAGGTGTTGCTGGAGTGCCATAAATCTTTCTCTCTGTTGCTGGCCTGTCTACATATTCATCATATTTCAGGTTGAGAGCCAAGTCCTTTCCTTGTGTTGGAAGAGAAGCAGAGGAGCAGGAGCCCAGCCTGCCCTCTCTCCCCTCCCTGGGATGCTGCATGCAGCTGGAGTAGCTGGAGCCTTCTTTAGGGCATGATGCTTTATTTTGGTCATACAACCATATTCCCCCAATGCATAAATGGTGAAGTGTGAAGAAATATATTAAATTCTTCATTTTCTTTTGGAGTAGTAGAGAATGAGATAATTTCACAGAAAAAAAAAAAATCCCTGAGCTCAGTTATTCCATCAGCAAAGTTTACCAGGCTATAGGTGTCCTAATTTCTCAGAAGAAAACATGTTACTCTGAAAACATTGGTCTTTTAAACTGAATGTGCTTCTTCACATTTAATTTAATCTCTTTGAAAATTTTCCCAAAAATTCTTTACTTTTGGCCAATATCAGAATCAGGCATACTTCATTTAATCTACATGGCAAAGAGCTACGTGTTTTCTTAATGAAATCACCATTCACAGTATCCTGACCTGTTTTCTTTTTCTTCCTTTTTTTCTAGCATACAGAAACGCTGCAGAAATAGTTCAGTATGGAGTAAAAAACAACACCACCTTTCTGGAATGCACACCTAAATCTCCTCAGGCTTCTATTAAATGGCTGCTACAGAAAGACAATGACAGGAGGAAAGAGGTGAGTAATGTGAGCAGGAGCTCTGGGAGGATCCTCAGTCAGAATCACATTCCCTCCCCAGACAAAGGCGAAGGACAGTTTGTCTTTTTATCAGGCAATCTGGCTACAGTGGAGCTGGTGAATTTGTGTGGATGCAGGACAGTGGCCATCATTTACTCCTATGAGTAAGAGCAGATTCAGTACAGCTGGGACTTCATCCTCAGTCCCACTGATTTCTGTCAGATCAGAACAGCCACCAGAAAATTAAAGAATCTTTGCTTCACACCTTACTAATTGCAAACCGAAGGTTTGCAGCACTCAGAACTACTTATTGATCTAAGGAAATAGGCACCAAAGCAATGACTTGTATAAAGTTCAGGAAGAAGTCAGCATGCAGTAGCTCCTCTGTGTTATTGAAGAGATAAAAGGCAAAAGTGGGAGAAATGTGAAAGGTTTCTTTAGCAAGAAACTAGTCCAGGCTAAGAACACGTATTGACAAAAGCATTTCCTCACCATGGTGCAATCACATTTTCCATTACCGCACTCTCTAAGGCTCTCAAGTTTCAGCACTGTAATATACAGTATGATTGTTTATGGGGAATGTGCCTTCCTTAAGTAATATAAAAGGGAAAAAATCCATTTCAAATCCAAAGCACTTACTATATGAATAAAAAGAAACATCTTTCAAAAAGAACTTCTGAGTAATGTGGTGTCTGTTGATAGGTTATAAATACTGTAAAGCATTATTCTCCTATCAGGCCATTTTACAAAAACAGAGGGGACTTACAAATGTCTCACTGAGTTTTGTAACTATTCAAAGACTCAGGCCATGTCCTGGCAATAGGTGCAGTTCTTTAACCCATTGCTTCAGCAGAACATCTCCCTTTTTTGTTCTTATGTTCAGTAATTATATTAGAATCAGTGTGGTTTCTAAGTACAACAGGCAGAATAAAGCAATCAAAGTGTTAATTAGTTTTCAAGCTCTCAGATTTCTGGAAATCTTCCACAATGTCTACAAAAGTTTACAATAGCCAAATACCATAATAAGTAAATGAGTTCCCAAGAGAACCAAGTATAATGCAAAGTACAGTAGCAAAATAGAAAAACCATTCAGAAAAGTACCAGCAGTGGTTTCCTTTCATAATGCATTGAACTAGCAATTTTTACTTCATACTGATACGCAAAGGGACATCTGCACATTCATTTATAATTGGATGATAACAAGCTCTGGTAAGTTGCTTCTTTCATACGATGTGACCATCTCCTGGGGTAGTGCAGAGTCTGAAGCCAGAAAGGAAATAGGAGAATGCCTGTGCTCCTGGTTAACATTGAGCCAGGTCCCACTGGAGACCACTGTGGTGCTAAATTTTATACGAGGCTACAAACTGCAGAGCAGATAGAGTTCTTCAGCAGGAATCTGCTCAAAGTCTAAATATTTAATGAGAAGCCACCTTGAGTTCAATGCCAAATTAGCCTCCATGCACCTTTCTTCCACTGAGTCCCAGCAGCTATCTCTTGATGCTGAAAGAGACATTCTCAGGAGTGCAACAGGGCAAATAAAAGTTCAACTCTACTATTTGAACATTATGAGAACTTCTATTTCATATGGTTTGAAGATTTTCATCTTTGTCTACATCATGATCAAATTTATTCTAACATTAGAAATAAAATTATTTAAGTCATTTTCTTTATCATCACTTGCCTTGCTTGAGGTAAGCTCTCTCCTAAAGGCGGCAATATCGGTGGTCTCCTGAAGATAATTATATAAACATATAGTGACTTTAAGAAAGAAATGTTTGAAGTGAAGCTTCCCTCAAGGTCCTCAATCCTCTGTTGTTCCATAACCTTCCCTAAAAGGTTCCTTCTGCCTTTTTGCTCTCCAGGTGAAGCTGAACGAGAGGATCATAGCCACTGAGCACGGGCTCCTGATCCGCTCCGTGCAGGACAGCGACCGCGGGCTGTACCACTGCATCGCCACAGAGAACAGCTTCAAGCAGACCTTGGCAAAGATCAATTTCAAGGTGCTGGATTCAGAGGTGGTGGCTGTCATGACTGACAAGTGGTCCCCTTGGAGCTGGGCCAGCTCGGTGCGAGCGCTGCAGTTCCACCCCAAGGACTATGTGGGGGCTTTCAGCCACTCCGAGATGCAGATGATCAACCAGTACTGCAAGGACAGCAGGCAGGCAGGTCAGCAGAAGGAAGAATCCCAGAAGATGAGAGGGGACTACAGCAAACTAAAGGCTCTTATCAATAGCAGAAAAAGTAGAAATAGAAGGAATCAATTACCCGGATCTTAATTTTATTTTGTAGTAATAGATATTTCCGTCCTCAGTGTAGGGGGCTTATATTTGTCTATGGAGAAAAAAAATTTGTGCAAGTCTGATAAAAAATTAAATGCAAATCCACCAAGCCTCATAAAAGATTTGTCTCCCAATTAAATGCAGTGTAACCTGACTAAAGAAAATAACTCAGAACATTTTCTTTCCTAAATGCTTAGTGACTCTAGGATGGGCTCTGTCCTAGAAGCAGCACTGGGTATTCATTCATCTTAAACCAGATTCACCTTTAACATCTCAGTATTTAATTACAGCTGAGTAGAAATTTTTACAAAATTAGTACATTGTCTTGCAACTCTGGAACTGTATCAACTAGACTGGTGGTGAAAGAATCTGGGTTAAGATGCATACTTAGAGTAGGATGGTACTAAGATTTCCTTGCACTGCATTTACGAACATGAGTTTCTTCTTGTTTACTGCTCAATGTTGGGTTTACAGCTTTCACTCATCGATCAAATCATGTGAATGCATGTGGACAGGAAGCAAGTAAAGAGTAGTAGAAATGTTTCACTTGCTCAGAGGTCAAATGAAGGAACAAACAGAAGAAAAACAAAGAATTTATACTTTATCAGAGTAAGCACTGATTATTGTGCATAGTATGAGTTGTAATAAATTAATGAGTTCTGGAATGTAACTTAAAATATCTCTGCTCATATTGATTTTTATTGAAATAGGGTGTCCTATAACACTACATAGCTTTATAAGCAGCACAAAGGTAATATGAGAATGTTCATTATACATACAATTTTTAAAAACACCTAAGTGACTTAGGTATTTTAGCTACTTTTCAAAGGACTACACTCCAATTTCTTTTCAAAGGACAGAATGTAGATATACTGTATAGTGTTTGTTCAGAAATGAAAAATATAGATTATCTTTATTCTGTTCCATGATTAAATTGGAGCTGGGCCGCAATGTGGAAACAAGTCATAACTGTCTTTGAAATTTTTAAAACATTATTTTTTTCAACTGTTTTCTCAAAGTTGCAAATATTTTAACTAGAATTTTCTAATTAAACCATTCCCATTTTCCAGTCCTTGTACCCTTTTTCTTTTTCCATATTATTTTCCCAATTTGCTCCTATTTTCAGTTCTCTGCTGAAAAGCAGATCAGGAGAAGAAAAGAAAGAAGAAAAAAGAATGAGGGAAAAATAATACTGAAAAATGGGTTTGGGTTAAAAACCAAAAAGGATAACTTGAGAGGCATGTTGAAACAGAAATCTTTTATTTAAGAAGCAGCTGTCAGGTCTAATGAAGCAAGTTTTGTTGAAAATTGGGTGAGTGTGCACCAAGCCATCCTAGGAAAAGCAATCACTTTTTTTTTTTTGAGCAACACAAATGCCAAAAAGAGGGACAGTTCATCAATCCTTTTACTATGTAAGACTGTTCTGGAAGCCACTGAGTCTGTTTGAAGCAGTAACAGGGATTAAAAATGTAAGAGTACCTTAGAAAAATCACAATTATTTATGACATTATACAAAAATACAAATGTTCAGCTCAAAACTGAGCTATGTTAAGTTAAAATTCTGCTTTTAATAGAATATTCTGGGACTAAATCTACAGGGCATGGGGAAGCACTTCTGGGTTTGTGCCTGCGTGAATTCAGTCTAGTGCAATGGAGGTAACACTGATATTTACCTGCCTTTGGTTGGATTGTTACTTTATCACCACTCATGAAGGATAAGCTGGGAAATGAGCCCTGATCACACCCTTTAAACAGTGTCTAAGTCCCTTTGATGCTGGTGGGAGCTCTTTGAATTTAATTTCTGTGCTTACTGCTGGCATGGCAGGGCCAGCCTGCTTTTATTTTGCCATCTGGTTAAGTGCTCTCCTTACTCAAGGCCTAAATGTGTATTTCTGCAATATTTAGCCATTGATAACTAAGGTCCTTCTTATGGAAAACCATCAGGAAACTTTCTCTGACCTCCATGAGATGGAATTTGGCCTCAAGAGCTGGCAAAGCAGATTCTGTAAGGCTCTGGCTTTTTTTTTCTTTTTTTTTTTTTTTTTTTTTTTTTTTCTTTAATTATTTTTTCTTTTTTCTTTTTATTCTTTTATTATATTTTTCCTTTTTTTCTTTTTTTTATTATTTTTTTCCACTTTTTTCCACTTTTTTTCCTTTTTTTTTCCCTGAATATGCCTGACTTCAGACTGACTTCTGAACTGTGTAAGTGACAAACCAAAAATCGAGTGCCAAGAAATAGAACTACCTCCTGGAATGACACTAGTGCATGTTCTCTCTATGCTGCCATGCTCTTCCTATGTCCCCAGCAGACTCACTGCAGAGTTAGTGTGATACTAATGTCTATTGTGAGGGTCATAATTGCTTCCAGATGGAATACAGTGATTAACAGGTATTTCAGGGTACAAATTGTCCTTTAAGTGGTTAGGTACAGTGATATTTTAATAGGCCCCCATTAGGCCTCAGAAATTACAGTTACACTGTTTTCTGATAGAATATTGGCAATAAGGGATTCCGTTAACACCATCAGCATAGCTCAGTTTCATATGATTATAAAATAATATTTTTAAAGCTGCTTCATGTACCATTATTATGGTATGACTGTTTAAGGGATTATACTTAAACTAACATTTTTCCTGCTGCATGAGAACTTCAGTATATAAATATAATAAGCTTCTGTCAGTGCATAACCAGTCCAACCCTCCATGCTTTAGGAGCCTTCCTGCATGTATAGAGAAGTCAGGAGCCAGATGTTCAGCTGGAATAAACCAATGTAACTTCCTTGCTGTCCTCATAGCTACTGGGGTTGATACCAGCTGAGTGTTTGGCCTTAAATGTACAGAATAGACAAACTGCAATTTTTGTTTAAAGTAGCCCCTCTACTGTAGGTAACACCAAAACTTAAGACTGTAATATTATTTGTGCTATTTAATACTTCCTATTTTGAGGATTTCTAAATAATGTATATAATTTTATTCCTTTAAAAAAATGCAAAAGCAAAATGACTTCTAAGCATAACTTCACCAAATGTAAAGATATGTTCTCTGCCAAGAACTTCACTGTTTATTGGTATATTTTTTTGCCTTTTTATTTTGTGTAGTTTGTAAAGTTTGCTGAAATCTTGACCTAACAATGTGTTCTTTGCAATTATTGTTACTGTAGATATGCGTGTTTTATTAAGAGAATCTTGGTTTTAAAAGTGTAGGTATGTGTATAAGTTCCTAGCATGATGAAACTGTCATGACAGTGAATATGCATCATATAGTGTGTAAGAAAGAACAAAATGTAGTTTAACATAGTGCTATTTAATTGAATATCTAAAATGCCCAACAAAAATAAAGAGTGTTGCAACATCTTAAAAATTTGTTGGTTTCCCCTTTATGGATGCGCATTAAAAAAGGAACTTTTTTTTTCTTTTTTTTTTTTCTTTTTGAGAAAAGAACCTGAAAAACAATTCCCTAGATTTTCTAAATAAGTTCAAGAAAATGTTTGGAGCATCAGGTATTGCAGCTGGTCAGTTCTGAGCCCTGCTCTAGACTGAAGCCCCAGTCACAGAAATACCAAGGAACTTGTGAAGAGTCAGAGATTAATTCTTTCACAGATCATCCCATATAAGCACCTTGCATAAAAGGAGGAAACTTTTCTTTTATTTATTGTTAAAATAAGAGAAGAAAAAAAAATTGTTTTCTCCTAGGAGTATCAAGTAAATCAGAAATGTGTGGCTAAAAAGGGGAGTGAAGTGTGAATGCTTTTTTCTTTCATTACATCGAGAGGAAAAAAAAAACAGAATATAGAAAAAAAAAAAACCCAACCCAAAACCCCACATTCTGTGAGATCTTGATTCTTTCAGCTGAGACTCCTGGCATCTCTGCAGGGAGGACGGGCTGCTGGGGCTGCACCACAGGGAGTCACAGCTCTCTCCCAGTTTCCTGGCCTGTGCTTGGAGTGAAATAACCTGCCTGACACCTACAGTAAGCTCCTTTGTCCTGCAGTTATCATCCAAGCCATGTTATTGCTGCTCTTCTTACTGGCTGTTTTTCCAGATGGGTTTTAACAAGAAAGCATAGGTCCTCTTCAGTTCTTTGGGATAATAATTGAAAATGAAATGTCACAAATACTGACCTTCACAACAAGGTTCTGGATGGTTAAACCTGGATTTTGATTTCCCAGACAAATAGGTTGCTGCAAGGCTTTATGAGGTGTGAGTGGATAGGATGACCTCACTCCAGGATTTCCCTGCTGGCTGGTTCCTAGATGTGCTGATATTGAATAGTTACCTGTTCAGCACTCAGACCAGTCTGGGTCAGAAGCTGAATTTTCAAGCACTCCCACATGCTGTAGGAAATATTTGGATAAGGCTCCAAAACAGATGGACATTTACAGCGTTTTACACTCTGAGAAAGCTTTCCCAGGTCTGATCGTCTGTCCATCCTGCTCAGTTGTCTTTTGCTGATCTTCTTCCCTGACTCTTTTTTGCCCTCTCCTGCAGGGTTCAGCATTTAAGGTTTTGATTCCTTGGCTCCAGGAAGTGGCAAAACAAGACAAGGGACTTCTCTGGACATCAGATATGAGAACTCTGGGGGTCTGATGCTTCTCCTTTGGCTTTCAAATGTCTGATAGAGCACTTCTTTCCCTCCATTGGGCACTACTACTTTTTCTAAGGTCTCCCTTCTGGTGGCAAGACCATTCTAAGTTTTCCCTTTGAGTAAAGGCAGGATGCAGAGCTCAGGCACTTCCTCACTGACTGAGCAGTGTCAAGCACAGCCTCCTCCAGGCAGCCACAGGAGCCCAGGGGTGACCAGTGAAAAATGCACAAGAGGGGCTGACAACACTGGCTCCCAATGCTATTAGATTATTGTTGCCTCTGGAATTAATTGTTGCCTCCAGAATGAAGTCAGCGGGTGTAATTCTGTTGTGAGGCTGTAAAACCCCAGGTCGTGGCATTGTGGCTTTTGCCTAAAGCAGTGGGCTGGGTCTCAAGAAACCAGTGCTTCTCCATCCTTTGCACTGAGCCCTCCTCCTGCACCTCAAGTGCTTCATGTGCTGTGAGCCCAGTTACAACTACACACAGATACTTACCAAATTGAGGTCCCAGATATACATGCATACATAGAGCTACCTGCAAACAGAGGAGCTTTTCCTTCCATGCAGTACTTATTTAACATTAATGTGTGTCCTCTTCTGTCTCCACATGGGCAGAATCAGTCCTCACAGTCCCAAGACATCAACAACTTGTAGGTATTGCCATTACCATCTCTGAGAGCACTTTAAAGACAAATAATTATTCAACAAAAGCTCTTCTATTCACCCTCCTTTCCAACTTACCTCGTTCTGTACCATCTCAATAAGAATTTCCTTTTAGCATCAGGAGACTAGCACAGTGTAAGTAATAAAAAATGTTCTGACATTTAACATGTCTAATCTTAACTTAAGACTGAGATTTAAAGATGCTTTGGCATTCTGCACACTCCAAGAAGCAAATTCAACACAGCTGGCTCAGCAGTCAACAAATAATTACTCTACAGTGATAGACTGTCCTGTATCCCAGGACTCATTACTGGATTCCATATACAGCTTTACAAAGCAAACAGCATTTGTGTGTTCTTAGCACTCTATCAGCTTCATTATTCCTGATTTGAATGCCTGATAAACGAACAGCCTCATATGCCAGCCTTATAAATGAACCTGAATGTTTGCTGAGCTCCACATTCAGGACAGTTTAGGCCAAGGGATTTCAACATATCCAACATTTTATAGAGCCATATTTTTTTTTCCAAAGGATTTTAGAGAAAAAAGAAAAGCCAAATTAAAAAATGGCCATTATTGCTGTCTATGGTAAATGAGAGCTGATAAAAATGATTGTTTTCTAGCTTGTACAGGAACATGCAGTGTGGGGAATGAGTAAAAAAAATGCTTTTGCTTGACCTTGGGTTCACAACCCTTTGGATAGTGTCTGTTCCTTGGCTCTTTGCAGTAGTTTGCAGTAGTCCTTTTTCCAGTATCTGCTCTCCCTGTCTCCAATTCAAAGGCCCTAAGAGCCATGCAGTTTATACTCTTCTCCAAGCTGACAGCTTAGGACTTGATGTCCAGGGCATCCTTTCAGGCGTTTTGTATAATAAGACCTCAGTAAAAGCTGTATTCGTACAGTTTTGCCTATGATATCTGCCTAAGAAATTTCATTATTTGATTCAATATTTAAAAAAAAAAACAACTTGTAATATTTATAAGGCTTTGCTGAAAATGGCACAGAGAGAAGGACAAGACCCCAGACATAAACAGAGCAATGGAACATGCTCTTACACGGTCCTTACATGAACACTGAATATTTCCTCACTGCTGCATATTGCTATATGATAGAAAAATATTATTCTTGTATTAGCCTTGAAAACCCAATTTTCCCATAGGTAAAATCTCACCAAGACTAAGGTCCTTTTGCTGCTCTCTGGTTGAGCCTTTTGAAGAGTTTTTATGCCCTCTTTAATTTTGATTAAAAATTAAGCCATTTCCTCTTTCAAAAGCTGTTATTCCTCTAGGGTTCTACTCCTCCTTTTCTGTATGGATTCTTCTTTATTCCTCTTCCTTTCTTCAGCTGAACTCATGCTAATAGTCCCACTTTAACTCTTTTCATTATATCTCCATTTCACATCAATACTCTGAAATATATTACCTATTATAATCTTCAAAAGATGCTGCACTTTATTTGTTTCATCAAGATTCTTTGGTTTGTAGTGTTAAATACAAATAGTATAAAACACCTCCAAGGTGTTTGTAGCCTTTGAGCTTAACAAGGATTGGAATTAAACTACTAGCTACATATTCACACTCAAGAAACATTAAAATAATATTTAGTTCTATTATTTTCAGCACTACATTCACGTTGCAGAGTGTTCTTTGTTCCATACCTGACACTACAAGTATCCTGAAGGTAAAGGACTTTGTGTTGGGGAACTTGAGATATAGTAAATATATAGTAAATATATTAAGTTATTAATATTATATTAATATTAAATAGGTATATTAAAAATATCAATAGTTTATAGTATATAGACCTATTTGCCAGATTGCCAGTCTAAAACACCTTCAGTTAAATTATCTGTAGGAGAAATTATCTGTAGGAGAAATTAACTCAGGTTAATAATGAAAATAATTAGTCCAAGCTATCCAAAGCAGTGAACACAAAAAAAAAGTTTCTAAGACTGTATTCTTTGGAGGGGCAAAAGCTTTTGCCACAGAAGAGAAAGATGACTTTTATTATTACAGCAACAAATCCAGGTGCTTCCTTCACATATATGGGACAAAAAGGAGCTTATGAGTTTTCTTCCTTTTGCTGGTTTTCTAGGTATTAGAAAGATTAATTATATTTACCTATATAGGGTTTTTTCCTATGCATGGATCTCTCCTGTGCCTTCCCCCTAGAGATGTCTGAGCTGTGAGGAAATGGTTAAAGCAGAGAATACAATGCCTGCTGAGCTATCCAGGGCTCCAGAAGTAAGCAATAATGTTTGATGCCATTTGGTAGCCAGCTGGCCCTCTGGGGAATGCAAGTCCTCTCCCTGCAGAGGGGCTGCTGTGGTGCAATACACACAGGCCAAGGAGCTCCAAATGGAGTTAGAGACAGTTCATTTTCTAGTGTTGCTGGAGACCAGCTAGAGATTAACAAAGAAAGAGTTGCCTTGCCAGTTTATTCGTTCCTGTCAAGAAGGCAAGCTGTTATTTTGAAAGGAGCTAACGACACGATGGCGAAAACCATATAAGCTGAACAGAAACTTCCCCTGTATCCTCCAGCCAACTGTAAATTCAGCCAGCAGATATCTTGGAAATGGTACAAGCCTTCCTGCGCTGAGAGCACTCAGGTTGGGGTGCCAAGAATAAATCTCCCTCTGAGGGAAACCTCTGAAGTAAGTGCTGTTGACTGAGCTGTTCCTGGCTGTGAAGGCAGAGCTGAGTGTGGCAGACAGTGGTGCTATGCCAGATGCTGCATCCCCCCCACCCTGTTTGCACCAGATTTTTCCTTACTTGTCAGTGCAAGAAGAGAAGGAAATGGTGCAGTCCCTCTTCCTTTGCCTCGGACTGGCAGCTCTGGGTCTCTCCTTCGATTTTCTCCAGCTACTCCGTGCTGTCCCAGAAAGCTGAGACAGTCATAAACACCATTTAACTGGTTGATTAAGTCAATTCACAGCTGCTTTTCATCACCAGAGTTTTGCAAAGCAACCGTTGGGTCTAGGCCATTATTTTAGGTCCCTCTATGAGGACAGAATACCAAGTTGCACAAAGACAGAGTTGGGTCATAGCAGCATCCCAAAGAAGGGCACGTGCAACAACCAGGAACTCTGATTTGCAAATAATTCTTGGCATTGACCTTTTTCAGCTGTAAGATGAGACAATAGTTCCTTAAATGTTTACAGCATGCTGCACACCTATTTCATTAAACAAGATCAAATACACTTTCAACTTGAAATTTAGCTACAGGAAAAAATACCCCAGAAAATACATAATTCATGAAAAACCCAGAATTCAAGTGAGGGTCGTTCATGCTAAAATACCCTGAGACTTAAGCAATGTCGTAAACTCCTTGGCTAATGTATTAATTATCTAGCAATTCCTATCCACAGATCCTAGGAAAGATCCAACAAGTATTTCCTTGAAGACCTTTTAAATTGCAGCCCAGTCCAATGCAGTCCCTTTCTCAGTTCCTTAAGCCAGGTTCCTAGTGAAAGCTCCAACTGAGGTTACTCAGCTTGGATAAGAGAGGATTGAATAAGGCCTGTGGGATTTAGCTTTCTAAGAACCATGCTCAGTCTCCTTTTCCTGTGTCCAGGGTCTTCTGAACTGGAAATCTTTCTCACCACCTGGTCAAGGGTGGTTTATAAACTCTCTTCATAAATTCATTCCAAATCACTGAGAAGAACATTTTTTTTCAGTGTTATTTATTTTTATTTTAGGTTACTATGGACATAGTTGCCATATACAAATTTATGTTATTGCAAACACACAATAATTAGAAAATATTCAGAATACATGTTTAAAAAAAAAAAGGAGAAAAATGGTCTCAATAAACATTAAGAGAAAATCAAACACCAAAATTAGAATTAAATTATCTCTAACAAATTCTGGCTTTATGTAGAAATTAAAATGCACTCTGACACTGATTTTACTTGACAAAAGTCTGTAAAAAGTGTGCTAATTTTGTTTCCCTCCATCATCTCCATACCCCAAAGCCCTGGATTATTTCCTCTACTCTGGGTGATTAGTAAGGTTGCTAAACAGTTTCTTCATTGGATGTTCTCCCTTGTAGGAAGAAGCACATTTCTCCAGGAGTGAGTGCAGTCCTAAACCAAACAGAGACATGTGGATGAATTTGTAACTCTGGCTGTCCTGTGACTGTGCTGTTTAGTCCATCAACTCCAGCAACACCATTATTGCCAGTCTGATGGATTGTGGCAGCTGGGACTTGTTTGCTGCCTTGAAGTTGCCTGTAAAGTTGGCTAGATGGTGCTAGAACACACTGCATTACATTAACGAGCATATGGCTCACATTCTTCTTACTGTTGATCAGAGACTACTTAAAACTTGGGTTTACAGTGTGCCTCCACAGTTAAAAACTGCAAAATGAGCCAGTTCTACAGTTCAGTCCTGGACTAGAAACTATTAACAGTGCACTGTTAACAAAATAGTGATTTGGATTTAAGGATGAAAATTTTTAAAATGTAAATTTAAAAATCCCTTCCATTGCCATAGGTAACTTGGCCGTGTAATAGGGCTTTGTACCTCTGAAGGTTTGTCTTCCTTAATTAAGGAATTTTTACC
This sequence comes from Pycnonotus jocosus, assembly GCA_013400435.1. Lineage (NCBI taxonomy): Eukaryota > Metazoa > Chordata > Aves > Passeriformes > Pycnonotidae > Pycnonotus > Pycnonotus jocosus. Next base: position 360,417 of record VWYP01002916.1, on the reverse strand, counting down.
AGTTATGCAGCTTAATTTTCCTTGCTGCCATGAATCTTGACCCTTGATCTCTCTGTCTTTGCAGGGTGGTTCTGTGTTTTTCTTTGCTTGTTTGCCTGTAACTCACTTGGGTCCACCAACTCAAAGAAACACGTAATTTAATTAATATGGCAGAGCTGCAGACACAGTTGAGCACAGCCTGAATTTATATTTTCATTTGGCTGGTCAGAAAATTGGTTGCAATTCAAAATGAGTATGTCATTCCAGATCTCACACTCTGGTCTGTGGACAGCTACACACACATAGCAACAGCTGAAATGAAAATGCAAGTCTCAAAGGACATTTAGCTTCCAATATTTTCAGCTTCTCTTATCACCACTGACCCTACATTGCATACTGGCCTTTCCACAAAGATAAAAAATAGATTCAAGCTGATGAAAAATTAGTTACAGCAAATAAACACAATGTGTATTTATACAGACCTCATATTCTGCTTGTAAGCAAACAATTCGTGATATTTTCTAACTAGCCTTGGGAAGAGGATTTAGACCTTTGCTGGTGTGTGCTAGCTGACTGCTGTAAAGCCTGTATGAGCATTACTGCACAGTAATTTCCAGGGACATGAGCAAGCTGACCACAGCTCAGCCACTGCCATGGGTGTAGATCCATGTTTGTAAAATAACAGCAGGTTCCCTTTCACCTCCAGTTTTAAATCTGAATTTACAAAGAGATTTTTTTTTTTTTTTTTTTTTTGCAACTCATGTAGAGAAGAAAACACACCAAAAAAGAAGAAAGCTGACACAGAGAAAACACTTTTCTGTTAAGGTAATATTGATACAGCTGTTTATTGCCCAACACACTGAGGGAAACAACACCTCAGTGAGGTCAAAGGGCTTTCAAATAAACATTAACACACTTTCTGCAGGAGTAAGTTTCAAACTGTTGCAGAAGAATGTGTCACATGAATGCAGATATTCATTCAGTATTTGCTGTTGTCAGTCCTTCTTCTTGAGTAAGAGGTGTTGAACAAGTCTCAGGCCACAACAGTGGGCTGCTCTGTGTTTTATGAACTAGAAGGAGGCTCTGGGCTGGATTTCAGTGCAATCAGAGAAAGAGAGAGGTTTAAATGCTCAAAGAGAACAAACAGAGTATTGGTTTGTCTGTCAGGTGACAGTCCTGAACAGTGTGCTATGAGGCTTGTGAGGTTTCTTTTTTCCTTTCTTTCTTTTTTTTTTTTTTCCCTATACAAAGCCAAACATGGCATGAGATATTTAGATACCCCTGCTTAAGATGCAGCAAGAGAGTTCATCTCAAACTGGTAGAGAGAAGCAAATCAAATCTCTTCTCATTGGGGAGCAGTTGGCATTTGAGATAGGCCATGACCTGTGATTGAAATGGGAGGAAGAGAGGATTCTTTCCCTGGATGTGTTTGTCTGGGCTTGTACACAATCTGAGAGCAGATACAGCTTCATACTTTTTAATCAGAATAGTATCTGCTGTGGAAAACCTCAAAACTAAGAGCTTAGGTGATTGCTGTGCTCACCTGTGGGCAGATGACACTTAGCTGATTGTGGCCAGAAAGTAGGTCAAGTGGGAGTTTTGATTTAGGTACCCAGAGAGAGAGATGAAACATATTGAAGAGACAGTTCTCATGAAAATAGGTCCCATGATCAACACAAAAGATTAATTCCAAGATAACACCCAAAACTGTCTCTCTAGTGTTGGGCAGCCCTAAACACAGCAGATATTGTGAGTGGAGCTTCTTCATTCATATTGCACTGTGACAGTCCCAGCCCTGTCCCCTGCTCTTGGCCCTGGTCAGATACACAGATGATGCCTTCTTCTAGGTCAGCAGGGCAGGGAAAAGGCAGGAGTCACAGGGCAGGACAGCTGAAAGGCTGCAGTGATAACTGAGTTGCTTGGCATGATCCATCATTGACCTCTCTATGTTGGTGGGGGTCTGATCCCAGGAACTGCTCCCTCCACCTTATCCAGCTTTCACACCACTGCTACAGAAGAGATACACAAACTTAATGTTCTTTCTGAAAAGTAACTCAGAATATCCAGCACACCTCTGTGACCACAGCACCTGATCAAACTTGATTTTAAATTACCTAATTTAATTGTAGGAAATGGCCTTTGGCCTTATGCCACTGCTTTTAAAAGAATTGCTTCAGCTCCAGTCATTATATTTATGCATGAACCACCCACTTTGATATGGAAATTGTTGCAGCCCAAGGGGATTTCATTAAGTAATTAGGGAGGAGAGCATATAATGTCATTTGCTGTAACTGGATCTACAGAGTCAATCAATAAGTGCCCATGTGTGCATGAGCCTGGAGCATTTCAATACCCTTAGCATCCTTGTGAAAAAGAAAAACAACGCAAGAGGGATCTCCTTTATCTGTGACACAATCTTGCAGTATAGGGCGTATTCTCATTGCTTAAAGGAATTGCACGAGCCATGCTGTCATATCAAACTGCACAAAGCAGGCAGATTTATTGTCTGCCTGGAAATGTTCTGCATGCAAAGAGCTTTGTGGTTCCAAGTCCTAGGCTTGACAAGCACTGCAAGAATAAAACCTGCTTTCTATCAGAGCTTTCAGAATCAGGCAGTGTTTTGCATTTATATTCCAAGTTTGCTAGTCTTAAAGGTCAGTTTTGTTCTTGAGTCTGAAAGAAATTCATGTTATTAAGTGTTAATGCAGCTGTAAATACACCCTTCTAGCTTTTTATTATTATTATTTTTCTCCTGTTCTGTTGGCTAAAACCCTAGACAGCTGGTGTTTGCTAGATTGCATTCTTAGGGTGAAGAGTTTGTCCTACATACACAGAATGTGTTCATTCCTCAGGAATCAAGTGACCACACCAGAGCTAAACAATACATAAAGCATACAATTTATTTTGGACTATGATTTCTCCAGATGCTTAAAGCTGGTACATTTATTAACTTTTGACTACAAACCACTGATTTTCAGTAGAAAAATGCATAAAAGAAAGAGCAAAATATTTTACTGGGAGTCATTATTTGAAGTTTTGCTAAACTCTTGCTGCTTTCATACCTTCTCATTTGCAGCACAATCTCTGATTGTAGGAACAAGACAAAGTGGGTGAATTTTCATTTGCAAGAAACCCATCATTAGGGCCAAAAGTTTTGAACTGACACTGACTGCACTAGAAAAATTTCCACTGGCTTTTTGGAAGCTAGAGTGGACCATTTACTTGAAGGCAGAGCGAGTCATCATGTGCAGCAGCTCAAGTCTGGTTTGCCATCCAAACAAACATCCTGTGCTGTTCAAATGGCATCCCTGGAAGGTAGGTTTGTGTTACACTCCTCAGCTGCTCTTTGGGTTGGGTGGGTGTCTGTAGGCATTATGATCCTGGGCTCACATTTTCATGGCTCAGTACAATCAAATCAACCTGAGCCTTGGGCCCGAGCTCCAGGGGTAGCTGACTTACTGTTGTTTAAGATCCACCGAAATTATTAGGAGTCATAAATGTGAGCAGTGCTGCAGTGTTTGGATGTCTGTGAATGTTTGGGTGTGAATGCCCTGCCTGTGGAGGTTTAACCTGCAGAAGACAGAACTGCTGCTTGAGGGAAATCCCTCTCTAAGTCCCACTTGTGGCCACCAAGAGCAGGGACCATGGCCTGGAAAAAGTGTAAAGGTTTTTTATCCTTTGGTAGCAGAGTTATAAAATGCCTCAGTCCTGCCAAGAAACCCATGACTTTTTTCCAATCCTCTTCCTAATCCTATAGTGTTCAGAAATTGATGGCACCAGGAAATGTTTGTGCCTTTTGCAGTCAGACTGCCAGCATGAGGCTGCCCATCTCAGACTCTGCAGTGCTCTGTGTTGAAATGTCACCCCATGCTCTGACTAAACTGTTGGCACACACTGAATAAATCCCTAATACCCCATGTGGGAAAGCCCTGGACACACATATTTTCACTGAAACTAAGGTTTCTTTAAGCAGAGGGACCAGTGGGAACTTAAAGACTTTATCAGTCTTGTGTATGGGGCTGCATTATGCAGGGAAAATATAAATCGTGGCCAAAAACATGTTTGTGAATATTTTCCCCTATTGCAATCAGTTTAATTTTGTTTATTTATGACAGTGAAGTTGCTCAAGGGTATGAGGCCACAGCTAATTAAAAGGATATGATGCATTTTAAATTCCCAAATGTGTTTCCGTTGTCTCACTGCCATCTGACTTTAAAACTCCACCCCTGATCCTTTGGAGACTCCAGGTAAGGTTGTGCAGGGAGCTGGAGTCATTATCAAAGCACTGGGTGGTTATAAAGACAGAAGAAATGGCTGAGGAGAGTGTGATGTAGCACAGGATGCCATGAGTGTGTTTGCAGATGGTGTAATGGAGAGGTCCAGCCTTGTACAAGGTGAAGAACTCCTACTTTTTGTCCTTGTTTTTGTGGGTATGCAGGAATGATGTCGTGTGTGCAGTGACATCTGCTTCACAATATGGGTTTTTTCGCTGGTTGTCAGTGCCTGGCTGGAGGATCCCATGGCAGCCACTGATAAGGGCTGGAGGAAGCAGAGTGATAGGACAGAAGTAGCAAAAGAGCATTTTGTACATCAGCAGCTGTGTGTGCTCCCTCGGGAGCCAGCAGCTGGAGATGAATTCACACGGTGGCAGCTGCCTGTGAAATCTCCTTTGGCAAAGCCAATAGTGGAGCAAATTTCATGCACATTGTAAATATGTCATTTAAAAACACTTCCAGCACGTCCTCATACCTGAAAATGCTCTCCCTGCCCTCCAGGCAACCAGCACGAGGGCTCGGTCTTCATCAGAGAGATAAACTACCATGTGCTGAGCTTCCATCAGGCAAGACTTGCTGCAAAGCTCATTTGTGGAGCTAATTTGGATAATGGAAACAAGTTCTAAATCATTTAAAGCACAACATCACAAAAACCTTCACTATGGTTGGTATTAGGTCTCCATAGGATTATCTCTGTGCTAAGTTCAGCTTGTACGGGTAAAGATATTTAAAATTCATTTTATCTTCAGTGAAAGGCAGGGGTGCCAAAACCGAATTTCAGTTAGTAGTCAAAGGTAGAGGATTGTTGTTTAAAATTTATTAAAAGACCAATATTACAATTATATATATATGAAAAGACCATAAGAGAAATTTTATATTAGATTACAGTAAAATTTAGTATTAAATTCTCTTCCAAAACAGTCACCAGAAACCTCCACGACATAGAGTGACAAGTGGTCACACTTACATTCAATATGTTCCTCATATCAGTTGTAGGCCAGGAAACAGAAACTATAACTTTAGGATAACATAACTTTAGGATATCCACATATGGATGTTGCAATTCAAACAGAGAAGCGAATCAGAATAAGCCCAGCATTTGGCAACTTTTCTGTTTAGCAGCACAGAGAACTTCTGATGTAACATCTTATTTCTCTGCAAAATTACTTAGACTCTCTTGACTTAGAGTCAAAATTACTTATGACTTTCCATATAATTCCAGATATTTGATTTTGAAAAATAAACTGATATACCATAATTTAAAGGGTCTTTTGAGTGTTACAAGTAGTTTCACATGGGTATTAGGATGTCATCTCACTAGTATGAGACTCAAGCAGAGACCCAAGCAGAGACTCCAACATTTCTCTTTGTGTTGGTAATTATATGTAAAAATCACAAACAGATATATGTATCATCCCTTCACACATCCACAAAAACTCAGCCCTGGAAATCAAGGTGGTTAAATCCAACAAAAACTTATTTTTCCTTCTTTGATGATATCTTCAATTCTAATGTGATTGAATTTCAGGAAAGACTCAAAATATCTCATATTTGCCCTGAATTGTATCAATACTAAAAAAATCCCTGAAATAAATATGTTAAAAATTGTTCTATTGAGGGAAGCAAAATTTTGAGCAATTCTTGCAATATTCTTCTCAAAAACCTTTTATATTTTAAATAATTTTGTTACCAAAAGAAACTTTTTTAAAAGTTTGATTTTCTAAGTAAAGGAGGCTGCTATTCTATCTACATAACTCTGTGAACTATATATATGTTAGGTTTAAAAAAATACACGAAGAAGGACAGATAAATACATTATTTCCATAAATAATGAACACAGGTTAATAGTAGTCTAATCATAATTTCAACTAGACATGTCCAGCATGCTGAGATGTTGCTTCTCACCAGGGCTTTAACTATTGGTGTGACAATAATGGTTAGAAGTGGCTCATAGACTGCTTACTCTGAAAACCTTACAGAATGTTCTGTTGATACATTTTTGAAGGCAGGCTAAAAGTCAAATTTGAAATGTTTTTTGTTTCCCATTATTCATAGCTGCCATCATGGGCATCTTATTAACTGGATATGGTTGTTGTATGTTTTCCCAACCTATAACTATCTAGCCATTTGGTTTTTGTAAAAATGTTTGTTCTTCCCATATACAGAAAATAGAAACATAACTTCCTTTCTCTGCAACCAAACCTGTCCTGCAGTAAAGGCAATATATAACTTAATGGTTAGAGCCTTAATTTACAACAGAGTATCTGAGAGGGATATTGTATCCATATTTAAGCAAATATCTTAAACACAAAATTACATAAATCTATACAGAGCCATTTCTAGACATGACAGCATTTCTAACAAAACTGAGATAAAATGCTTGTGATCATGGTCAGGTATCCTTATAGCCCTAGAAAGCAGGGAAAATCAGAGCAGGTGAGCTTTTTGGCTGAAGAAAAGGAGAAAAAGTGAGAGCTGATGCACTGATGGTATGGCAAGGGCTCTACAGTATCTGCTTCATGTGGAAATGCTGCAACCACCCACACTGTGTGAGGCGGTGATGTGATGCATATTTTTAGTGCTCTGGATTAATGTGAAATAAAAGGGTCCTCAGCTGAAAGCTCAGCACACCCAAAGTGTATCCACCCAAAACCCGGTGCAGGGCGAGCAGTTCTGGACAGGACTTTTCAGGACATTTGGAGAGTTTGGAGCTGCCTAGATATTGCATTGCCATCTAGTGAACGTCACTGAGACTGCATGGTGAAGCCGGGAAGCTGAGATTCCCAGCACTAAACAAATAGAAAAAGAAGCAGAGGCTTCAGAAATGTTCGGTCGGATGATCATTATGCAGTGGCAGGAAGAAAGTCTTGTTAGAACAACCCAATCTCTTTCCTTCTTTTTCTAAAGGAGCACGAATCCATTTTGTGAGGGCACAGTAAGAGAAATTTGAGTCTCAGCTCTTTTTATTTTCCTTTCCTGGATGCAGAAGAACTCAAGGAGGAGTCCTCGGTACTCCCTCCCTGTAAATAGAGAACGGAAAAGCTGCAGGTGTCCCTTGCACAGCGTTTCCTCTTTCAGCTCAGTATCTGCTCGAAAATAGAATGCAAATATGGAACTCTCATTTCTCATTCAAAATTTTTCACCTTTTGCCTTTGGGAGTGCTCCACAGTTTGCACATATCTCCTACCCTGTGAGAGTTGTAAAGCATTGGTCTCTGCCACTTCTGCTGGGTCTGTGGCATTCCCAGGCTTTGCTGTATGGATGCATGTGGACCATCGTGGCTGGACATCAGATGCCTACCAAAGCCAGTCTATCCCTGCCCTCTCCAGCTGGGCAGGGGAGAGGAAATACCATGAAAGGCTCGAGGGTCAAGGTAAGGACAAGGAGAGATCAGTCACCAGCTACTGTCCTGGGTAAAACAAACCTAACTCAGGGAAACAAGTTTAATGCATTGCCAATTAAATCAGAGTAGGGAAATCAGAAATAAACACATATCTTAGAAATACCTGTCCCCCACCCCTCCCCTCTTACTGACCAAAACTTTATTCCCAACTCTCTACTTCCATGCTCCAAGTGTCACAGGGGAACGGGGAGTGGAGGTTGTGGTCAATTCCTCACATGTTGCCTCTGCTGCCTCTTCCTCCTTGGGGGAAGGACTCCTCACAGTCTTCTCCTGCTCCAGGGTGGGCTCCATCCCATGGGAGACAGTCCTCCATGAAGTTCTCCAATGTGGGTCCTTCCCACAGGCTGCAGGTCTTCATGAATTATTCCAGTTGTATCCCTCCTGTGGGCTGGAGTCCTTCAGGAACACAATGCTACAGCGTGGCTCACGGGCACAAGTCCTGTCAGCAAACCTGCTCCACCATGGGCTTTCCACAATGCCACAGCCTCCTTTGGCCATCCATGTGCCCCAGCATGGGTTCTTCTACACTGCAGGTGGATCTCTGCTCCCCCATGGACCTCCCTGGGCTGCAGGGGCACAGCTGCCTCACCATGGGCTGCCCCAGGGGCTGCAGAGGAATCTGCTCCTGGAGCACCTCCTGCCCCTCCTTCTGCACTGACCTGGGTATTTGCAGGGCTGTTTCTCTCAGATAGTCTCACTCATCCCTCCAGCTGCAATTTCTCCTGCACAGGAGAAATTTCCCTCTTCTTTAGTACGTAGAAGCACTACCATTACTGCTGATGGGTTGGCCCTTGGCCAGCAGTGGGTCCATCTTGTAGCCAACTGGCTCTGTCAGACATGGGGGCAAAAATAGTCAATATTTTCAAAACCATATGCCTTTTTGTATCTAACCATGACATTCAGGGTTCCAGACTGCAAAAGATCACTTCTTTCAAAACACTGTTTTGGAATATCCAAGAAGTGACTGTAAAAAAAAAAACAAAACCAACAAAAAACTTAGAAAATATTAGCAAGAGAAATTTATAGAAAACTGCTCCTGAATTATTTAGTTGGGTATTCTTGCAATTCATTTCTTCTGCTTAGAAAGAGGTTTATGAGAGGTACCATAAAAGGGCTAAGGTGTGAATAAAGAACAGCAGAAGAGTTAAATTTTAAATAGCTGGTCTCATATCAGTCAATAATATAAATTGGGTGCTCATCAAGGGAGGATTGGGGGTCTGAGATGAGGATAGGCAAGGCTAGTTTTCTGAGAGGGACTCTGCCAAAGCTAGATGTATGGTATCAGTGACTAACCCACGTGATTTCTGTGGCCTCCTGCACTCATGACCTCTCTTTCTGCCTGGTTTTCAGATCAATGTTTAAAAGCCAATGTTTAAAATGTGTTTAAAAGCCCAGTCCTGGAAAATGCAGGTATAGAAAAAGATTGTAAACTCATCTAGCAAGACTTCTCATTGGAATATTTGAGGTATCAATGAGTGACAAGTGATGTGATATGGACTCCATGGGAGACACATGACTTCCTAAACCAGATACTAATAAAAAGTGAATTGTCTTAAGATATATTGCATTTATATAGGTAGGCAACTGAGATTGTTGTGAGCATTCTTGCTTTTCCTGGTTGGTTTGCATGTTAGGCACACACCCACACTTGGCAGAGTATCAATAGTGAGCAGTTTGGGGCTGGTGGGCTGCAAACTCATGGGTGATATAAGGTTTATGATGCCCCAACCTGCCCAATGCCCAAGGCTTGCTGCAATCAGCTTTCTAGTTCTTCTTGTGAAGTTCTTCACCCTGCATTTCACCTTACAGTTATCAGCCTACACATCCCTCCTGCATCTGCAGCTGTTCTCCCTATCCTAATCTTCCAGAGTGCCATTATCCTCATTATTTTGAAAGGGGGTACCCAAGAATTGTTGATATGGCTGTTCAGGTGGGTTTTGTCACAAGTCATTCCCATCACCATGGAGATGCCCTTCATTCTTGCCTACTTCTAAATTTCATTCCCCACCTTGCAATTTTTGCTTTAAAGCCATATATTAGGGAGAAAGTAGAGCACAGTAGATGAGTTGCTGAAATAGACAATTAGCATTTTCCAGTAATGTACACACACAAGGCTCAGCAACCAATTAGAGCTGCAAAATCTGTTCCAGACTGAAGCACATCTCAGTTATTTTAGCACGACGTGGGAGGGAAAGCAATGGCACAATAGCAAGATAAAATATAACTGCAGTTACTCGTAAAATAATATTTACAGGCAATGCTTTACTGGAAAAGATGTCCTGTAAAAGATATTCATCTGAAGGGAGCTCTGTCATTTCTTGTAGTCTCACCACCTCCTATCCTTCTTTAGGTTTTGTTTCTGAAAAGTTGCTGTTACAGTTTCTGTATACCATGAAAATACATCTTTTGCCTGTAAACATATTTCAGCATCCTTTGTGCAATGCTGAGAATTTCTCATACCTTAGAGCTGATGACCAAATAGGTGAATTTAAGCACTTGTCAAAAATTTAAACACTCATAAAACTGTGTTACAGGTCTATCAGATCTGATTGATCAGAGATAGTTGCCTAAATTGTCTCCTCTGAGTGCTGCATTACAGAGATTGAAACATAAAGTCAAATATACTAATTCTAGGTAAAACCACTCATGAATAGTTTAAACTGATATCTGTTTGACCTGTTCTGTCTCAGTCCTTTGTGAGAATGTTAATAAGATTCAAATTTCAGCTTTTAGTGAACAATGAGATATTAAACATTGTGGAATAATGGCTTTCATTTGTTATCTGGGAGGGTTTGATGTGGTGTCATCTAACCTCTACCACCAGGGCTGCTGACCATTCATGTTCCTGAAGCTGTGAAGTAAGGCTTGCAGGACTCTCTTACCAGATGAATTTGAGTTAAATACCCTCTTGAAGGTTTTCACAGCAGCATGAGGCATTATCATGCTAAACTATCTGTATATATTTGCCTTTCTTTATTTTTGTGTAAAATTTCAGGGACCACCAGCCTCTCCACTCAGGAATTCCAGACAGAACATCCCCTTTGGGGAAAAAGCAGCCTTAAACAGAAGTATTTAAAGGTTTTGATTGTTGGTGCTCCAATGCCTAGGGGGTGCTTGGCTCCAGAAAGGGATTCAAGTGAAGCAGAGGGTAAAATCTGGCTTTTCATCTGGATTCATAAAATCCGCTGTTCTAAGAAATAGATCTTCTAAACTCCAAAAAAACTGATCCACATTTTTCCTTCCTTGAGGAGAAGATGCATTTAGCACTTGTGTTAAGAGGTTCTGCACCAGGATGGAAAGGGAGATCAAGAGTTTCTGGTCCTAGGTTTTTGCCTACTTCTGATTCTAACCCAGTAAGAATTAAAACTCACAAAAGGAGTCCTCTATCTCTCAACCACTATCCAAACAAAAGCAAAAATCTTCTTCATCTTTATGGATTAAAAATCATCTTCCTCTAGGACTTCAGCTTCGTGTGAAGGAATGACCTCAGCTTATTCTCCGAGTTGGTGTAATCCAAATGGATTCACATCAGAATAAGAGCTTTTGGAATGCACATATTCCACATTCTGGCTGATACTTCTGGCCATTAACTTCTTCTTACTGCTAGAAAAATCGTGCAAGTCTATTAAACTTGTTCAGAACTATACCAAGATGACATGTATGTACATCCATTCAGCAAAACAGGTGATGCTCCTGGGTACTCAGGGAAGTCTTTGCTGCCTGGAAGATTAGATGTCTGCTGGAATAGATTTCCTGAATTAAGCTCTTAACTGCACTGACTTGTCATTGAATTAAGTATATGCTTTGCCAGAAGTTCTTTCTTAATGCATTCCCACTGCTCATAGGGAAAATGGAAATAATTAGTGGCTTCTGGTTACCTTTTTCTCCTTCTTTTCTGTCAGTGTGACTCTGTGAATGTCAACAGTGCTCTTCATTTTCTCCTGCTGAAGACAACCAGGCTGAGCTTGTCAAGACTGCAGAATAAAACACAGCTCCTATCACAACACAGCGTGTGTTTGTGGAGGGGGTGCTTTCACTGTGGTGATAACTTCTGATTTTACAAAACAGACCCAGTATTTGACCAGCATAAAGACAGTTACACCTGTGGAGTCAATGCAGGGAAAAGGAAATGCTTCCACTTTTCTGGTAAAACACAAGAAATGTCAGTACCCAAGAGTACCTTCACCTCCAGCAGGCTTTTACTTTCTGCTGCTGGGTTTAGCTCCTGTCATGAAAGTATCAATCAACAAATTTAACTTTGGAAGCATTCGCATGGGGGCTTTCCAGATGGAAAAAATATGAGGGCAAAATAAGGGCAAAAATGTGCCTTTCCCAGTTCTACACATAGATATTCTGGTGAAGTTGAAATTGCAAATCTAAGTCACATGAAAGAGCACATACAGAGCTCTGTGTAATTCCTGATTTGTCCACACATCCTTGGTGTTACACAAGGGATGCTGGGCAAGAAGCACAGTCCTGGAAGTTTTGGGTGGACCTACTTATATCAACCATGTATTTAAAAAAAAAAAACCCCAAAACAATGCATAGAACTTAAATGAAACCCTGGTCTTAGTAAAACACTGCAGAATAATAATGGCCGTTAAAATTTGTTTTAGAGTTGCATCCAATCTGTCATCTAGCAGACACTTATTTTCAGCCAGCATAATTTTTGACTGCCTATGCTGAGATGAATAGAACTTGTGAAAACCCGGACGCCCTTTGGGTGGCGCCTGCTGCAAAGCATTTGGTTTCTCTTCTTACAAAATAGAACTGTCAAAAGTTCCATCCTGGTCTTGCCTGGGTGGGCTGTAAATCCCTGCCTGCTTTGGATACCGCTGGGAGAGGGTGAAACTACAGAGCATCAGGGCCAACTGATTGGCAAAGAGGGAACAGGGAATGGAAAATTAACGCCATTTATTTTCCAATTTATTTACCAATGCAGATTGCATTTGGTATGTGCAAGTAATTTGTCTTTCTGGTTTCTGTTTTTAAAAGGCTACTGAGAAAAAAAAATAAAGGAGCTGTAAGCATATTTTATTAGTTATTAAATTTAATTTTTTTTTATTATGCTGATGTGTACACCTATGAATAAAACAAGCCCTTCCCTACTCTTGCAGTTAAAAGTACGTAGAAGGCATTAATTTTCTTTCTTTTTCAGGGTATAGTAACATGTTTATATTACCCGAACAGACAGTAGTAGGCTAGGTGGGAAAAACAGGTTTCAACACATGCTTTGAGTGCATAATTGCAGCCAGAGATCAAGAGCTGGCACACCCACTCTTGGGTGTTAAGTGTGTGGGCTGTTAGATCTTCGGTCAGATCCGACTTTCAAAGTGACCAGCAATTTTGCACATAAGGATCTGGGGTGGGTGGGGAAGGTGGAGGCATGAGCACTGCCAGTCTCACCTCCCACCCAGCCTGCTGGGCCAGCAGAGCCAGCAAACAGTGTTGTGTTGTGCACCTGGATGTGCTAACTCCTGCCAACACGTCCAGCTCCAGGGATTTGAAAACAGCCTCACACCGAGCTTGGCTTCCTGGGTGTGTTTTAGAACTTCTTCTGTTTGGACATGCTGGTGCTTACCTTGTTCCACAAAGCCTTCTCCTTTTTTGTGATCCAGAACATAAATCACAGAATTAGAGTATTCTGAGGTGAAAGGGACCCACAAAGATCATCAAATCCAGCTCTTAAGTGAATTGCCCACACAGGGATCAAATACACAATATTGGTGTTATTAGCACTGAGTTCTGACCAACAGAGACAATAAATGTTGTATACCACTGGTATTTCTAATGTATCACACAGCAACATGCCCTACTAGGATGCAGCAATGTGCCAGAGTAAAATGATTTAACCAGGTTAGCTGTAGCCTCAGTTATTCATCAATTTATAAAATCAGTTTCTAGAAAAATAAAACATACCCCAAATATCAAGAAAAGAGAAACGAGAACTTATTATTCAACACAGAAAGCTTTATTTACAATTAAACATAAGGATATCAGACAAAAAAATTGAGCTTTATTTTATTTGTATTTTCATTAATGTTTCTAATGAAAGTTTACCCTGCACTGTTTGAACAAATGTAAATACTTAACATTAGCCTTAGTATGATGAATTAACAATAACTGTAACTGATGCTTTGGATAAAGTAACTACAAACCACAATTCAAGTGCAGTCTAGGTGCTGGACATAGTTTAAAAGCCCAAACCTGCATTGACATCAATGAGATTGTGCATATGGACAAACACATCGTTCTGTCCATATAAAATTTGGCCCTGAGACATTTAAAATCATGGCCTGACCTCCTGGATCACTGCTGCTGGAACACCACATAGTACTAAACAACACTAGTAAAGCAAACACGAACTTACTGACAGTGTATTTGAACTCAAATAAAATGAAGCTGAAATGTTAATGGATCAAAACCTACAGGAGGACTGCTGTTGTTCCTTTCATGTTAGATCCAGACACAAAAGACATTTTATTATGAAAAGTTGGTGTCAGATCTTGAACCACAGCAGGACTGTGACTGTCTCAGAGGAGATGGGGCTTAATAACTTCAGCTGTTCTCATACTTTTTTGAACAGTCCATAGGACTCTAGGGATAGCTTCAGTGGTGTCAAATTGTCCCCAGACTAATCTGGGAACACAGCATCACATATGACACCAGCAACAATGTGAAAATGAGAGAAAGGTGTTTTTCATTGACTAGCCAGCACCATGAGTGATGAAATACAGGGGCTGAGAGCAGCCCTCGCCTCGAGTGTCACATCAGCTGCCCTGGTAGCTGGCAGCTCCAGCTCACAGCTGGAAGGAGAGTGCAGCCATGGATCTCACAGACCCTACCTTCAACAATAATGTCTTGGGATTTCTGTAACTCATCAGCCCTACTGAGAGCTACAAAACTTTGCCCATGAGGAACAATGGAATAAAACACCAGCGTTATAGTCAGTTGGATTTTCCCTTTATTTCCAAAGGTAAGAACACCTTACTAAAGATATCCAGCCAAAAACATTGTCCTTTACTAGCAAGATGACCCTTTCTGGTTTAAGGTCCATTGTAGCATTGTTTCCAAACAGCAGGATATGAGAGGGTGATCATGTCTGATTCCCCTTTTTCTTAGCAACTCTTAAATAAGGGGATAAAAGGTCCAAAAAGAAATCTTAGAAAATGTCAAACTTAGGCTCTTATTCTGAATTTATAGAATCTATGGAAAAATCTATGGAAAAAACCGCAACACTCTGTATTTGCTCCATTTACTCTCAGAATAAAATATAGCATTCAGATCAAATGAGAAAGCCAACTATTTATGGAGTTGTCAGTGTTTGCTACATGTCTAGAGGCTGATGTACCTCATTAAACAAATGGTTGCACAAATTTCCTCGTGGCAGATGGCTTATCAGTAAGTAATTGGGGCTACCTGTTTTCATTTATGTGCTACTGTAGCAAGTGGAACTCTCTGATGTTTGATCAAAATCGTTATCTCAGTCTTTCCTGTCTCTGAAGCATTTTGGGTTATTTTCTCTTGGCCTGTCAGGTGACAGATCATTCTCCAAGGGAGGCCTTGGGCTAGGTGGGCTTAGGGCAGTGCAGA
The DNA here is from genome assembly GCA_013400435.1 of Pycnonotus jocosus. Taxonomy (NCBI): domain Eukaryota; kingdom Metazoa; phylum Chordata; class Aves; order Passeriformes; family Pycnonotidae; genus Pycnonotus; species Pycnonotus jocosus. The sequence continues at coordinate 345,168 of VWYP01002916.1, read as the reverse complement.
GGCTGGTGTTCAAACAAGAGCCAGAAATCAAAGCTCACAGGAGGCAACAGGAAGAGCAGTGGAGCAAGTTAGGAGTTAGGGTGTGGTTCAGATTAATAAACAGGAGCCAAATGTTGATGAGGTCTGTCAACATGTGGATGACTGTGGTGTATCTAAGAGCTATCTCCATACAAAACGTATGAACCATATATTTTAGTAAGTCTTTTATAAACTTCATGTATTATAGTTAGTAACTTTACATAATAAACTTCACATTCAATGCAATTCACATCCCTGAATAGAGGACAGAGAGCAGTTCTATTGCAGCAGCTTCCATTCCTTGAAGGAATAGAGAGAAGTATTGCAATGAGAGCATCTAGAGCACAGCATGAGTTCCAAATTGTTGTCATTCCCAGCCTGTGCTCAGAGACGGAGCATCAGCAAGCGGCTTTCATTTTTCTTGCAAATCCAGAAGAAAATGTGTAGCAAGTTGCATAAATGGCAGAAGGTGGACTAAAGTCCAACTGCACCTCAACTTCAGTCTGCTTGAATGCAATTTAAAATGTATAACAAGTTTCAAATAAAGTCTTTAGACAGTGGAGTTTCCACAGTGGCTTCTTTAGTGATGTCAGAAGTGTGGACCTTCAAAAACATCACCTTATTTGTGTTAGTAAGCTGGTCTTCTCAAAATGGAAAAACATGTTGAATTCCATAGCTCATGGATTGACTGTGCCTCGAATCATACCTTTTGTCTCTGAATTTTACCAAGCTGCTTAGCTGAAATTTCAATTAAACATTGACTGCCTCTGAAGCCTTTTCACCTGTTGTGAAAAAAAATCAGAATTCAGCATATGGTGACATAAGTCTTCAGCTTGACAATACCTCTTTAATATAGTTCACTTTTCACCATAATGCTCATGTCTCTGCACTTCTTTTAAATAACTCCAGAAATGTGTTTGCTTTCCCAGATATCAGCACATCAATCCACCACTTGGTCAGTCTGCCCCTGATGAGAGTATATTTGCCTCTGTGGGGTAGGTATGTCCAGACTAACATTACAGTGATGCACCTCTGAGAGAAAGTGAGAAACCATCACTCAATAGAAAATGTCATTTACAGAGGGTTCTCTGAACCTCAGGCAGGGGAATGTCCTGGGAGAGCACAGCAATCTGCAGCTGTGTGGCTTCTGTTTCAGAAAGGTGCTAGAGGACACTTCCGAGCAGTTTAACAGTCTTGGACAAAATGTTGATTTTAAAGAAATCACAACAAACAGAATGGTTGTTCTTCTGATGCAGTTCCTGATGCCCTCCCCTGAGTTAAGAACATCCTGAAAGATTTAGGATGGGAAGAGGACTTGAAAATATTAGGCCAATTATCTGGATGATTTCCTACAGAATGACTACTGAATTTTCTAGCATGTGAAAAAATAAGAACAGCGAAACAGGTAATAATTCTGAACTCTTGAAACCCTGAGGAGAAGTCATTGCTAGAACGGAGCTGTTAAGTGGTTACTTACTTATTTTAATTTCTTTGACCTGCATATGAAATAGGACCCCAGGAAGGCCAGGAACAGCACAGAGCCTCCAATTATCAATGCCATCTGCAGCATGCTCAGCAGGTCGAGCCGACTGGAGATTTTGCTTCTGAACATTTCTGCTTTCTCATCCCCAATAACAGCAGACTGAAACAGTGCAAGAAAAACATCAGTGAAAGGTACCTATGAAAGACCTCACTTGCCAAATATACTCTTGCTGTGGTGCAAATCACAGCATGAGTTTAATTACTCAGTTAAAGGGCACCAAGACTAAAAAAGCTAGGTAGTTTTTTTATTTGTTTGTTTGTTTGTTTCAAAATAGAGAATATTAATAGACATAAAATATACTAACCTCATTTAGCCAAAGAAGAGGGAACACATAGGGTTTTTTAACTTTTTTTAAAGGACTGAAACGAGAAAATAAGTACAGTATGTTACTTTTATTTTGCTGCATAAGCCAAATTTCTACTTAAACATTTTTCTTCACCTATAACTTTATTTCTGGCTTCCAGATGTACCTTTAAAACATACTTTTGGAGTAAAAAAAAAAACAAAACAAAGCAAAACTACAATTAATAACAGCCATTTTACATACTGGGCAACCATCATTTTCAGTCTACTCTTCTGTAAATGGGCAGTCAGACACAGAGAGGGTTGAAGATGTGGTGTTTATATGTACAAGATGCCAAAGGCATGTTTAGCCATGTACATCTGGGCCAATGAAGAGGAAAAATAAAACAGCTAGAGACCCACTGACCCTTGTGATAAAATCATCTAGTGACAGGGAATACATAAATTCTCTTTCTCATTGAATTTATTACAGGAAAAAAAAAAAAAGTCTTTTTGTTCATTCTCATGGCCCCATTTGGGTTCTATAAGAATGTTATTTTTAAGAACATTTTGCCTTGCAAGCTTCTGTAGGGAAATCAAATGTGTGTTAAGATACTTGGGCAGTGTCCTGCACAGGAAAATTTACTCTGAACAAGCTTTGGGGAAGTACTTTTACTCCTTCTTTTCCAAGACATTTCTACTGATGCTCTCATAGACCAATCAGTCCACTTAAAAATTCTTTAAAAATACAATAAAGAAGTAGCACTTACTCAATTCTTGTTGAAGGCTTCACAAGAAGGTTTACTTGCAGCCTTTTTGCAAATCGTAGTGTAAAACCAGTCACCTAAAACCAGTGAAAACAATTCAACAAAAAATTAATTTAAATTTCTTAATTAGATGCCAAAGTCTATAATATAGACTGTTTCAAAATGCACTTTGGGATTATTTTATCCTTATGTTTTGAAGGATTTGTTTTTATGAAATGGCAATGTTTCTAAGGGTTTCTCATTTCTCATAGAAGTTCTAATTTTGTGGCTTTGCCATAGTTACATTTGTAATTTACATTTAAACTTAGAGACAAAGTTAAAAACTACAGTCATGGCATACTTCATATAAAAATATGATTCTGGCTCTTTTTTTCCACCAAAAATCAGCTAAATTTTCTTTTTCAAAATTAAGGATATTTAGCTTGCATTGGGCAGAAAACAAACCTTTCATATCAGGACAAACATATGTATGCAAAGGTCAAATCTTTTTTTCATATCTTTCTTCTACTCTCTGTCTTTCACAAAAAAGGGCTGTGATTCTTGAAAATTGTGTAATATTTAGGAAAATCTCGTTGTTATCTCTACTCCAAATAAGGTGAAACAACTTCATCTCTCTTCATTGAAGTTACATAGTTTAGCTGACTAATTTTAGTGAGAAATTATCAATTTCACCTTTTCATTCAAAGTAAGAGCAAAATAGAATTTTAGAAACTTTGAATTCATCATACAATCAGAAAACTTTGGTACATACTCTTAAAGAACTGAATCACTAAAACAGAAATAGAGGTAAATTTGTAAGAAGTCAAAAAATTCATTCTGTTTGGGAGATCTGCTGGACAATTCAAGTCACAAAGGTTTAAATTAGGTGTATTTAAATCAGACTGTTCAGACTTCTAGCAATAGGAAATAAACTCATCTATGTTTATTTAGTTTCAATTTAGATAGTAATTATCCAAAAATGGCTAATTATAGAAAATGTTCTTAAAAATTAAGTAGAGGAAACAGAAGTTTCATATAATATAATTTCCTCAAAGTACCTGAAGATCATAGAAAAGCACACTTCACATACTTCACAGTTTGCACAATCTATTCAATCCCACATTCCCAATAAGTAAAAATCCAAACAGATTTTCCAAACTTTGAAGGTCAGAATGAGATAAAGTTCTGCTCTAAATTTCCCCTGCTGAAACCACACCACTTTGAGAGCAGACTTTAGAAAAGCAAGCGTGAAAATATTGCACCTTCTGCTTGTCCCTCTGGGAAAAGGCCAACTCACTACTATTAAATTTAAACATTGCAAGTTTCCCAAGGTACAAGTATTAAATACTTGGACTTACAGGCTCTATGTCTAGATATGTCTCATGCTCCTTTTCATTTGGGCTCAGTCCTTCCACATTATGCAATATAGAATCACTTGCATGAAGAAAATGAGGAAGAGAGATATATACTGGTCTTTCTATTAAAAAACAAACAAACAACACAACAAACTCCTTTGAATCATTAAGTCTTGCTTTGCTACTCATCTTCATAGGTCACTTTCCAAACATAGTTTTGCTATACAGATGTACAAGCCAGATAAAAAATGTTAATAGTTTAACACCACCCCCCCCCAAAAAAAACTACAACCCAAACCAAAACAAAACCCCAAAATTCAAGCATTTTTTTATTTATTTTTTGTGATGAGGAAAATTTGCCTAGTGAAATAAACTGCAGTTACAAATCCTGCTTGCCTTGTGTCTACACCGTGGAGCTGGCAGTGCTCCTGAGGTGAGGATGTGACTGTCACTGTCTCCCCCCCACCTTCATGATCTTGTTTTTGCCTGAAGGGACCTCTCCCAGTTCACTCTGCACCAAATGCAGGCTCAGCATATATTTATTTTACCAACACCACACTAAGCCATTCCTGTCTGTGTACACACATGCAGTTGTGTACATACCCACCCCCACCGTGTGTGTGAATTGCCACAGACACAAGGTGCAGAGCTCTCTCTGGCTTTCACACAGTGCCCCTCCTTTCCTTTCCTTTCTCCACACACATTCCTGCAGTTCCAGTACACAGTCTGTGGTACGCCGACTTTGCATAGCACTATGTAAAATACAGAAATATCGCAATCTGGGGCAATGGGGCTGCAGAAATGTGAGTGGTCTCACAAGCAACCCGTGGAAGAATTCACAGACAAACATCCTGGATACCAGAGGAACACCTCAGCTACAGGATGTGCTGTCCCCAGTGGAATGGCTTGTGTGGCAGCAGAGTGTCACCACCATACTTGCTTTGCAGGCACTGATGTCCAGGACTCCAGCCAGTGTGCAGTTCTCTGAGATCTCCTTATCCGTACAGAAGCAGATATTGTCTCCGACCTCCGTGGGTGAGGCAAACGCCTCCCGGGGGACTGAGAATCGATACAGTGTGATTCCCTTCACCACCTGCTTGCTCTGGAACACTCCATAGATTGATCTGAGCACAAAAGGGGAGAAACATGGTTCAGCCATTTGGATTAAAAGTCTAAATTCGTGGCAGTGCTCCTGAAGGATCTTCCAGCTGCCTCTCTCTTAAAAGAAACTGTAGGTGTGCACTCCACACCCAATCGAATAGGGAAAGGTTTATGGCTTGCCCCTTGCATTTCTTATAAGGCAAAGGACCCAGAAACTTCTTTGCTGTCCTGTCAGTAGTTGGCTCAGTGCCAGCACAGAGCATTGATTGGGCTTGGGAAGCATAACTCAATACCTGTTATCAATTTCATTGGGCGAGGGCCAAACAGCCCACCTAAAACATTAAGTATTTAAGAAAAGGCAAAAGGAACTCAAGGGCTTTTTGGATCGTCTTAGCAAGGAACTAGAGGCTTGTCTGACACCTAGGCTTTCTCTTTTGTTTCTGTAATGTTTATTATTTTTCATTTATTAAACATTTTGCTTTTACAAAACACATCTGAAGAGCTGTCTCACTATTAATAAGCCATTTCTCTGCAAGGGCTGGACCTTCAAGGTATGGGAATCCCCATAAGAAACAACTCCCCCAGGGACCCAATGTCCAGGCTCCTGCCACACTGCTGAGTGAATTGTAGAGGAGTTCCTCTGTAGGGGAGAATATTCCACACCTTCACCAAGGGATGTACACGCTCAGTGGTGAACATGACAATACACAAAACAGACAAAAGTTCAAATACTAATAATACTAATAATAAACAATACAGACAAAACTAACAAATTAATTGAGATCTCTTTTCCCTACACACAACTACACACGCAGTCCTTATGAGGTTCTTGAAAGTTTCTGGACTACAGTGGAGATGCTTATCCATATAGAGCAGCTCTGATATTTTGCTGACCTCATGATAATCTAAGCTTTATGATGCAGACAACATCCTGCATGTAACCTTATTCCATTGCATATGAATCAGAATACCACTTAAGCTTCTTTTTTGCTAATTCATTATCAGCTGATATAGAGATGTGGTTGCTACACAGTAATGTAACCAGGACACCAACATCTTGTACTGCAGCCAAACAAAAGAAGGGTTTTGCAACATGGACAGAAAAATTTTTTCCTGACCCTGCTTTTGCAGGACCTTTGGGCAATAGTTATTTTCCTTTACTGTTCATGAATTGTGAGAATTTTGTCTGGACAGATCTCTCAAACTGTGTGCAATCAATCCAAAGAATTTTATCATTTCTCACCTGCATTTCTCCCTTTTCTGTGAATTGGGAAATGTTTTCCAGTTTGTGGATCAAATTGTTTCACAAAACCCTCTTTAACTTCCTATAAAAACACTGATCTCTGAAAACAAATACACTACAAGTAAAATTTCCCACTTTAACCAGCATAAAGGAAGCATCTGTTTCCAGGCAGCAAAGTAAATAAAGGGTTTGAACCTCCCAAAGTAAATACAGTGTGATGGACATTAAATCTTTAACATTTCTTTCAGTGATCCCACTGGAGAACCCGGGGACACTGGATAGCCCAGCAGAGGCAACAGGCTTAAAAGTCATCAGCATGGGATGTATTAAGCAGGCTTGTTTGTTTGTAAATACATAAAAATAAAATAAGTAAAAATATCCTGTGAGAAAACAATTTGGAGTATCTATTGAATGACAGTAAACACTGTTCTGCATAGATGACTTTTTCCAGACATGCCAAACATGGACCTAACTGGACCCTGCTGTACCTGTTGCCTTCTCAGACCAAACAAGGCTGGGTCCTGATCTTAGAAGAAATTCAAGACTTTGAACCCTGTGGCCCTCAGTGCCTTTTACAGATCTCTAACAGCTCACAATGTCACATTTTCCTGAATATACATCTGTAACTGACTGAAATGAAGTATATTGTATTAGCTTGCTACTTGACATAAAAGTGCTCTGAATCATGAGCACAGCTCAGAGCTTTACTTGTGTTTTAGATGGAAGGTTTATGTTGCACTGCCTGGCTGACCTGAGCCTAAGCACAGCCACCCTCTGAAAGCAAAGAGCACTCAGTGCATGCTCAGGTGTGAACACACTCCAGGAAGAGAGCAGCCTACCTGCAAATATCAGAGGAGAAGAAGCGTAGTACCTGATCCTTTTGAACAAATGGTGGGAAGGATGCTCCATCTGTGAACAGAATAAAACAAGAGCTTGAAAGCAATTCTACTTACAAGACGTGATTTAATTTCTAGCTCAATACCCAGTTGCTACTTTTCTGTATAGCTGTGACAAAAGTAAACAATGAGTCACTTGTGGAGAAAAGGTTTATGTAAGTTATTGCACATTGACAGACACTTCACAGATAAGATGTAATTGGTTTTGAATGTGAGCCGAGATATAGCAGCATTTTTTTTCTCCCCCAGATTCGAAGCTCTATGATCAAGCCCATTTAAAACAGAGGATATATATTAAATAATAATAATAATTTAAAAAAACCCCAAAACCTGCTTAATATGAAGCCAAAAACCTGCTGCCATTGCTTCAAGGTTTATGCAGTCTATAGACCTAAACCTTCCTGGACATGCTTGAGCCACCTGCAGTTATGACACTCAGTGCTTACAAGAAGCACGGCTTTAGATTTCAACATTATCTATTTAATAATCAAGGCTAAACCTTTTCCACCAAAGATTGCTCAAGTGGACATCAAAGCTGAGGTCCTTCTAGAATTAATGGAAAGGAGGGAGCCACTTCTAGAGCACAATCTATCTCACCCCATAGTAGATATGCAAAATAAGTCAGAGGAGCAGCACTTTGGTGTTGTTTCTCTCCACTTGCTCTAAAAGAGTGCAGACATTCAGATTTGTATTTCTGCATTGCAAGCACCCAGAGTTATGTAAGAGGAACCTCTGCCGTTTTCCCAGTTAAGGTGTTGCAACAAACCTTTAACCAGTACATTTGTTAGTTTTTGTGACAATTTCTGTTTAGTTTCTTAGGCAGCAGCCATAACCAAACAATTGCAAACATTTTTGAATCCAGCTGGCAAGAGCACGAGGGCTAAATTACATACAGCCACTTGCCTGCTGCTGACAGAAGCACTTTTTTTCCAAGATTCAAGATCATCCTAAACACACACTGTGTTTCTAAATCGTGGCATTCTTGTAAGGTTGGCAAACATGGATTCATGTCAAGCTGCATATAATTTTTATTTTTAGATATTTTTAGGTCTTTTTAGTTTTATGTTTTTATCTATGTATTTTCTTGCACATGCTGAGGTTTCATGTGAAAGCTTACTAGATAAGATAGAATTCTCACACTTACAGGACTTTTTAAACCTTTTGCATCTCCAAATACAGCAGTGTCACACTGAATGACCTTTTAAACTATGCAGCAATCTTTGCTCACAAGTAAAATCTCATTTTCACTGTACTGGAGCATTAATTAGTTAGCGGTGTATATTCATTCCATCAATTACAAAAGAAGGATAAACCAAAAGCTGAAGCTATGGATAAACCATAAATCCTGGCTAAAGAAAAAGATGCTAGGCCCCATAAGAAAGAAAGGAAGTCCTAGAACGTAAGAAAATATTGTTTCTTATAAAATTAATTAAATGGTTTAAGAAGGAATTAATCCTTTGTGGTTTGCAGACTTTTGGAAAATCAGATTCTTGTGGTGTATTTTAAATACTTCAAAATACCTTGTTGCACAATCTGGGTTATAAGGAAAATTACCAATGCAAGGTAAAGTAGAGTGGAAAAGGGAGGGGAAAAACCCAAACAAAACAACCCAACGCAAAAGCCTTCATGTACTGGAGGTCTGGAGCTCTCTGCAAAAGCCTTCACCAAGACATCTGCCAGCCTCAGCTCCACAGATTGTGGTGCTCTCACAGCAATGCTTTCACTAATCAAAAAGAAAAGTATCACCTTGAACAAATGTATCTTAAATAACTCAGCTGTTTACGTGTGCATTCCAAAAGAAAACTCAAAAATATTTGTCTATAGTCTATTCATCCCAGTCTAAACGAATTTTCTTCTTCATACAAGCCATTCATCTGAAGCCTCTTCCTTTGTTGCCTCAATTCCTTTTCACATATCAAGATGTCTATTCTGATGCACTTAATTAAATTTTCTACAGTGTAAATGAATGTGCATTATTAAAATGCCAAGATAATTTTCAACTACTGTAGCAAAGAAAAATAATCTTAATTATATTCTACTATGAAAATAATTAGTAGAAACAAGAGAACTGGATAATTTTGTTTCTCTTCCACATTTACTCTAGCTGTAGATGCTGTGTGTATGTGCATGTAAAATGATGTACAGTAATAAATAATTCATATATTTCAATAGATACATACACAAGAATATATCATACTAGTAGTATGTCTGTATATATGTAGATACTTAATATAAAGAATACAGTACTGGCATAACCCAGGGGAGTTAATTTAAATATTTTTATCTCAATATTCCCTCGAAACATCAAGAAAAGTTTTGAAGTTTTAAAAAGCTTTAATAGGCTCACCTGTTCCATTAACCATATCACAGTGACCTTTCCAGTACGAGAGAGTGCTGTAAGATAAAATAAAAGTCATGCTGCATGTTGTAAATTCTACCATGTAAGCACTTTAATTACCTGGATATCAGAAGGACTACCTGTATTACCAAATACAACTGTTCAGGATAAGCCTGACCCATTTGCAAAGGCAAAGGATAGAGATGTTCCTTAATTCTGATAAATTATAGGATCCATTAGAAGATGATAAAAGGAATTTATCTACTTAAGAATGCAAAACAGAAGTAAATACTTGTATCAAAGAATCAGTAACTGTCTAAAGTCTAAGCTTCTAACAGAACTATTGACAGCTGAAAGTGATGGTTTTGCTAAGCCTAGGGCTTGATCCTGTTTCCTTTGAATCACTGAAGTTTCTTCCATTTATCTATAGCTCGTAGTGAATCAAGTTTTAAAAGCCACACCTTGAAAATACTTTTTCTTTACTCTACAATGTTACAATACCTTTTATTTTTATAGCTTTCAATTACTGCTGTTTTTGTAATATCTTCTGTCCCAGTATACACATTGTAAGGTCCATCACTTGTCCCATTATACTGTAACAGATGCAACAAGAAGGAATAACAGTTAGAAATATTGAACAAATTCATATCATTTTCTTCCTTAGGGCATCTGTCTTTAGTTTTATTCACAGAATGATAACTGAAGGCATTGCCTCCTCATTGCTTTCACTTACCGGGTAGAAGATTCCCACAACTGGGTTCACACCAGGGAAGGGGACACTGTTTAAGAAGGGATCTGTGTATCCCCACAGTATTTCTTTGACTGTCCTGTTCTGCAGTATGGCTGAGTTGGAAGATTTGACCCAAGTGTTTATTATTGATTGCATGAAACCACTTGGGTACACGGCAGGTACAGCCTACAACAGCAATAAAATCAATGTTTAGTATAAAATTCTGCATGTGCTTTGAATTAAAAACACAGGGACTGACTGCAAGAAATGTCTGCCAAAGCCAGTTCCCAGATTTGCAACTCCCTTGAAGTTAAGTCTCTACATAAAACTGACACTTCTTAACAAAACAATTAGTGGCCATAAGTTACACAAAAGCAGACAATTTTTCTTGACTGATTACATGAGTTCACTATAATAGCCCCTAATCATGGAATGACAGAACAGCTGAAGTTCACAGGAGCCCCTGGAGACCTTCTGGTCCAACCTCTGCTCAAGCAGAACCATTGAGAGCCAGGTGCCCAGGACCATGGCCAGCTGGGCTTCTGAATAGCCACAAGTAATGATTTCACAAAAGCTTGGATCAGATGATCTTCTGAAGTGCCTTCCAGCATGGGCTCTCCTGTGATCCTGTGACTGCTGGTATGGTTCTATTTTGTATTTGCACCAACATCTTCACACTCTGCCCCTTGCAGACACCTTCTCACAGCAATCCTGAGCACTCATGCCGACACCAGAAAGTTGGTGCTTTCACAACCAGGGCTGGATAATAGCATGAACACTGTAAATATTAGTCAAAGGCAAACATTCTCAGCCTGTGATAAGACAAAAACACCTAAAGGCTCTAGCACTACTCTAGGGGAAGATCCCTGTGCTCTTCTTGGAATAACTAATGCTCGGTAGGACAGGAGAGCTCCAGGACTGTCCCATGGGGCTCTATGGTGGCAAGGCCATGCAGAAACTGGATATGGGAATCATTGCAGCCTCCCCTGCCAAAGCAGACCTGAGGATATTACAGAAAGAGCATGGCAAATCCACCCTGTGCTGTTCATGCTGTACCTCACACCCAAAGGGAACCCATCCACAAACTCTTGTTTTATTCCCCTGTTAAAATTGACTAGGAGGGCATTTTTTGAGCTTTGAACACGCTGTAGTGGAAGGTGTCCCTGTCCACGACAGGAGGGCTGGAACTAAATGATCTTTAAAGTCCCTTCCAACCCAAACCATTCTGTGATTCTATGAACTTCTGCCCTATTTCCTCCAGCAGCTCAACATTTGTATCTGGACACTGTGGCTTTGTTTCTTTACTTACTACAACAGCGAGGTTGAGGACGGTCACGGTGTCATTTTCTGTCCCAACAGACATATCAGGTTCAAAATTAGCAATGTTAGGCAACATGTAGGATATTGTGCCATTCTCACCTTCTGTGACATTTTCTTTGGGTAAGTATCGCACCCTGGAAATACAAAACACAAACAGAGAATATTTTTAATCTTTGACTTTTGAGAAAACACATAACCATGCCTGACTGAAGGTTTTTGAAAAGTTGACAAACATTTTAGTTCATCAACTAATTTAAACATTCATTTAAATCAATGTTGAACATTTTATAACCACTAAAATGTTTATAAACTTTTCATGTGACTACATGTAAAAAAAAATAATTTTCTGCAGAGTGTCCTTTTGGAAATTTCTTTATTCCTTATATATGGAACAGTCTTTCTTGCTAGTAAAATGAAAACAAGTATTTATTTTTAATTTTTATTCCATTAATGGACCTTATATATCTTAATATATTTTAAAAATTAATAATGACTTGTCACATTTCATAAGCTATCTCACAGTTGCACGTAATTAGAAGGGGATGACACAGACATAAAACCTCAGATTTTTAATCTGATAGACATGTGTTGCAACAAAACAGGTTAAACCCATACTGTTACTTTGATAATATTTAATATGCATGTAGAGATTTATACACGATCTTTCAGTCCTCTGAATTTCTGCCTGCCATGCCCAGATCTCTCAGGTACAAATTTCTTTTGCAGTTCTTTAGTTCCACTCGTCCAGTCCCACCCTCTTGCTGACCCCTCTGTGGGGACAGCAGCCAGCAGGGATCAAATAACAATATATGCTGTAGGTCCAGAAAGCCGATCACAGCTCCATCCCAGAAGGGATCTTCAGGATACTTCAGGATCAGCTCTTCCACCATGAGGGTAGTTGGGTACAAAAGGTACAGAGAACATTTTCCCATGGTACAGATGTATCCAGTGCAGGTGGGTCTCATCTGAAGAGCAGCTGGATTTTGGCTTCTCAGAATTGGTTTGTACACATTTAATTTTAGTTATTAGACTAATGTGTAGAGCACCTACCTGAGACTTGGGACATTTTCTAGCTAACGTGGTTTTGAGTTGTTCTACATTGTAATAAATTATTAAATATTTAAAGGGACGTTGAGAGAGAGAGAGAGAGACTCAGTGTCACAGTTACTCAGGTAGACCAAATATCCCAGGAAGGCGTGAGTGCAGCAGTGAGACAAGCCTTCATTTCCTAGTCACCATTTCTTACTTAGTCTTATTTAGGCTTCTGGCTGAGATTTGTCCGTGACAAAAAAAGGGCATCATCGTCAGCACCAGAGTAAAATGTTTCTGTTTGCTGGGAATTCACCTTCTGCAGTATTTCTTAACTGTCTTTTTCCTGATTCCTATGCAACCCTTTCCTCTGTCTTCCCAGGTACTCTGTGAAACAAGTGTTCCCTCTTTCCATTGAGAAATAAATAAACTTTTGGGCATCAAGTCTGAAGACACTGAAATGGAAAACTATCTTGTGAATATAATATACATCCCTAAAGTTATCGAGAAAGAAATATCCTATCATCATAGGAAAGCAATTTCCTAACAAGGGTGCCAGTGATAGCAAATATGGGGTTTAATAACTCGGGAAGCAACAACTAGTCCTGTGTCAACGTCATATTTAACATTAAATAAATAATAAAACCTCCCTTGAATGTGGGAAGACTGCTGCAGCTATGCCCTAGCTAGTACACTCAGAAAAAGGAATGCCTTCCCAAGAAAAATTTGAAAAAAGAAAAGCTATTGGTGAAAAAAGTCATGAAGGAGAAAGAACAAAAACAAACCACATTATTAAAATAAGTATTAGTGATGCATGGATGATAAAATAATCTCTTGGTTTTAGGGCGTCTGGAAGATTTTCTCATGTTATAAAGATGGTGAAAATTGAACAGGAAGGAACACAACTGTCTCTGTGATATTGTGGCTAATGAATTACTGGGTTTTGCAAGTACAAGCAGCTTCACATCCAATAACCTATTTTTGTTTGTGTTTTCCTTGTGTTAGACACAATCCAGAAAATATTTGGGATTACTGTGTGTAGCTGCAATTTAGGCATTTTTGTCATGTCTAACTAAAGTATGATGCTGGAATTTCAAAAGTAAATTTTATTTCAGCAGATATGATATCACATGTTAGAGGGTCTTTTCCTACCTGTATGTGTAAGGTCCTCTTTGTTCAAGTTTTGGTTGTGCCCCCTCATCCATAACCTCTGAAGGATTTAACACATGGAAAATCCAAAACTCCCTGTAAACTGAGCTTCCTGGCACAAGCCAATTTTGAAAAGCAGCGGTACCATTGACAATGACAGCTTCCTGAAAGAACAAAAATCAAAGTTAAAATTATCCACAAAAGAAGCAAGTGAGAAGTTGCATTTACTTTTTAGATGGTTGTTGAAGATTTCAAAGCAAACAAAAAACCCCCACCATTTTAGCATCAATATGAGATGTACAGCCCAGCTGGCCAAAATCTGGAGGCAGCTTGACATTCCTACTCAATGAGACCAAAAATGAGTTCCCCTAAAACAATGACCACAAAACTGATACAACTGCTGGTGTAGCCAGTAGCAAAGCCTTCCCATTGCTGTGGTGGGGCATTCCCTTAGTTCTCAAACACTTGTCAAAACCACAGATTATTTATAAAGGGAAAATCTTTGATGACTGAATGATAGCCTGCAGGTTACAGAATCCATAAACCACTTTTCATACATTTCAAATAGCCCAAGGGAGTAAATGAGAGCTATGCCTGAGCATTTTCCAGGCTCTAGAGACTTCTGCATCCAGAGAAATCACACTGTACTAATAAAGGAGCATTTCTTTGACAGAAAATGTTTGTCACCAAAACAGAGGCTTTCTAAGGAATCTCTCTAATCCTGATAACATTTTATTAGGAAATTTTCCTAGACCTAAGGAAGAAGGGACAAAACAGTGCATAAGGAACTCCTCTAGAGTAATCAACAGCTTTAAGCCTGTGCCACTCAGTCATATTGCAAATGGCAATTCAGCCCTCAGGACTGTACAGTGAGAAGGAGAGTTGTAAAGTCTGTTATCTGTATAGTCAGGGGAATGCCTGCTTTGCCTGGTCTGTATCAGGCCTCCTCTATGGGATTTTCCCAAAGCCTTGGGAAAATGTACTTTTTCGCCTTGATGGTAAAAATTCATAAAAGTTTTCCAATAAGAAGAAAAATGTAGACTGCGTGTCTCCAACATAAAAGATGTTTTTCCTTATTAGAGTGACTGAAGATAAATTAGCTAATTTGCACAACTCATAAAGTCTAGAAATTAAAAGGCTCTAATTTCTGTAGAGCAAGGAAAGACATTTTAAATCAAAAACTGCTAGATTTTTTTTTCTCTAGTTTAAGTTTGTGCCTCCAAAGCTCACTTAGCAATACCAGATAAACAAAAAAGATATTGTCAGTTACTGGCTCCTGCAGTTAGAAACAAATATCTCATCTGGGAGAACTTTTAACACGGTCAGGGCTCTGTCTGTGAAAATCTTTGTATGGTGGAGTTCAAACACCTTGCTGGGTCTGTAAAGCACTGGGCTTGCTGCCTGAATGTCTACTATAATTTATGTGTGTTTGTGTGAGAGGGGAAGGAAACCTTGCTGCAGCAGGTGTGTTATCATCTTGAAGCCTTGCACTCAAACCTCACAAGGTCAAAGACTGTCCCAGCTGTGGCCCAGCATGGGGCAGCCCACCTCCTGGATGAAGAGGGAAAAGCTTACATGGTTCAGAAATCGCCTTCCCAGTTTTCGCAGAGAATTGCTCCAAGAATCCAGGAGGAATAGGATGGTATAAAAAGTGCATCTCAATCTGCCCAGAGTCTGCCTGTGATCTGTACTCAGCAGGGTCCTGAGATGGGGACAGATGCCAAGATCTGACCTCCCACTGTGTAACTGGAGTGGGCAAATGGTTAAATTTATAGCAGATACATGGTCAAGAAAATAAACTAAGCTCTCTAGAAGACAATACTCAGGAGCAGAGAATAGAGAAGTTTCAACCTTGTGACAACAGATCTATTTAACAGATCTTAAAGTGGTGTTACTTGCATCTTAAAATTTTTCCCCTCCATCCATTCTCCTTCCCCTTGCAGCCCTTTGCCAGGGGTTGGAGCAGTGCAGATGATATGCCAGCTCTGCTAGGTCACAAGTGTGGGTTTGCAGCCCACCAGTCCCTGTGAGCTGATGTCACTGTGGACACCCTTGGGGAATGCTCCAAGGGTACAACTGACCTAATCTAGCAGCCAAAGGGGCAACTGGCTCCCACAGTCTACAGTCCCTGATCTATGTGACACCCTGTTCCTTTGCGCCATGCTCTTATGCCTCAGGGAGCTGTTTCTGCCTGCCAGACTGGAGGAATATAATTCCCTTATTTTTTTGCTTTCTTGTTACCTTTCTACCAGTTAGCCATTTGTCTCAGGGGTCTGTATGGAGGGAATCAGCATTGGAACATGGGAAGCAGCAGGACAAAAGAAAGAGGGGAAAGGAAGATAACAAGACCATTATTTTCAGTGGCATTTAGCCATTATTGTTAATACTTCTCCCACAAGAGGTGTGTATGATTCTCTGTCACATACTTTGAGAGTACAAAGGGTGAGATAAAGTGGAATAAATTTAGAGCTCTTTTTCATGTTCTTCATTTAATAAATGAGTACCATCACACCAGCAAGCCTTTTTTTTTTTGCTGTTTGATCACTGGTGATCCATCCATAAATATCACCCCTCCATCTGGCTGGGCAGTTACATATTTCCCTATTAATACTGCTGTGCTTAGGGATGTTATGAGAGGAAGAGTAATTTTGGAAACTAATATGCAACTGATAATACAAAACAACTCTCAGCTTCCTGGTCCATCTGCACCAGCTCTGATATCTCACACAATAGTTGACTATTGTCAGCAAAAGCAGCTGCACAAATGTGATTTTGCAGCATTTCACAAGTGCAATTGCTACACAACCAAGTTCATGCCATGACCCAACTGCACAAGATTGAGTCAAACCAGTGGGAACTTTGACCCTTTTGTTTCTGACAATATCCCCCCCTCTAGAGGTGGGTCAACTAGCAATACATAAATCCAAGAAATTCTGAGCAGTCAGCAATAGAAGCTTGCTGTACTTCCTTGATTCAAAGTAAATTAAGTCATCATGATTTCTGATGAAGAAACACAAAATTTAAGACAGAGTTTCTGTCTTGACAAAGAATCTGGCCAGATGGACAAAATATGCCATTTTCAGGGAGGAACTGAGAAGTGACATGCATACTTTGGACTGTAACAAAATTGTGTATGTTGGGCTGTCTACATAAACTGGAGGAAACAAACAATCCTATTCTCTAAAACTCAAAAAGTAAAGCTCATGAAAAGCAAATAATCTTCTCCCATTTTGCAGCTGGAAGTATAACTCATTACTTCTTAAATGATGATTCTTGGCTTATTACTAACCTTTCTACTCAGGTTTTACTGGATCATAACTTTTATTCTTTTCCAGTCTTTGATAATAAAGAATCCTGGGACTCAATAAAACTTAAAATTGATAATTTGTGGCTATATCCTTTGTGTTGTGCTGAGAGCCAGCAGTTGCTTTAGCTTCATTAGTTTGTATAAAGAAGTGGCATATGAATGTCACAAGCACAGTTTTAAATTAGAGGTGTTTCTGATGCCTCCAGCTGAGGAGATACAATCTGGCCAACCATAGATCACAGATATGTAGAGAGAAATGAATAAACATAACCACAGCTACAACTGAAAGCCTTCTTTCTAAAAATAACTGAGACTAACCCAGTACAGCACTGAGGCATTGTGGCAAATTATTCACCATTCTGTATTATCAATTCATCAGGACTCTAATTTATTAAGTATTATTACATGGTTCCTGTTCATCTCCTGAGCATATGCACTCAGGTAGAAATCAGAAGAACTTAAAGAAGTGGTGATAAAGATTTTTCTAACAAATGAATCCACTACCAGTAGCTTTGAGTGGTTAAACCTAGCTGGAAAAAAAAAAACCAAAAAAACAAACCAAAACCAACTGAAGTGATGGGACTTTTGCCTAAAAAGATAATATTGTTATAAGGAGAGAAGGACAAATAGTAGAAATTGAGCCATGTCAAAATATCTTTTTCCAACAATATCAGATAAAATCTTTCTGATTTGTTGTTTTGAATACTCCTTTCCTTTCAATTTTTTCTTTTTAATTTTAGACATGATTATATCTAGTATTAAGGACAACAGACATGATAATGTCCAACTGAAATGTGCAGAGTTAGTAAAAAGGTATATTTTCATAATCTCAAGTAAAGAATTTTTCTGAAGAGAACTCTGAAACTTGCATGTTCCACTCATAACTCTACTAAGGTCAATTCTCTAAAGCCCTTAGACCTTCATGGAAAGTCTTCTCCTCTCTGGGCAGATTCAATATTTGTAGAAATTAGGACAAGACTTTTGCCCTTTGGTCCTGAAATCAAAGGCACCTTTCCATGAATAGTATCAGGGCTGAAATAGTTTAGTTTAGAATAGTTTAATCTTCTGTGGATCCCTGCCAAGGTGCTGCTGCTGCTGCTGCTGTCATTTTGAGTGCACTCCTCAAGTGACAGTTTCTTTAAAGAGCCTTGAAAACAGTTCAGTATGTACACACATGCATATATATATGTGTGTGTGTGTGTGTATATATATATATATATATATATTTAACTCTGTCCTCTGCTGCTGTCCTCTGAAACAACTTACCCAAATTTTTGGAGGCACACATAAAGCATTCTGGGGCTAGAAGTCATCACCATGTGCTGTGATTCCAAGTACAGATGTTTAATAATAAATTGGAACAAATGAAGATGTAACCTCAGGGTGTGTTATGTT
Organism: Pycnonotus jocosus; assembly: GCA_013400435.1. Classification (NCBI taxonomy): domain Eukaryota; kingdom Metazoa; phylum Chordata; class Aves; order Passeriformes; family Pycnonotidae; genus Pycnonotus; species Pycnonotus jocosus. The sequence goes on along the minus strand of VWYP01002916.1, from coordinate 326,716 downwards.
ACAAGGATTATGTTTGGGTTGTCCTCTCGTGGGCTGCTCATGGGTAGAGCACAGCACCCACCTGCCAGGAGATGACAGTCCATAGACCCAGAGTCTCTGCCCTATTCCTAAGGGACCTGAAATTTTCTGTACACTTGCAGATGCTTTCTCTTTGCTTCAAAAACAGTTTGCAGCCTTCCAGCAAAATATACCCTGCCCATGTTTACTCTGGCTAATCTCTCAATGACTGCAATAAAGGAGAAATGAGACTGGTAAAGTGTAAAGATGTCTGCTTAAGGGAAGCTTAAGTGAAGTGTAGTTAGACTCCTGCTAGGTTAGACCCTATTGATTACATTGATTTTTCTAATTAAAGTTCCTCCAATTCATTGGGAGATGCTGAGAAGTTCATCTGGACTTGATTCATCTTTCTTTAGAGTAAATTGAAAGTAATGTTATTTGACTAAACCTTGATAACAAGTTAATTTAGGACAATTTGTCTTGGTATAGTACAGAGTGTCCTAAAACTACCCAACATTTGTTATTCTAATCCAGCAATAATTTTTGATAGTAACTTTCATTTCCTCCAAAAAAAATGGAATTGGTCCTACTACTGTACAAAAGACTGGATTTTTTTTCTGAGATAGGATAGCCAGAGGAAAAACTAGGGGTCTTTTTTCATCTTTTGACTGTGACAAGACAAGATTTTGCCTTTACTGGTTGTGTCTGACACAGTTTTTACCTTGCATTAGAAATATGGCATACTGGGTTTTGTTTTCACCAAGTGGGTGAGGACCTCTTTTAGATTTTTCTTCATATGAGTAGAAATGGAAATAACATAGATTCAATAAGGTTGGAAAAGACCTCCAAGATCATCCAGTTCAACCTTTGACTGCAATGCTCACTAAGCCATATCTTGAAGTGCCATGTTTTCTAATTTTTTGAGCACTTCCAGGCTTGGTGACTACAACACTTCCCTAGGCAGGCTGCTCCATATAAATGTTTGCAGACCATATCTGTAAGAATATCTACTCATTGCTTTTTTCCTATCCTACGGTCACTATTCCTGAGAAATTCCAAACAAATTTGTCATGGAAACTGATCTAATTCTACCAAAGACTTTCCATAAACATTACATTTCCAAAAGTGAAGTATTTCAGAAGAAAAATGCATTTTCAGCACTCTGCTTGGAAGATTTGTTTCCTTTGCAATCAGCTCTATAATTATCTTAAATATAACTGCAATGAATAAGAAATTTGTTTTTAATAACAGATCTTTCATCAACACAGCAAAATCAGAATTAGTTAAATTCAAGTCCCTCTGGAGCTTCTGCTGAACTGATCACATATTTTAGCTGCTGTACTTTGGCCCATCTTGTCTGAAATGGAATTGTCTCAAGAGTCTTATGGTGTCACTGAATAGTCATCACACTAAACAGAAAAAAAAATAGTCTGGTATGACTTGTGCTTAGGGACAAAAACATCCATTTATTTAAGCAAATAAAGCCTCTACAAATTTACTCTTTTATGTTTTAGATGATTACTGGTACATTTTTTTTATACATATACATCAAAGAAGCTGCCTTAAAATAGGTACAAGCATCTGAAACATCATCACAATGCAGAAAATTAAAAAGTGGTTGAGGGGAAAATTACTCCCTCTAATGCTTTACCACTACGGACTCATGCAGGTATAATTGAGTTTGTAGACATTTACAAACCATGCTGCATAACTGGTTCATTACTGTTAGTAAATGGATGAACACCTAACACTGTCAGTATTTGTAATGTGCTTCCAAAATACTGAATGGTGAGAGACAACACTTAGAATTCATTTAAGCATCTGATATAAGGAGATATGCATTTTTAAATTTATATGTTTTCTAGAAAACCTGCCATTTCCTCAAGATTGCAAACAATTCAATTTGTTTGGAAATATAGAGAGTGTGACTTTTTAAATAAAATGTTGTAAGGTGGTTGAGACATTATCTAGTGAGTTTTTTTATTATTCTCTATAAACTTTAAAATTATTTAAATTCCTGAAAAATAAAATAACAATTGGAAAATTCCTCTACAGGTTGGTTTTCATTGGGTTACGTGAAAAAATTAAGATGTTATATAGGAGCCATTTTTTCAATTTTTAAAAAATTGATACTGTAATATAGCCAAGGCTTCAACAGATGGTTCAACATCTCATGACAATTCATGTATCCACCTCCTCAGTTGACTTCAACAGCTATTGAGCTAAGCTACTCTTCCAGAAGAGCCTGTGGAGAAGTGTCTCCAAGATATCCAGATTGTTCAACACCACAGCAGATCAATAGCAGGACTAAGCAATGCCAAAGATCTTAAGATTTTCAGATTTTTGACCATCACAGAACCAACCCTGGCTGCAGTGACCCCAAGGAGGTTTCGTGTCACCATAGTGGACACATGTGGGCTTCCATTCCAGATTACTCTGTGATTTAAACCCCCAGTTATGTACGTTTTTCACCAAAGATCTAACTTTTTTTTTTTTTTCCCATTTACTTTACATAAAAATCTAGATTTTAGGGATAGAAAATAATCTAAAAATCAGAAAAAACTCCTCATGTCTGCCAGGTCTAAAACATTCTAGTTCAGTCAATCTTCACACTCAAAAGGGAAAGATGCATTTTATTAGATCCTCCAGTCATGTGGAGAACATCAACTTGGATCATACAATCACAGAATATGAGCTGAATACATGAAGATTAGATTCTGCAGCAGAAGACTGTTTAGATTATTGGCAATATATAAATATAACTGCATGGAGTTAGCACTAAAGTATGAAAATAAATATTTTGTAAAAAGGAAAAGATAAAGAAACAAGAAGCAATCATAAATACAATAAAAATAAATCCCACTTATTTCTAAACTGCATTCTGAAAACACAATATTTTAGTTTCTAATGTGAAGCCCAAGAGAGAGCAAACAAATGAATGTGGCAATATAATCAATATATTTTTTAAAATTTTGCTGTTGTATATGTTTCCAGGGAAGTTTGGAGCATCTAATTTAAAAAGACTATGTTTAACAAAACATTAAAAAAAAAGGAAAGAAACATAATCAGAACATAAGATTTAAAAATATTTACTATTCAATAACCACAAACTATATGCCCTGGGGAGGTGAAAAAAAAGAAAGTACCTTTTTTACTGCTTTGCCTATAAGATTATCTCCAACTGGTATTAGCACTCCTCCGAAGATAGCCAGTACACCTCCGATGATAGCCCCAGTGAGGAGCCCACAGTTTCTGTTACAGCCCATTCCTCTTTTTTGTCAGGGTACAGGTAAACAGTGTAAAAATATCCTTGCTGTAAGGCTTGATGGCTTTTCCTCACTTGGTCCCAACAGACTCACTGATCTTCCTCAGAGAAGCTGCTAATATAAGCAGAAAGTGAACAAAAAAATCAAATTCCAAAGCTCAAAGTACAAAGCACATGACATGAAGCAGGTAGGAAGATAACAAGACAAAAACAGCCAGCCAGTGGCCAGCCGCTGGCAAAAACTAAAAGGAAAAAAAAAAAAAGTTGCAGGTAGTTTTGGTAAGTTAATTGCTTAATACATATGATTATCTTCCTTCATTCCAGTTGCCTAAACAAGCTGGTAATTGTTTGGTTATTTTTCTTGCTCTGTTGCATTAGGGCAGGCAAACATTGTTATTATCCATATGACATTCTTCCTGATGTTTATATGTCCCTCTGCCAAAGAAGGAGGCTACAAATACTTCTGCTTTTATCTCAGCCTGCCATGCCCATGGCTCCCACTTCAGGCAAAAGCAGGAGTTACACTCCACTGCCATGACTCCCCTGGCTATTTGTGCCTTATGCCAGGAAAAAAGTCCTCAAGGCCCATCAGCATCTCGTGGGAAGGGCATCCTCTAAAAGGAGGCACCCACAAGAAGCCTCTTTCCAGGTCTCTATCTGTCCACAGCCCTCTACAGAACAGGTAGAACTCTGTTTCAGCAACTTCATGACAAAGGCACCACTAGATTTTTCTTTTAGAGCTGTAGTCTTGAAACCAGCTAACTTCATCAATCCCAATTGACTTACAGAACATCAGAGTTTTTAAAGCAAGGCAAGAGCTTGATCTTTGAAAGAGGTAATACCTAAAATTTCAAGATTATTCAGTCTCAGAAAACAAATGTCTGTGATTAGTCATTGGAAAATAAGAGCTGTTAGTAGTATATGTTAATATATCTTACAAACCGACCCCTAGCAAAAGGGGTTGTAAAGAAAATCTAAATGACACTAGTGCTGAAGTGGTAAAATATAAGCTCCTAGTGATTTTTTTTCTGATTTTTTATTGTTTATGATAAATTGAGATGAAGAGCTGCCTAATTTGCAATTTATTCTTTATTATTAAGAATCAATCACATACACAGAATTTGCAAGTTGGTTATTTGCTTTAGACCTCCAGTTAACAGAAAATCTTCCCTTTTCTGTTTTAGGTGTCACTGTCCATGTCCTTTTCATTCTTACTAATTTTTGTTTGCTAACATGTTGTGAACATCTCTAAATCAATTTTAAAGCAGGTATTAGTTAAGGATTAATTACACATTCAAGGCCAAACACAGAGATGAGGAAAACAGAAAGATGAAGTGGAAGAAGAGCTCTACCAGTTTGCTCATGAGGACTAAAGAACCAGAAGGATTTCATGGATTTCTAAATAGTAAAGCAGGTATAGGAAGAGTGTGTGTTCTATTTTCATCACCAGTTACGTGACCCTGTTATCACATAAATGACATACAGTATGCCCTAACAGGTTAGGTACCATGGCCAGCAGGCCACTGATGCGTCCTCCCTTGTCATCCCAGACTCACAAATATGTCACATCTCCACCTGGCACCAGACACCTCCCTTTGACTGCATTGGAAACCCACATTTTGCCTGCTCTTGCACTGGCAGCAGGTTATGGCTCCCTTGCCTTTAACAATGTCTATTTCTGTACATTTGAGATCATTTGGTATGTTAGGCATTTCTCTCTGGATATTATGTAGCAGAATGACTAAAAGACCATTCACAGTCTTAGAAAAATATCCCTATTATCCCAAGTCTCAAAGTCATCCTGTCTGTCCACCTGCCACCAGCTCATTCCACATGGTTCCTACTCCTAAGCCCTTAAAGGCTTTTTGATGTAGTGGATGTGTTCAATCACAATTTTCAAAGCATATTTAAGTTAGAAATTTATTAGACTTGAGAAACTTTTCAGCAAAAATCACTAGGACCACATCTCCTATGGCTGTAGCTACGCTGATACATATTGTAGCAAATCTAAGAAAAAGCAGATATTCTCAATTAAATAAAATTCTGAAAAATACCTAAAATACCTATAATACCTAAAATATCAAAAATACCTAATATACCACTTGATTGTTCCCCCAATACAAGCAGACTTTGTTTTACAGTGTGGAAACACACATTTTAAAATTTAAAATTCAAATTAATTCTTTCAGAAATGTTGAAGAGGAGTCTTTTAGATATCATCAGACTTTTTTTCTTGACTTACATACTGAAGATTTTCAAATTCCACAGTAATGCCCTTTCTACTAAGATAAATTTCCACCTAGGTTTCTACAAGTTTTTCCAATGATTTTATTTTGTTTTAGGCAGACTAGGCATCTCTCATGAGCACTAGCAACAAACAGCTAGAAAGTGACTTCTAACAACTTGTGTCTATTCCAAGCTTCTGCAAATTGAAAAATATTCACCTTTCTCCCACCAAACACAATGTAATAGCAGTCTAGACATCCCAATTTATGCAATTCAAGTTATAAATTACACAACTGTGAGTGAAGAGCACTCACACCATAACACTCAATTCATATAGAAGTCATACTATTCTCATTTATCAGAACTGAATTCAAAATGTGAAGATTAAGGAAGAAATTTCCACTAAGAATGCACTTTCTGGGCATTTGTATTCAAGTGAAAATTATATACCTTAAGCAGAATAGAAAATACTTTAACAAAATTAGCTATGGTCTATGGATTAATAGACCATATTGGATTAATAAGATTATTCACTCCATTCTAAAGTGTTGGATATGTAGTTTTTAATATTGTTTCAAAGATCCTTAACAGAATACTAATTAACAACAATGAAAGACAATTTATAAGCAACTGTATAGGAGAGATGCAAAATGTTATTAAATTCTTTCTTCAGTATTTAACTTCGGTTTCTGTACATGTCAGTTAAAGCAAGTCCTTATAAAATACAAATAATCTCATCACATGTTTGATGTTCTTTGATATTATAGGTTCAAGCTTTTTTACTGGAATAGTAAATGCTAGAAAAATGACTTTAAAATATGCACTTCTTATAAATTCACATGACTCCAGATCTGCATTTTCAAGAATATTAAATATCAAAAACCAGAATGCAATTGGGAGAGCCAGCCATACTGAACATAACATGTAGTATCATAGTAACAAAGCATTTCACTAATCCATGTAAAATGTCACTTTTTCTTAAAGGCAGCTTTGTAAAATCCTTCCAAATTTTTTTTCACATTAAAAATAAATATTTTCAAGAGCTTCTACCCTACTGACCTTGAAAGTATTCCTGAGGAAAACCCTCTGATTTTAAATGTTGTACCATATGAACTCACCTTGAGTAAGGGCAACTGACTTTCAGCTGAGGATACAAGTCCTCAGCACATGACTTGCATCAAGTTACAGCAGACAAGCAGATCCATGTCCCCACAAGCACATAGGCTGTGAACTGGGAGGGAGTGTTTATATATTCCAAGAGACGTCAGTTCCCTCTTTATCTTTTTGCCAGAAAAAAAAGTTAAGTTGTGCTGCTGCTGGGGGAAGGGGTTATTTTTGCAGCCTGACTAAAAGCCACTACCTACATCTCGTGGTAATGTACTTAGCAACTGCAATCTTTATCCAAGTTTGATCCAAGTGAGTCAAAGGTCAAGGAGACAAAAGGGTAACTTATTCACTTGGTTTGTGGTCACTTCTTCATTCATATCTGCATGTTTGTATTTTACTCACCATGATAGTGTACTTTCAAGTAATAAAAATTAGGAAATTTCAGAATATTTTTAATAGGGTTTTGGGTTTTTTTTTTTCAGGTAGCAGATACAATGTTTCCTTGCAAAGTGCTAAGGCTCTTCCTATTTTACTGGAAGTTCAATGAACATCATCCCAGAAGCTTCCTTTTCTGAATGTATCTAAAAATAATTTATTTTTACACTGATGTCTCTGTCAACCAATGTGTTACTCCATCACAGTATCTACTATTGAATAGTAACTGTACTATTCAATAGAATAGTAACTGTGGCAAGCTTTTCTGAAAATATTTTATAAATACCTAATTATCTCAGGTGAATTCAAGGAATGGATTGTTTTAAAAAGATTCTTCTGGCAGCAGCAAGAGGAAGTGACTTTTATTTGGCTTAATTATGAGAGAGAAAATGTTCCTAAAAATAGATTCTTAGGTCCAGACTTTCATGGTACAGCACTGAATAGTTTGCAATTCACAGGTTTAGTATTTTCTGTCTGTTTTGACTGACTGCTGTTCTGTTATTTCATGTTGCTCTACTTGGCAGTTTAGCTTTTGTGGAAAATTCTGCCTTTTTCTATATTTCCTCTGAGTAAATCTAAGATGCATGAAAATTGATGAATTTGAGGTTTTTACCTCCTAGCAGCAAAAGCAAGACTGAAAGAGAGCCTAATTTTTGGAAAACAAAAGGCAAGTCTGAAAGTGAGCCTGATCTTTTGAAAACAAACTATTGGGCAGTTTTCAGTACAAGGCACACTGCCAGGACAAGTTTGTGACCCTGAATAACTCCAACTTCTCATCCTTGAAAAGTGCAGAAATTTTGTCCTTGGCTATTTTCTAATTAAAGAGGCATGTTTAACTGCTGAAAGTTAAGCAGTCCTCCACACTGTGCTTGCCATCAACTACTTTTATTGTTATTAGTTGTTTCTATTCTACATGCCCTCCTATGATGGTCTCCTGAGGATGTTCTTGTTTGGGATCCTCCTTCACTGCTGCCTGTGGAGATGTTCCCTACCATGCTCATTTTCATTTTTCATGTTTGGAGTGAGTCAGTGTGCACCCTTCACAAGGAAAATATCTACCGGGGTTTTTTGTTGGAATCTGCTACTGTTAATGTAATGATGTTCAGTTTTCAACATATGCATGCCGAGATGTATCACCTGATGTTATGATTTAAAGTATTCTGCTGTCTTCCTGCATAAGCACAATCTCTTCTAGCAGCAATGCTTGGAAGTGAAATGAGAACTGCCTGCGTCAGCTGCAGAAAACAGCTAAAAGGACGGGAAGCTGAGAGAGAAGCTGCAAACTTTTGGATGTCAGTCATTTCTGTTTCTTAAAAACAAACCAAAACAAACCGTAAGTATTTAATTGTCCTGTGTCCTCTGGCTTCATATCAGAGTTCAGAGGTTGTAGAGGAGAAAGTAGAGACATGTAGCAACAGAGGAAGGACACAGAAAAACAAACAGTTGTGTACTCTATCAGAGTCCCCAGCTGTGCAACAATAGACAAACTGCCTCACGATGAAAAGCTGTCAAAAAGGAGGAACAGAGTAAATGACACTCACATGCTTCATGAAGACTGCAGAAAGCAGAAAAAAAGGAAATGCTGTTGTTATTTCCAAATGAACATACTACTGACAAGGAAATACTGAAGAGATGAATGTTATTTGTGGCTTTTATATATATATCTAATAGTGGGCCCTTTGGAAAATACTCTTTTTTGGGGTGCTTTCCTACATGCCCTGAGATTCCTAAACAGATGATGCCTCCCTTTTCTTTTTTTTCCTTCTAGTATTGAGATCCATTCTATCAGGCATATCTTTATGGTATGTATATTTTGAATTTTCAAGATGATTACATAAACATTTCCACATTCCTGTGGGAATTCTTTGCTGTACAGTATAGAACAGCATGAGTTCATATTCCTGTGTTTCCCAGTTATTACACTCAGAATTTTTTTCAACTGCTTATCATGAAGCTTATAAAAAGTAGTGTTAACATTAATTCTTTTTCAGATGTAGAAATATTAGCATATGTTCAATGACATTAGGAAGCAAATTAGAAAGCTCCAGGAAAGTCCTGTCAGTGCTTTTGCACCCTCTGAACTTTTTAAGGACATTAACTGTTAAAAAACATCCAACAAAATCTACTTTCTAGTTGTTAGGTAAAATGCCAACCCCTGGGCCAAGAGATGAGGTTAGTATTCTCAGCATCCAAATCATGATTTTCTACAAGCTCTTAGGAATTCTCCCTAGTTTTGAGACAAAGGCGAGAGGAATTACGTTTACTTCCTTTCCGTGGTAAATTAATGCACAAATTTATTGTTTATCCAGATTATTCTATTAGCATTATTTTATGTGCCCTCTATTGTCTCTACTGAAAATCCTATTGTCACTACTCAGTGGCTCTCTGGCTTCTTCACAGGAAGTGGGAAAGTCCCACAGGAAGGGTTGTACCTTGCTCAGTAGTGAAAGATTAAACGATTAAACCTTCCCACTTCAAAAGAAAACAAACCATACACACACACATACACAAATAAAAGAACCCCTGGCTTCTATCCCCAAATAAGCTCTTTCTGGTTAACACACTTGTGTTCACCCGTGTGCCCTTAGTTCTACTGAGAAGGAGAATGATGGAAATGAGTCATCTGGAGAAGAAAAAACATGCAATGTGCCACCAGCTGGGTGAGACTTCTGCCTTTCTGTGAGTATTGGAAATACTACAAGGTATTACTTTATAGGGAAATAAATTTTGTATTTGTGAAAGTTAATTTGATTTCCTAAGGAAATTTAAACATTCTTTATATCATATTGTCACATAGTACAGAGAAGCAGAACATGAGCTATCTACTTAGACCAGCTTCAACAATTTACTTCACTTCCACTTCACAATAACCATCCTGGAGTGAACATGGCCTATCTTCAGGTACTGCACACAAAGAGAATGAATATAAAACACACAAATGATAACATAATAATACAGAACTAATATTATTCCTGAATTTCATGTTCATTATTTCTGTCTCACCTATTCTCACAGTGACAGCTATTTTGTATCACATCATTTTCCAAAAGCCACAGCATAGAACAGAGTTCTACAGGTCAGGTCACTCCACATAAAAAAAGGAAGAACAAAGATATTTTATTTGCGTCAGTTTTCCTGTTACTATCTTATCTGTAAGGCTCTAAAATAAAAGAAAGACATAGTTTCATTTTTTATTATTATTATTGTTTAAGTTAATTACAAATATTTGTTACTAATAAACTTATCCAGCTAAAAGCAGGTATCCGGCCCAAGGGAGACAAATTGGTTTCCTTTCCTCTCACTAGAGTTAGATGAATATAACTCATCCCAAGTACTTGAAGTCTTGTCTTAGGGAAGAATAAATTGAATCATAGAATCATACAATCATTAGGGTTGGAAAAGAGGTCCAAGATCATCAAATCAAACCTTTGACCAAGTACCACCATGTTCACTGAACCATACCACAAAGTGCTACAGCTACTTATTTTTGAACAGTTTCAGGGAGTGCATATCTTTTAGAGGTACAGATGTCTCCCTTTTGACTGCAAATCATCTGAACAACAGACTTAAGTTAGGCATCTAATGATTAGAATGTTAATGTTAGAACAATTCCACTCAAAGTCCTCTAAAAGGTCTTTCATCACCTTTTCACTATACTGATGGTGCCAGAAGAGCTGTACAACAGCATACAAGTTGTGAAACAAATAGAAAATTCAAAAAGAAAACATCAAAGTATTTACTACCTGGCATCAATGGAAAGTTTGGACAAAGACTGCAGACATGGTATAGCTCTTTTTTGTTTAGCTCACATCATAGATTTTACTGCAGGTGTGTTGGCCTTCAAGGATTGCCAATGCATGCCCTAAGTCATACTCTAACCACTCACCTCAAGCATTTTTCAACATCCTGAAAAAAAGATCCTCCCCAACATGCATAAATACCTTATTTCTCCTCACAAGAGCTTGGAAGACTCTTCCAAGGAAGGAAGATTAGAAGAAATTAAGTCTTGGAAGAGTGCTGTGTAGCTCCTTCATTACCCACCAGAGACTCTCAGCTGTAGCTTTCCCAGCTCTGTTAAGTGTTAGGTCCTAAGGTGCTGTCCCCTGTGGTTCTCTATGTGTCCTGACGATATGGAAAAACATCCTAAAATACCAGTGGCTCAAGCCAACTTGGCAGCAGTACAGTGGAAACCGTGTGATATATTTGGCTCCTGCCACTGATGAGTTCCTCCATCAAACTGTAATGAAATTCTTTCAGTGGAAAATGGCTGATGGAAAACCCAGAAATTTCTTCGGGTTTTTTCCCCTGGAGATATTGCTCTTGAGCTCTTCTTCACTGATTATGGCACGCATAAACTACTGCCTTTCTCAGTCCTCAAAATCCCTTTTAAAATTTGTTTTCAAGGGATTTTAGCAGGGGGATTAGGTGAAGAAAGCCCAAGAGCAGCAGGGATAGACCAGACTCTGATTCTTTCACTCCTATGGGTTCATGTGGGAGTAACTCAGAATATGGACAGGGAGCAACTTGGTACAACAGAATCCAATGCAGAAACTGTAATATTATAGCACAGGCTTCTTGTTAGTCTGGAACAGTGAAAGGCTATGAAAATCTTACTGAAAATGTTGGGTTGGTCTATGCTAGAGACATTTCTCTCTGAAACCTAAGTTGCCCTAAAAGATATGATTCATCACCCAGTGTGCAGTGAGTCAATCACACAAAGAGCTGAGGGCTTTCTTATTTCATATTGGCACAAAGATGGGTGTTGTGGGGTAAATCCACAAAGCTATCACTCTAAGTAAAAGCAATAAGGACTCTTTATAGGCTGTTAATTTTGATATGTTCTGCTTATCTGATATATTCAGTGTTTAGTATTTGACTGTTTCTGAGTTGTGCTGAGCTGACTTCTTATCTTGGATGACCTGGTGCTCATCAGTATTTACAACTCTGTTATTGTCAGGCTGGCTTTCTTGATTTCTTCTTATCTTGGGTGTCCTGCAGTAGAAGGTTCTTCCTCCCAGTCTTTATTACTCCCCTGGGTCTATGCCGTTTGAAGTGGGTTGGGCCCTGAAATGTGGGCAATGCTACTGAGAAAAAAAATTGTCTTAGACATCACAAGGAGGGCACAGAGAGGAGGCTCCAATGGCAGGAGACAAAAATTTTAAAGCAAATATCTTTTGAAAGTCAGGAGAGATTTAATAAATCTTATCCCTACTTGGATATATTCCACTTCTTGCAAAACTCTTCTCCTTAGATCAGAAGTCACAGAATAATGGAGTAATTCTAAAGTCTTTCACTAGTGTAATACCTAGTTGAGAAATAGTCACCATAATGAATCATCCCAGACAATGTCAGTGGTTTTGAACAATGACTGGGTAGTCCTTATGTTAGTTTTTGCCTACCAGCTACACTGTAATTTTGTCTCTGTAATAATTAAGAACAACATATGTACAGGGGATTTTTTCCAATTGTGAAGACCTAAGTTTAAGGTCAACTTCTTGCTGACTTCTCAAGTATTGAAGACCTGTCAAATGACTGGCATCCTTATCTTTGTGTTTACATGTTCCAGACCCGGAGACACGTCCCTGGTCTGAACAGTGTACAAAAGATCTTCCCTGGGCTTTAGTCAGCCTCAAACATCAAAGGCAAACCATCAGTCCACTGCTAGGAAAAGTCCTGCTCCTCATCAGGACAGCACAAGAAGAAAGTTTTACTGAAGCTACCCCTGGGGCAGCTGCCAACTCCACTTAGAGAATCAGAATCAGTGGCTGGAATAGAGAAAAATTCTTGAGATGCAAAAACGGACTTTTTTCCCTTTTTTCATATTTTTCTTGATATTTAATTACCACAGTAAAAGAATCAAACTTTATTCACATGCAGACAACAAGCCAAAACCCCAACACTGAAAAATAAAATTACCTTTGCCAGAGGAGATCCCTTGGCAGCAGATGAAGCTCTAAAGAGATTATGAAAAGCTGTGTAATATGACGGTGTATTGAGAAATATTAACACCAATGAAGAAAAAAGCAGTAGAAAAGGTGCTAGCAGGGATTTCTGTGCACTAGCAGTACTGAGGGAGCTAATAGATACTGAACCTCTCAGATCATGTAATTTTCAATCCTAAAATATTGCATTATTCTTTCAGATGAAAACATGTTACAGAAATATACATATAACTACCAGTTACAGAAAAAGAAAAGTAGTTCCAAAATACAGTAATTTAACCCAACCTCCTTACATTTCTGATAATTTTCTTGGTTGTGCCAATTACATAAATGTCCTCACTTGAGGACAGAAAAAAAAAAAACAACCTCAAACTAAGAAACTACAGACTAGACATTTTTTATGAGTAGGGTATTTTTGCCAAGTTAAAAAAAAAATCACTCTGTAAATATAGATATTGTGTCAATAGTCAAGAAAATAAATCATTAAAATAGCATATGCTATTTCATGGGGTTGCTGCTTTATTATGCTATATTTATTGGGTTGATCTGAGGACTTCCATATAAAAATTAATGTTACATCAACATATTTATTGCACATAATCTATAGTTTTAAAACTACACAGAAATGAATAAATAGTCTTTTTTCCTCTAATTAATATTGATACATTTCCCCATAATTAATAATTATTACAGTATCTTTCATATGTACTTTATATCACTATTATTAAATATTTGCAGCCATAAACTTGGTATCTCTGCTCATATTTTTATAATATATGTATTTAGTTGCTTATATAATAGAATTATATACAAGAAAATGATTAACAGGCAAATTATTAATACATTTGTTGCAGTTGAAGTTTTAATATATTTATTTCTAATTGCAATGTACAGTGAAATATTAGCCATATTTTCAAGATATGGAAGTGAAATAATTCGATTAACAGCATATTCAATCTTTATAAATTTTAGTGAATGGGTTTTTCTTGGATTTATAAACAGTCAGGAAATAGAGGCTGAATAAGATCTCTTTTTGCTTTCAATAACTCTCAGTTAGGAGCATTTTGCAAGTTAGAGGATGCCATAATACAAGAAGTTTATACCAAAGGCAGCTGTGTGCTCAGAATCTGCCTCTACCCCAGGAGCAGGGTCACATACCTGTATGGAGGGAGAGCTGCTCTCACAACCCTTGCCACAAGGAACTGCAGAGGTGCAGAAGAGCCTGCAAACGTACCTCCTTATTTACAGAAAATTAGAGTTGCTGCAGCAACCTTTAGCAACCCTGCTGCCCAGTGCCCCACCAGACAGTTGCACTTGTATCAGCCACAAAGAGAAACTGAAAACTGCACAGACCTCTTAAACTCCCTTGCAGCTAAACTGGCTCAAGTGATAAGCAATTATGAAAGCTCTGAGCCCAAGATAATACCCTCTCACACTTAGGCTTTACAAGAAAGACCAGTTTTAAGAAAGCTTTTCAGCACCAGCCTTTGCCTCTGATCCCTTTAGCCTCTGCAATAGCCCAGCCCTTGGAGGCAATGTATCTGATCCCTGCTGCCAGTCCAGAACAAGTTTAATTGACTTTGCTCTTTGCAGTAACTCTGTGCAAACACAGCCTAATCCCACTTAATCCCCACAGAGTACTTGAAGCCAGGTAATACGTGTTTTATTAGAGATAATTCTTCAGATTTGGGCTGCTTGTATTTATTTACACAAAGCATAAAGACAGGGTAGGATGAGACACCCCAGCTGTGAGTACAGATGTTCAAATTCATGGGACTCTTCTTAACATTTCCACAGGTTTTGCTTCAGAACTTGGTTGTCTAAATAAATATTGAGCCAAGTGGCAGTGCTATTGCCTCCTCTGCCTGTCTTTTTGGATCTTTGCTAATCCTTTTATCATAGCAGGGCTGATACTTTTCTAAAATTATTAAATTATTAATAACTAAGGACTGTAATTTTTTTTATTTGATCAGCTTACAGAGGACCTCTTGCAACAAATAACAACAGTTATCAGCCTGTCTGTCAAGTGCTTCCATAATTAAGATAATAGCTTTCCCAGTGGGTTATCAGGACCCTGGAGGTGAGTCATTATGACAGGTGCTATAAAACTCCATGTACTAACTCAAGGGATGCTCCATGGCATAAATCTATTAACCTGTCTTTCTATGAAATTCCTGCTTCTCTAAAGTTAGGCAGAAAATCAAGTGGCAAGGAAAAAAGGTAGGAATAAAAAAATATTCCTGAAATTTGCATTAATCTGGATACTTTCTGATCTATCTTCTTATGTAAATGCTGTTGTTCTACCTTTGGTCTTCTTGGATCCTGCTGATTGCTTCCTGTGCTCCTTTCACAGCTGCAGGCTCCAGCTTGTTGCCAGACTTCTGCCTTCTTTTCTACATGTGCTTCCTTTTACCCTTGTTTCCTTCTCTGAGAATCTCCTCCCGCCTCCAGCTCTATGTGTGTCTCTCACCTTCCACCCTATCATCTCAGCAGTCACTCCTCCACCAAGCATCTCCCCAACTTTGTCTCCTCCTTCCTTGGATTATCCCCTAAGTTTTTTTGCCACTCTACCAGAATTTACTGCTTTCCTTCAATTATGTCCTGGTTCCTTGGCATTAACGTTTATTTTTCCCCAATCTCCCTTGATGCTTTTTTCTTTCTTCTATTTCTCTTCTCCTCTCTCTGTATGAAGGTCTGATATATAACCTTCTCATACCATCAGTTAATCAAAAAGCTGGTTGCCAATGAAAACCATCTTTATCAGTGTTCTTTGGTATACAGAAAAAGATAATTATAAATAAAAAATTAAGTTTGGTAACTTAATACTGTATTCTTGTTTGTATTCCTTCCTAAAGACTCAGAACAGTAAAGCTTGCAACATTTCTACCCATTATCTATTTTCTGCCCAGCTATCATGTAGCACTCTTTTTGAAGTCCTCCCACTTCTAAGAAAATGAATACTGATCAGCTTTAGCCATACAGAAAGAAGAGAAGAGAAGAGAAGAGAAGAGAAGAGAAGAGAAGAGAAGAGAAGAGAAGAGAATGAAAAGAAAAAGCTTTATTCCCCTCTTACCTGCACCAGAACTGGGAGAGGATCTGTGATTAGGCTGAGAACAGCTCAGAGTTTTCTGAATACAGTGCCAGGCAGGTTCAGTGGCAAAGCAGGCATACTGGGCTACCAAAACCACTGCTGTGCTCCTCCTTCCAACCCACAACTGCTAGAAAGGAAATGGGATGTATCCTTCATCTCTTTCTTATGATTTGAGAAGTCAGAGCACTCATTAGTGTTAAACATAAAAAAAAAAAAAAATCCTTAAAATTATATAGGATAAAGATTACAGAATTGTAAACATGTTGTCACAACATGAAACACCCCAGGCATGTTTGTGGCAAAGCACACACCCTCTGTATAATTATAGTCAGGCTTCTCTGTTTTAGGCAAAAAGTAACAATAGTCACTTATCAGATTCTCAAAATGGTATTGGAGAGGATTCAGCAGGACACTCCCAAGACTTTCTGGGTAGTAGCAGCCATAGGATTGCAAACACATAAATGCTCAGTCCCTCCAGTTTCTGGAAACTATTTCTTCCATGCTGCACTCTGCTCTGTTAGGGTTGTCTAGTTTGTTTTTCACCAGTCTATCTCTCACAATTCCTTTTCTCACTCTGCAATTCTAGCTCAGTCTTCTCCTCCTTTCCCCAGATCTCACTACCATGCTGTCTGCCCACCTCTTCTCAGGGGATAAATCTTGACCAGATCAGAATAGTATCTCTAAAAAGTGTGCTCATTTCAACGTAGCACATTCATGCAACAGGGAATTTTATTTTTTTTTTTCTGCTGTACTTCTGCATGTGAAACTGTTTTAACAGCAGTTCCACATTCTAGGTCTTACTGAACATTGTATTTTCTGAAGTCTGTGTGCCCAAGGGAGTATTCTGCATATTGGTCAAACAAAAACCACAGACACCTATCAGCTGATATCTATGATGCCTCTGACTATAGTTTACTGTGCCTGTGGCTCTAATGCACACATACCTGAATAATTCGTGCACATTCCAGCAACATGTAAGGATCTCCTTAAAAGATAGAGAAACAACTGCAGTGGAGATGGTTTTTCACAGCTTCCCAACAGCATTCGTGGCAGACAGCTTCTGCCCACTGGCCTTATGAGAAACCTATTAAAAGACATTTAGACCCAGCAGATCCTGGTATTTTGATTCTTCATCTGCATGTAATGAGAAGAATTTTTGTCTTGGCATGGCAGGCATATGTTGACTCATTAAATGGTGAGACTTGTGAGAAGATATTTTCCTGAATAGTAAACGTGAGGGCATATTTTCCTGTGGATATTTTACTTTCCTTTGACCTAGTAAAATGTGAAGGCTCTCCTCTCTGAGGTCAATAATATTCCATTTTTGACCAACTAAATACTTTATAAATGCTTTCATGTACACACTAACATACGTTCTTGTGGTGGCTTGTTTCAGTTTCAAAGACTCTACCTGAAACTTAGTGCCAAGGTGAGATTTTTTTGCCTCTTGCAACCTTGCCTATTGCCATTTTCCACCAGGCAAGCACCCTGCAAAATACTACCCTTTTCCTTGGAAAATTCCCTGTGTGCCTCACTGAAATGCATGTGGCTGGGAGGATTTGTGCCTACCTTTGAAATGATGCTGTGGGTCCTTGCAGAGTCATACTTTCCATACCATCCAGGTTCCTCACCTGAAGAACGTGGCAGGAACACAGACCTGTTTCTTTGGCACGTTGCCATGCTTGGTGTGGGGCTTTCTGGGGTGCTACAGATCTTTTTGATGTTGCTACTGCCTTTCTATGTACTCTTCCCTGTCTTTGAATGATCAAATTCATCCATGAACAGGTTCTCGCTTTTACTTCTATCCCTCCTCTAAATACCACTTCCATACTTCATGTTTAATTCACATTTTATACTGGGCATGTATCCAAAGGTGAATTCAAAGCTTTGGAAGGAATTTCATTATTTCAGAAATATCTCCTACTCAAACTCACAAGGCCTTAGACAGGAACAGAAACAAAATTATAATATAAGCTTTGTCTGACTTGTTCTATCCACATGTTGTAATTCAGACTTCTTTGATTTGGGGATTTATTTCTCTGAAAAGAGTTTATTCCTGAAAAAGTGACTGATACAATGACTAGAATTTAAGCAGCCTATGAGCATTGTCCCTGGGTTTTACTAAGTTTAAATTTCATCACAGTTCAAAAATCTCATATGACCCTTTATTAAATAATCACAGAATAAATTGTCATATTCTACCTAATTCATTAAGTTTTATTCTCATTTATTTTTATGTTCTTTATTCCACCATGGTGCAATTAGTAAAAATTAATTTAATAAACAATTGATTAACAATTAAAACATTTGAAACATTCAGTGCTTCCAATGCATGAAACCTAAGCATCATGGGGTGCAGATGGAATTCCAATCAATGGTTTGTGTCAAGTGGTTTTAGAGACACATAATGGAGCCATCACATGAATTAAATATTTATGACTCAATATCAATTAGTGACTAAGATATAAATTAGTTCACAATTAAGGTTTATCAAGGAGCATGCTAACCTTGACAGACCATGCAATGATGAGTGATATTAATGAAGAAATATTACATTTGACATTTATATCTGTATAACATATCTCTAATAAAATGAAAAAAAATGAGATGTATTGGGAATGACACATTCCTTTTCAGAAACTACAACAGCATTATGCTGTATAATACATGTGTAATTGATACTTCAGGTAAAACAGTGGGATAGCGAGATTATTTTTCTAAGGGAAAAATCAAAACAGGTCATGAAAAATTCAGTGGGTCAGTCCCTGACATGACAAATAGATTTTTATGGTTTATCAAGTTTTAAAGCCCTTGGAAGTAGCACTCTACCTGCTTTTTGCCAACAGAGAGCCTAACAAAGTAATGAATAAAAATGTAAAAATAAGTTTATACCATGCTACTCCTTTTATACATGTTCCAAAGTTAAAAGTTAGTCTTAGTATAGCAGCTACAGAGTGGTGTAGTTCCTTGTTTAAGGAGAGCCTGTCCCTGTTGGATTTACTCAGGTAATTGAGTTCACAGAGTCCCTCAGAGCCTGGGGGAAGCTGGTGCCAAGTCCAGGTGGTGAGACTGGAAACTCTTGTGGTGCAAAGCAAAACGTCACAGGAGGGTTTTTAACTGGTCCTGTTGCCTGGGCCTGCTGCCTGCGTGCCTGGGACTAGTGACAGCTGCTGTCCCTTTCTCTGACTGAGTCTGGATGCACTCAGAGCCATTCAGATGTAGAAGCCAGACCAAGTGACAGGTCACAGGAACCCAGAAGTATTTATGTTATTGAAGTAATGAAGTTACATAAATCTAAGGCAGCAGAAAGGTAGAACCTCCATGGTTTTATTTCAATTTTCAGAGATAAAATCTGTTTATTTCCATTATTTTAGTCTCAGCATGTCTGAAAACAACATTTCTGCTCTATTTCTGAAAACCAAACACTACAATATGCTAATGAACATAAATCCTAAAATTGTTATTCTCAGAAGTCACAAATTGTACTGGATACCTTGAAATTTATATTACTGATTTAAGAAGATTGCCATTTGTCCTTGGAAAAATCAGATACCTTCCAACTGAAGTTTCCACATTCCTTAAAACAGAGAAATTAGCTTTGCCAAAAAACTTTCAAAATAAGAAAATGCTGATTACCTAAATAATGAGAGTGTTGTGTTTCTTTATACAGTGTTTACACAGTGAAAAATAAAATTGATTTAGATTATTTCAGTCTTGCCAAGTAGTGATTGCTGTAGTCATTAAAAAAAACCAACCAAACAAACCCCCAAACCCCTTAGATCTAGATTGCTCAGGTGGACAGTTCTCTGTTATTTCTTAGAACATAAGTAAGATGATTTTCTGTTTGGTTTTTAGCCACATAACTCAGAGTTTTTTCCACCACCATCAGCTGGATTATTCCCAGCAAAACATTCACAGTGCCTAGCTCCTCTCCTACTGCAAAGATTCTTAATATTTGTTTTTCATCTCAGGAGACTTCAATTAGCTTTCATTTCTTTGGCCTCTCACTTGTATTTTCCAAACAAAAGTGCTGTGCCTGTAAAACACCTGATGAAAGTAAGACTGAATATGCTTTATGTCTTTTGAACAAGTATTGGCTTCCAGTTTAGCCCTTTCTTTTAGTGTTCTTCAGCACAGCTTCCTTGGAACACTTGTTTGGGAGCTCTTAAAAATCAGGCCACAGGTCCATCATCAGAGGATACTATTAACATTAATAATTTAATTTATGAATTTACTATTTAAAACTCTTAAGATTTTATATAAAGGCTGTCAGCTTCACCAATCTGGTTGTTACACTTTGGAAATAAAGGATCCTTTAATAAGATGCATGAATGGCTGGACTGCTCTTACTTCAATGTTCCCCTGTGAATTGAGCAGTGGTAAGAATTTGATCTATTTTTATCTTGAATAAATATCCTTTCATTCAGTATTTTCAAACTTAAACAGATAATCAAACTTTTATGCGATATGAAGTCTTTCTAATTAATGAGATAAGCAAAATGATCCCAAGTAAATACTTGTGTTCAAAATCCACTAATCTTTGCATTATTATCAAGATCAGAATGCAGAATCTGGTGTGAAGACTGAAAATGTGTCTTGTGCTCAAGGACCTCCTGCCCTACGGAGCAATTGTAACAAAAACTGATCGCTGTTAAGTTAGAAAGGCACTGAACAAAATGTCACAAGAATGCTTCTTGCACTCTGTGAGGACTTGGAATCACACATGCACTGTGGCTCTCTGATGGCTCTGGCAGTAATTGTGAGAACAGCAGCTATGCCAGAAAGCAAGAACACAAGAGCAAGAGACAGACCTTGACATTGCACAAGTCATACTTAGATGAGTGCCAAGAATGACTACTCAGAGGCCACTAGCCCAAAGATACTTGGCTTCTCTTTTCACTTTTAATCATTGTGTTCCAGACACGTATAAACAATACCTAATTGTAGGAAAGCTGAGAGGCAATTTTTAACTCCAAGGAGTATGTAAAAGGGTAAAGGAAACTCTGATGTTAATAATGGAGAACAAGACCTAAGAAGTACTATCTGAACAGCCTCAAGGGACCTGACAGCAAATTGACTAACAACTCTGAAACATGAGTATGCTGCGGAGTGAAAGTAGGAGAAAAGTAAAGGTTCAAAAGAGATGCTAAAAATAACTAAAAAATCCCCCCAAACTAGATAAGTGTGGTCTAGGTCTAGGTCTGCTGTATCTGGGCACTCTCTGCCCATCAAGTTGCTCTATCACTCCCCTCCTCACCTAGACAGGGGAAAAACATGCATTGAAAAGCTCATGCTTCGAAATAAGGACAGGGAAAGATCATTCACCAGTTACTGTCACAGGCAAAATAGATTCATCTTAGGGAAATTATTTTACTTTATAGCCAGTTTGGCAGAGTAGGATAATGAGAAACAAAAACAGATCTGAAACCAACTTCCTACACACACTATTCTTCTGGAGCCTGCTTCACTCCAAACTCTTCTACCTTCTCCTCCATGGTGGCACAGGAGGATGGAATGGGGGCTATGGTCAGTTCATCACGTGCTGTTTCTCCAGCTCCTCGGAGAGGAGGGAAGGACTCCTCACACTCTTCCCCTGCTCCAGCATGGGATCCCTCCCATGGCAGACAGACCTCCATGAACTTCTCCAACATGAAGGACATCCTGCCTCATCATGGTCTTCATCAAGGGCTGCAGGCAAATCTCTTTTCCAGCACTTGGAGCACCTCCTCACCCATCTTCTGCACTGACCTCGGTGTCTGCAGAGTTATTCTCTCACATATTCTCACTATTTCCCTCCCATCTGTTGCACAGATATGACCCCACTGCCTCTGATGGGCTTGGCTTTGGTCAGGTGACAGTGACAGGTTCCTCCTGCAGCCAGCTGCATGTGGCTCTGCCAGATATGGGGACAGCTTCTTGTCAGAGAAGCTACCCTTGCAGCCTTCACCCCCTGCCTACCGAAACCTTGCCATATAACCCCAGTATAGGAAGAGAAAAAATATTTTAGACTCATGAAATAACAAAACATCAGGAATACTTCAGGTAGCTTTGACTTTGACAGCATTACTTCCCTGTGAAGCTTATAATATTTGGGATGGTATGACTCTCAATTGTTGAGTCAAGCTTTGGCAAGAGCATCTCTGCTTTCATTTCTGAGGAGAGGTTTCTCTATTAGAGCTATAGCAAAAAAAATGGAGAGAAAAAATTGCAATGGATCCAATCTCCTATTTCTATCAAGGTTAATTTATTACTCCCAAGGGCTGTAGTGGGCTTGTGTATATTAACAATTCCCAATTTTTGCAAAAATTTATAATTGTTTTGAGAGAATTCTAGTGGCTGTATTTTAAATATTAGAATACATAATTATTACAAAATTCTTGAGGGCGAATAATATTTTTAAAAGGTATTTTCTCTTTCCTTAATTCTGGCACATTTTTAATAATTTCAGAACCATACTCAGAAAGGGATTCAATCTTTACAGCTTTTTTGTAAAGACATAAAAAGGAAGTTACAAGAGTCAGTGCTGTCTCAGGAGTTTTCAAATAAAGCATATATTTTTACTTAAAATATATTATTATAGACTTCCAAAAAGTGCCTGGAGAGGCAGATTTCCTTCTTTGGTTTTGGTAATGATCTGTTACATTTCATTGGGAGATTCTGTGTTTCAATTCTTTTTAACTCAGAATGCATTTGGACACCACTTCTGAATGTCCTCAAAAATGAACTCAGTTTCCTATAGTTTCTAAACACACAAATGCAGGAAATTGTTATAAGAAATGTTCTAAAAACAACATTGTCTTAATGGATTACCAGTCCTGATTCTTCTAACCTTTCATTGATTTTCAGGCACTAATCTAACAGAAAAAGTAAGGAAATGTCCTGGAATATACAGCTGTATCAGTAGCACCTAAGAAACCAATTATTCTTTTAAAAGAATCCAAATAAAAATAAGAGAATTAAGTGAAAAAAAAAACATTGCTTACAAGGAAAATGTCCTGCAGCGATTCCCCAGTGTCTCAGAGTTTGTCTGCACAGAAAATACGTGAACAAAACAAGGAAGACAACCCTTAATCATGAATCTGTCAGGCCTGACCTTGTACGTGTGGTTAGGACGAGATCAAGTCCAAGAGAGGATTTCTCAATTGCTTTGTTTCATGCATTGCTATTTTGGTGTCTCATCATCCATCTAGCAATTAAAAATTCTGTCACTTACAATGCTGCCTAAATCAGTAATTACTTCATTCCACATAGGTGCTTTAACACTGGCCTATTTAAAAACAATAATTCAACAGCAACTGAAGGTGTGATGGAAAAACAAACCTATAAATGCAGTAGTTGCAGTCAAGTAGTATAGTGTAGTATATTAGCCCTTCTAATAGCAATAAAACTGCTTTCAAGGAGTATTTAGTTCTACTTTATTAAGCAAGAGCACAGATGTATTACCACAAGGCAGTTCATAATAATTTTTATGACAATGTAATGGATTGCAGACTCTTAAAAAGGTGAGGCTGCATTCATGTGTCATAAATAGACTCATTAGTTTTTCATTGTAAATCCTGGTTTTTGCTAAGGAACAAGGCAATCAACAGGATTTTGAGGTTGTAATTTTGCCATATCATGAGAGCTTCCAGGAGTATCTGGTTTCATGATGTGCCATAGTCATCACCATTTTTTTCAGGCTTCCTATTGTGTTGAATTAAAATAGGACTTCTCTGAACTGGTCAATGGTATTAAACATCTTACTCTGCTCCAAAGTTTCCATATTGGTCATTTTTCCTCTTATCCCATGTCGTGCCTTCATTTAAACAGAAAAGTTGGGCTGGACTGACATCTCTGACTGATGACTGCAGATGTCAACCTTCCTTCCTCACCTCCCACTTCAGCACACCTGCTTCCAGTGATTGATTTCCTGATAGCTGCTGTGAAGAAAGCACTGCAGTAAGTGAGGCTGAGCTGATGGGAATGAAAAGCTTGCTTGATAAGATTGTTTTGCTATCCTGTGTACTTTATTAATGTTTGGAGAAAGCTGAAAGCCCAGTTATGTGACCTATGGTTGAAGAGTCTGCTCTGTGTTCAGATGTGATTGGTGAAGAAGCAGAGGTGGGTTTTTTATTTCAGCAAGAACTATGGGCTACTTGAAATTAATTCTTTTGTCTGGGGTGTTTAAGCTGCAATTTCTATGCTAAATTATACAAAACAAAATCCAAGCCCTTTTTATATAGATCAAAAGTAGTACAATAAATGCAATCACCTTTTGAGAAGTATGTGTCCTTCTGTGTAGGAAATTATCTTATTTTTTAGCTGGCACAGGAGTTTCAATCTACAGTAGTAAGTCCAACATTCAGTGCAGTGAATAGCTGGTTGGGATTTTTCCAATTCAACCAGCATACCCAGTGAATACACTTGCACATATCCTCACTTTATTTGCATTAAAAAATCAATTGTAAGGCAAAGTCCTGAAATCCTTTCTGGTGCCAGGAATTTATCTGAGAGAGGACACAATGAAAAGTGTTCAAAGTCTGCCCAAATTGAAACATAGCCGGGAACAACATGATCACCAAGGATTAAAAGAAAAACTCCTTATCAGAAGCAGGACCCATAGATGTTATTCTACAGTATTCCATGTCATTGTGAAGAACTTTTAGCTGATTCTGCTTTACATGGAGTGTTAAATATATAGTGCAGAAAAGACCTGGAATGTTTTTTATTGTAGCTCTGGCCTTAGAAATAAATCAAAACAGTAGAGGATTAATCCATTGCTTAGAATTCAGTCCAAGTCATTCAGGTAGAGTTTTAAGATAATATTGTCCTACTTAAAAAAGTGAGATAAAATTATTGTAGTAATTTTATCAAGAACTGAAAGCAAATCATAGCATTAGAGCTGCAGTTAGGATCATTGAGCAGATCTCTTCTAGCTGGTGCTGTCTGCCATGCTGCCTCATGGAGATGAGTAACAATCAAGGAAATTGCATGAGCAGCACTGACAATCTGGGACAAATTTCAACAATAGTTGAAAGTGCTGCTGGCTGCAGGTGGAAGGCAGGAAGGAAAAAAAATTGCAGAGGAGAGGAACAGCAACAAAGCAAAATATAAAAAATTCAATGGGAAACTACTTTCCTTCAACACTGTTAGAGTAATATAGACACAAGAGCAGGATCTTTACAGAACCTTAATTACAAAAACAAAATAATCCTCAAGTTTTACACGTAAGCTCAATGGTTTTTAAGTGAAAAAAGATGGCTGCTATGAGCAGAGATCTGGGAGGGAGGAGCTCCACAAAAAAATTAAGGTGGAAGGAAACTCACAGTGATGTGAAAGTGGAAAGGGTTTGATAAAAGGTTTGACTGGCCTTACAGTCAGTCATCTGTTAGTAATCACATCTTCTTCTGCCAAGGTGAAGTCCTTCACCACCGTTCTAAATCCTTGGATTCTTGTCTTCAATACATTTTGAGTTGGATGTATGATGGTTAAATCCTGTCTTCCTCTCTGCTGTTTGAACAGCAAAGGAGTGAAATGAGACAGGATGGGAAAGAATCTGAACCCAGCTCTCTGGCCCCTAACTCTGCATTCCTAACCACCAAAATTAAAGTGCTTTTGCAAGAGTGCCTCACTCATCACCTGTGCTTAGGTTCACTCTGTTCACTAAAGATGTATTTGTCAGCATAAAGAATCTCACCCCTACAGCCTATGCTGGAGACTGGAAACATCAAAATTTTGGTTTTATCTGGTGCTATGTCAGAATATGAAAAGCTGCTTCTCAGACTACTTGTGTTTCTTCTTAATTTCTCACCTAAAATTTAAGTATCTGCCATTGAGAAGAACTGTATTTCAATCGTTAAATAGTTTGAATTTTTTAGAAGTATGACCATGTTTTTGAATATCCAGTCTTCCAGGTCCACATGCAAGCACTAACCCCATAGTCTGAAATCAGCCTTAGTACACAGAAAATGTCTTTGTTAATTTGAAGTTTATATGAACTCTGTTCCAACATAACTCAAGGAAATAGGTGATTCCCAGAGAAGAATTAATAAATGCTTCCCTTTTGTCAAGGAAATTCATGCCTCAGATTTTTCTTTGATGACATAAGTAACAGTGGACGTGGGAAACCAGCATGTCAGTTACCTCAATTTTAATAAGTTGTTTAAATCATCCATCCACCAAATATTGTTCAAGAAACAAAAGTGGAAAAGCACAAGAAGGAAAGCCCTTAAATGAACAAAGAACTTACAAAAGATGGGCAACAGACCTCAAGTAGAAGTAATCTGTATTTCTTGTTTGATGTCATTCTTTAATATTTACATCCATATGAAAATCAGTCATTTCATGTAATACCAAGGAATCTGACTGATTCTGGCTCCTGACATGAAACTGAACAAAATGAGCTTTCTGTTCTTCAGTTATGCTCCTCTTCCATGACACGAAATGGCGTGGTTCTGGGGCACAGAGTTGTAGTTCCAGAGGTAGACAGGAGACGGTTAATAGCAAATGACTTCTAGAAAAGCTTTGTTTGACCCATTTGTTCACTTGTTCCACTGCAGACAACTTCTTTCTTCTGCAAGCATATGTTTTTACTTTTGTTATTTCAACTCATTTCACTTTGGGGCAATCTGAAGAATAGTTTGACTAGCCAAAATTGTGAGATACAAACATTTGGCAAGATTGGTCTTGTATACAGATGTTCTTATTGCTGCTAGCTGTTTGGCACTCCAATGTTGATTTGTTGTGTAGGTGTACTTCTTTTCCTGTATGTAGTGAATAAGGAATCTCTATCCCCAGAGGCTGTGATAGATATATCCAAACTGACTGGATTAATTAAAGGAGACACAAAGAGTTTCTTCATGAACACAGTTGAATGAAAGTTGAGTATCCTCCTTGTTTGAATATGTATTTGAATTTGAATTACAAAACAAGCTACACATGCATCTTAATAGCAGAGTAATTTTATTCACTTTTACAGGTTGGGTTGTTTTTCAAAGGGATATACAATTATAATTAGTCAAGAATCTTAAAGCTCTGAGTGTGCGGCTTTTGTGACCAATTTTACATTTTATTTCCTAGAAGGGGAAGAGAAAAATCCTACAAAAAGGAGTGAAGCATTCAGAAAATATTCTGGCAGCATTCCAGTAACTGTTAAGACTTACAAACAACTCCTATCAAGTTATTTTCCAATCTATTGTTCTATTTTCTACTATTATTTTACCCTTTAAGAGTAAAAATATCTTTAATTTAAAATAGATTCTTCTTCTATGCAACTAATAGTTCTCTTTCTGTACCCAACTATTTGTTTTCTCTCTTTCTATCAACCATTCATATTGCCTTTCCTATCAGCCCTCAGCTTTCAGATATCTTTTTACAAAGAAATCTTTGTTTACCCAAGGTAATTCTTATTTTCTGCTCAATAGCATGATTTTCTAATATTTTCCATATCCTCTTTTGTATTTTTAGTACCAGTCCCCTTGTCCTCTTTGTCTCCTTGCTGGTATGATATTTTGTTACTTGTTTACACTGACCTCAGCAAATCACTGAGTTCCCACAGTCATGCTTCCCTTAGTTTTAATTCCCCCCCAAAAATGACTGGAGGATTTCTGACCAAGATACCTGACTGTGATATCAACACTTGAAATGAAGGGTGCAGATAATACATCATAGGCATTAAAAATGCAGTGTGGTGACAGGATCACCAGAAGCTCTTTCAGACCCTGGTTGTGCAAAAATCCTCTGGACCTTTCCCACTAGAACATCTCCCACTTGTCATCATTTTGCCTTTGAGATATCTGTTGCTCAATACTCTGATTCTTAATCTGATCCCAGAAATGTCAAATAAGCATCGTAAGGATCAAAGAGGGAAAGAAGCACTAAAGAAGGGAGTGATGATATGAAGTACATAAGAAGGTACAAAATTGGCTCAGTTTTAGGAGAGGCTTCCCTATGCTGTGGAAGATCTGATTAAGTTCCAGATTTTCCACTGATCTCTTAATTGTCACTTTAAAATTACTTAACTCCATACCTTCATAACTCCCCCTAAGCATCCCAAGGCCTTGAAATAGTTTTTATTATCTCACACATTTCCTAGTGTGAACTATGCATGCTTCACACAAAGCATAAACAAGAGAACAGCTGCATAACTTACCTAGAGAGGAAAAGCAAAGCAAGGCTCTACATGTTAGATGCATTCCTCATTCCTCACAGGATGTTTAGCTATGAACTCTCAGCTGTGGAGATGGACTCCTCCATGGGCAGGTCCTTCTAAGTGGGATTGGACAGATCACTCCCATTTCAATATTTGAATCCATTCACATTTCCCCACCTACCTCTGAATGACAGATCTTTTGCCATAATGCTGCTCAAGGGACACTGAAAGGGTGAAGGTGTTGATGGCTTTCTCCTACCTGATTTCCCACCAAGCATGGCTCCACCTTATATCTCAGCAGCTTTCAGTGTATTCACTGACAGCCTGTGTGTCCATCCAGAGGAGCAGGGTAGCCTGGGTTGCCCTGGGTGTGAGCCCTGACTTGTCCATGGGTAGCACTTCACAGTTCCTTGTCTGTTTTGAACTGGACAAAGCCTAGAACTCCGGATACAGGAGAATCAGTGCTGCTCAACCTCAGTATTCCTCACTTGGTTATTGTACCTTTTTATTTTGCAGTATCAACAGAGTCCTAGAATTAGGTGAATGGCATTTTTTTTTAAGGAGGCTTGTAATGTCTAAATGTTAAAAGTAAAGCTAAAGTATCTCTAGCTTAACTAAATTTATCTCCTTCTTTGCTCTTTGAAGAAATTCAGGACACTGGAGAAACAACTCAGGTCTTTGGAAATTAATCTTCTTCTGCTTTGTATATAGTCCAGAGGGAAGCTGAACTGACTACCTTCCTAACCTCACTTAATCTACTAAATAACTGGATTTGTTCCCCAAGTCCTCTTGGGTGTAATTTTCTAATTTATAATTATCCTCATGCCAGCACTGAGGATAAATGTACGTGTAGATGTTACAAGCAGAGTGACTGGAACTATAGCAAAGAGTGAGTGCTGTGTGTGTAGGTAAGGATGAGATATGGTAACTGCTGGCAGTGAGACAGTTAAAATATCTCACTGGGAAAAGTCATTGGGATATTTTTACCTATGTGAGGGCCTCATCATAATATTCCTTTTCAGAATCTTCCACTTCATTCACTTCAATGCTGAAAGCATCTCTTTGCCTTCACTGAGCTGGAACACAAGATCTTCTTTTTTCTTCCTAAACAGTTCTTACAACATATAGTAATAATAGGTTGTTGGGTTTTTTGGTGGTTTTTTGTTGGTTTTTTTTTTTTTTTAAAAAGAAAAAACAGTGTAATCCCACTAATTAAAAATAAGTACTTACTACAATTATTCCTTAAGAAAAAGCCCTTAAATGTTCCTGGCTTGCACAAATGTTGGTTGCACCATGTTTACACAAAATATTCTTTAATTAACACAATGGTCCCTAGTTCAGAATTGCAGGGTGTGGACTAAATATTCCACACTACCCAGGCTGTATGTTCTGCACCTTCACAACCTTCAAAGCATCATCTCGGCAAATGGTGCAGAATCTGCAATCCTGATTCAGCTCTTTGGAGGACAGTGGTGAAAATCCCCACTGTTTTGTTGAGGGGGTTTGGTTTTGTTTTAATTTCAGAGATTTTTCCTTTGCATGTTTCATAAACTGCACCGATGCCTACAGCTACAGACACAAATGGCAACCTGCAACCTGGTGCTTTTGAAGGCGATGCTTAAGCCTTGGAAGTCTTGGGAGAACACAGTAATAATAATAATAATAATAATAATATCACCCGTGTCACAATTTCCAAGGAGGTGGCATCCCTAAGGTCTCTTGTACAGAATGGCTTTTTTTATAAAATTTCATTAATTTTGTTATTCTGACACAGAGTTTTTTAAAGCAGAAAGTTTCATGTATCAAAGACCAGTATTTAACCACTGAGGCTGAAAATCTTCTACCTCCAGCAACAGTGTCACTGATTCTAATTTGTCTTGACTTTTGAGAGTCAAAAGTATCTTTTGCATAAAATTGACTGATATTTATAAACAAAACCATCATATTTCGAGGAAGGTCAGAAAAGTTCACTGACTTGGCATAGCCACTGTGTAAATTGTTCCATTTCCTAATTTGTTATTTGTAATTACCCATATACATTAACTATAATATTTGTGATCCCCTAAAATACTTCAAATCATACCAATATATATTATTTTGTTCTGCCTGTTTTAAAATATGCTTTGAGTGCTTATGGATCATTCCAGAGTTTCTGCTAGATGAAACAGATAAACCAGTTAAATCCTTGCACTGCTGGCATGACTGTTTCACCTGTGCTGTTAGCAAATATGGGACTTAAGCTCCAACGCTGAAAAATAGTAATTCCAATATTGAGATTACAGCAAGCACACAGCATGGCTTAAGCTGCATTCAAATCTTGTTTTCAGGACACATGGTCTCTCTCCTAAGTCCCACAATAGCCTGTGACTTTCAAAATTTGATTTACATCATAAAGACTTGAAGCACAGGAGAGAAGCTGTACCAACCACATCATGGGGACCCTCAGGAGACAGATTTGAGGTTAATCTTTAGAAGCAGGTATGAGGAAAACTGCTCCAATTAAACAGTCTTTAGTGTAAATGAACAAAGAACTATTTGCAAGAGGAAGTATCAGAAAAGACACAAAAATAGCTTTTGCATTATGATTAAGAGTCATGACAGGAAACCACAAGTGAAGAGTCACACGTAAAATCTACTTACATACACAGTCAAGGAAAACCTTCACCCAGAGATGGTAATTTAGATGTCCTGGATTAACCACAGAAAGAATATAAGCTTAAACAAAGCAAAAATTGCTTTTAGGGATCAAGGTATTCCTAATGTTGGCTTTCAGTCAGATGGGCCATGGCAGAAAGTACCCAGCTGGCCACAGTGGTGGTTAATAGCTGTATATCACATTTCTGGGACCAGAGAAGAACAAACCTCCTCTGGTACTTGTGCATGACAGCTAGTTAAACCAAAGAAAAGTCTTCTCACTTCAGGAGTCCTTTAAGTGTTAACAGAACCAGAAATCTTCTTCTACAGTACATTCCTGACAGCAGAGAAGGTCAAACTTTTCTAAACTCATAAATTCACATTTGTGGATCACATTGCAGTCAGCATCTTTTCATGATGAACTTGTTCTCTGTATTTTGTTACAGACTCACTCAAAACTCACTTGATGGAAGAACCATCAATAAATAGGATTATCTTTTTTGACTGCATAATTCTACAGCTTTGTGCATTTCACTGTTCTGCAGCCATCTGTACTCACAGAACAAGACTTTGGCCCACAGAGAAAGACTTGAACTTGATCTTTCTAACTCTTTATCTAGTTTTCTGAAAAGTTTTGGTCAAATTATGAAGTCAGCCCCACTATGTTTACTGAACTCGCCCAACTAAATTAATTTCTGTTGATATGAGCACCAAATGGTTAAGATCATTTATTCTGGTTGAATTCAAATCTGTAGTCAGGGAAAATTTGTTCCTGGATATTAGACAAGGTGTTTATTCTAAAAGCTTTTTTAATTAAAAAACAAAAGGTACATCTTCCCTCAGTCACAGTGATGTTCTAAGGATTAATTTCTTAAAAGCTCCTGTAACCTTCCATGAGATCTTTAGAAAGGGCATGCTTAATTAATTACTATCATCATACATTGTCCTGAAGGCTCAGTGGAGAATTCGTGCTTTTCAAAACAACCAGTTTCTTTGAAGGGAATAAAATGAGAATGTCTTCTTCTAATGAAGTCTGAGGGCTGATAGATGTCAAGAGGCCACAGCACAAAGAGTTGGTCTAAGCAGTGAGTGGCAATAGGCATTATGTAATTGTGTGTTGCAAGCATTTGGATGGTGACAGCCATACATTTTTTAATTAAGTGGTGAGACAATTTACATCAGATGGTCAGCCTGGACACCATTCCTGCCTGGTGAGAGTGTCCCTTCAGCATATGTCCACCTTACAAACTGCTGCAAGTCAGAACTGAAAAGTGAGCTCCTGGGAAGGAAAGGGTTTCTGCAAGGAGAACCTTGAGTGGCCTCCTTTGTAACAGAAGCTCTCCTGGAAAAGCAGCTCAGCACCACAAAAAGACTTGAACATGAGTTTCTTCTTTTGCTGTGTTATTTTAAGTATTCCTCATCAAACACCAGGTTGTTGATCCCAGCCCTTGATCTGTTCCTTCTTCTTGATCATTACAACCAAGCCCCTTTATATTCTTGATTAGTTTCCAACTGGATATGTTCCCTAATGCAGCAAACCTGAAGCACTACAAACAGAGGGATTAAATAAAATGGGAAAAGTTTAGGAGTTGCCTAACTATTTAAATGCACATTTATGCCAAATATCTAAAAATGGCATGTGGCAGCTGGATGGGCAAGTTAACCCCCTCACAGTTAAGTTTGTAATATAATCCAGATTCTAGTGGGGCTTCTTCAGTGTCAAACAGAATTGATAAGGAATTCCTAGAAATTTCTTGGGAGGAAACCCATGTTCTGAAAATTCATGTTTAACGGTTTCAACATTCACTGTTGATTAAAATGTATTTTTTATCACAGTTCATATAAAGGCCAGCATTTTATTGCTAAGCTAGGGATCAGATCAAGAAAGAGATTGGAATCCAAAGTATCTCATCCAGGGAACAAAAAAAAAACCCCATACCTGTATATGTTGTAGATGATTGTCTGAAGGCTCATTTTCACAGGGCCAAACTCCAGTTCATGGTGCCATGGGTAATCTCCCAGCACAGACTGCTCAGCCAAAGCATGCTGGAATTCAGGATTCAACTGACTCAGCAATAATTTGTCAGGTGAAATACAGTTGCATAATAGAGGAAAAGTTTGATCTAGTAAAAATGAGAGCCCCCAAAACTCTTAAAACCAAAGAATACTGTTAAAACTGAAAGTGAGAGCATCTATAGGGAAAAAAAAATAAAGAAAAAATAAAGAAAAAATAAACCTAAAGTAAAATAAGTAAAAATATGAAGCAGAGCAATTCATAATGATGCACTTTGTTTTTTCCACAAAAGCATTAGGAATGTGAAACTGTCTTAGGTTTAAACAGGGAAAGGTTGCTACTACAAATTTGTAGTGCCTTCTCAGTACTGTTGGAGTCTTACACTTGTATGTACAAAGTGTGCTCTTGTGTCACATTGCAAAGTGCAAAAACAGTGGCAACTTGAAGTCACATACAAGTCATCGGACAATCTTGTAATACCTGAAGTGAATTCCCACTTCTTTTCTTTGGTGTAACATCTTTACATAAACCAGGTAAATAAACATTAATTTGAACTCAAGCTGAATGAA
Source organism: Pycnonotus jocosus (assembly GCA_013400435.1). NCBI lineage: Eukaryota > Metazoa > Chordata > Aves > Passeriformes > Pycnonotidae > Pycnonotus > Pycnonotus jocosus. The sequence goes on along the minus strand of VWYP01002916.1, from coordinate 293,306 downwards.
GATCCACAAGAGAAATTATTCACAGAAGTGCTAGCTGAAAAGGTTATGTCCAGAGGTCTCAGATCCAACTTCCTGCTTAAACCAAGAGTTTCACCAGCTGTAACTCTCATTAGCTATACACTGAAAATCTCAAAGGACAGATTCTCCATAGTCTTCCAATGCTGCATTATCCTGCAATCACTAAATAAAGCTTTTTCTATTGTTCAAAACTGTCTAGCCTCTGGCTCTCTTCTCATAGATCTGCCACTGTTGAGAAGATTTTGGTTTTCACTTTACAATTTCCTCTCAAGTAGCTTTAGACTGCAGTTACATTTCCCCTTAGTCTCTAAAACCACATTTACCAGCTAATACAGTTTCATACTATCAAGGAAGTTCATGCAATTTTATAGTATAAAGACTAATTTATTCTGCATTTAACCTTCTTAACAGAGGCTTGTCTGGATTCTCTAACTTTTCAAACAGTGCACTGGAACTAGAACATTTTCACCAGCAGAATCTAAAGATTTCTTAGATTGTGTGCACAAACTACCTTCCTCTCCCACTAAAAACCTCTTATGAGTGCATGAGGTTGTGATCAGGATTTTCTGCACTAATTTTGATGACATTTGCCCACATTTCATTTCAGACTTGAAGCTTATGGGACTCTCACCTTAGAAGCATCTAATTCTGCCAGAATTTTGATAGAAAGGGCATAGATCATACAAACAAACTAAAAAGTTTCAGTTTGGTGTAGCCTCAACAGCAGCTCTTGCTAGTGAGCACCCAGCATACCGAGACTGTCAACTGTACAACTGTGCCATGACAATGAGTGCAAGGGAGCCATGAAAACCACTCAGAGCTTTGTGAAACCAGATCTGTTTCTAATTCTCTTCCTTTCTCTTAGGGTTTTGAGAAAAGTTCCTGTATCTTACAGCGCCTTTGCACTTTGTGGGTAGTGAAATGTGGCCACACATTTATTTCAGTTCACGTGAGTGGCACATAGCTGCTGGCTAAATTTGTCTCCATGTGTTGTCAAAATCTCATCACCATTCATTCCTTTCTGTTCCATGTGTCACCTCAGCCTTCTGCTGTGAATTTGTCCTAAGTTAGAGCAAGTCTGCAAAAAGTGATTGTCCTTCACCAGTGCCCTTGCACTGGATTGCTTCAGAACTGACATCCAGCCAAGATCGTATCATCTCCAAATGCTACTGGGCTTTCACTTCTGTGCTAATCCAGCAGCCCACCTTTGAAGACAAATTTTAATGAAAACCAAATATGTTTTAGTGAAGCCCAAATTATTGTTCTGTCCCAGAGAACAGTCACATTAAATTCTGCAATGTGCTGGGGTGGTTGGTTGGTTGGTTAACCACAGCTCAGCCTCACCAGGGTGTCACAGCTTCAACCAGGACTGCCCAGTCCAGAGCCCAAGCTTCTGGTGCCAGAACTGACAGCAAATCTCCAAACTCCAAATCTCCCTTTGCTGTGTGACCAGTGTTCCCACACCTTGTCAAGTGGGATGACACTAAATATATTGCTACATGAAGAAATGCGGGTGTTGTTAAATTTTACAGAGGCACAGAGAACATCCTGTGCCTTCCTTTTATCTCAGGTCAGAAGAAACTGACCTAGCTAAGAGAATCTAAAATAAATATTTTTTAATTTTTAACTAAGCTTATCCAGAATAGTGGATCTGGTTAGCAATACCCTGCATGTCTAATATTGTGTGTTGTTGTTACATAATCCTTATTACTTTATCATGTAAATAGCAAAGATAAGTGGAAAATATAAAGCTTTATGTAAATAAAATTTTTGATTATATAAAATATAAACAAAAATAATAAATTAATTGGAATATACAAGCAAGACCATTTATGTGGAAAAAAGCTATTTACATTCTATTATTGAATATTTTCTGAAAATCTCATTATGTGTGTACTTGCCATGTAAGGGGTGTGAATTCTGTTTTATGTTCATCAAGAACCAAAAAGAAATATAGTTATTTATTATTGTTGGTCAATAACTGTACATGTGGCAAGGATTTCTGAGGTTTTTTTACAGGTTACTGTACAAGAAGTGTGTATACAACTTTTGGTCAAAATCATGTATTTAGAAATACTTACAATACATTTTTCATTATTGAAGTGATTGATTAAATCTATATAGAATTCAAATTTATATATGTAATTCAAATATCCATGTAGTAAACTTCTGAAAAAATTCCTATGGCAAAAATGAACCCAAAGCGCTGACAGAAAAAGTCTGAGAGCAGGAGCAGGCTGAGAGCAGGACACCAACAAGATGAGCAGCCTGGAGCTGTTCACCTACTTGATAGCAAAGTGGAGAGCATCTCATTTTTTAACATCAGCATTTTCCCAGTGCTCTGCTACAGCAGAAAATTATCAACTGCTGTAACAGGCCCTTTAAATTATTAATCTAGTGCACTGGTTTTTTTTGCAAAGTGACACAATTAGAGTATGCAAAGGTTTGATTTTAGATATCTTATTTGCCATGGTGGAACATGGCCAGAAAGATCCCTTTGCATTACGGAGGGCAGAGCTGATTGTATCCTGCTGCATACAGTGAAATACTCTAATTAGAGTGAATCATTAAATATCAAATATCTGAGGCTAAAGAACTGAATTCTCCAGTTCCCCAAGCATGATGAATTTCCTTCTTCCATTGGAAAGGCTTTTCAAAGATCCAGAGTTATGTCCGTGAATTTTTCAATGGCTGTGGTGGGTCACTGCACTGTTTGCAGGGAACTGTGGGGGATGTAACACGAGTTTACTGCTGAGTCAGACATTTTGAAATGTCAAATTCAGCAATTGCACAAGTAGCCTTTATTCTAAAATAAGTATTTTTTAAAGGAACACTGACTGAAATTCTCAAGAAATGGAACTGTGGTTATTATTTTAAAGAAAACACGATAGGTGTCTGCTGTGGCCTTTAAAGCAGGAGGCAGTCTGTGAAGTGCTTGGTGGAAACAGGTTTCACTGTTTTTAGTTACTCTAAGTCTCTAGCTGTGCCTCTGGGAGAGGCACAGAACTACCAGCAGCCAGCTGCATTTTGTGTAGTGCTGCTGAGAACAGCGTGTCAATATTTGTATAAACAGTTTGTCCTTGTTGTTTTACTGAGGGGAAAAAAAATTGTGCAGCTTCCAACTGTGTCTCAATTTGAGCCTTCCTGCATCTTGAAGACTAATCACATTTTTGAGTTAAGTAAGCAGGAAGTGGCTTCTAATCACTGAGCAATCAGGGGAAGGACCTGTGCTCTAGTAATGTGCCTGGGGTTTGCTGAGCCGTAGCTCTGGGAATTGCAGGGATGCCAGGATAACAGTTCCTCTGAAGCATTACCTGTGAGACCCTGTGACAACAGGAATTAACTACAAAGTACTCAAACCCCCTCATATCCACCTATAGTAAATTTCTCAAATTCACTGTTGCATTTAGTTATGCAGAATTAGGGAGGAAACAGAAAGCACTGAGTGTTCTGTGACTGTGTTCATTACATATACATGAGCACATTAAGGATAATTAAATACCTTTTGCTACTCCTGCAGCTCCATCATGGAAGCAACCCCACTGCTATTCTTGTTCCTTAACAGTTAAGGACAGAGAAGGATATTCCACATTGATACAGAGCAGATTTGGAAGAAATTCCCTGGAGTGAGTGGAATAATATATCATAGCAGTAATTCAAAAGTCCAGAGCAGGATCCCATTTTTTCTATTTTTGAAAAGCTATGTTTTCCCTCTGTATTTTTTCAGACTTTGCTTTCCAGACTTGGATTTTTTTTTTTTTTTTTTGTTTTCGTTACAGGTATAGGAATTTTTTTTTTTCTGTTTTTGGTTTTGGTTTTGTTTTGAGGGGTTTTGGGTTTTTTTTGTTTTTTTTTTTTTGGTTTGGTTTGGTTTTGGTTGGTTTTGTTTTTGTTTTTGTTTTTATTTTTGTGTAAGACTGCTTTCAAAGATTGCAATGAAATGACAAAGCATAAGAGCCACAGCAGCCTCTGTCTCAATCTTGAGAAAGCATCTAAAAACTTCATAACAATAACATTATCCTCTTCCCCAAGCTTTGTGTTCCTCTGGAAAAGTTCCATATTCCCCTCTTCTAAAGAGAAAATTAAATCTTCCAAAGTCTTTTTTGATCCATTGGGTTTGGATCTTTAGTAGGGACAATTGAGCAAATGACAACAAATCAGTGAGAACAGAGAAGCTGCTGGCTGTGCTGGACAGAGGACTCTGGGCAGCCAAAGGCTGAGTGGCTGCTGGTCAGAGGGAGTGTCAGGAGGAGTGATCACACACATCTTGTCACATTTACAGACAGCAGCAGCTCCACTGAGCAGCATTCTGCAAACTGAAAGGTCAACATCCCACATGGGTAACAGCAAACCAAATAAGGAGGTCCCATTACAGCTGGAAATGAGTTGGGGGCGTTGGTGTTTTGAAGTGGGTTTTGGGGGGGATGTTTCTTTTTTCACCAAATCATAGCACCTACATTGCTGGTACAATGCAGCAGAGGAAAAAGTCACAGGCACAGTAATGAAAAGTCATTCAATTCAAATTGGTAACTTAAAGGGGTAAAAAAGTATAACCTTACACTCTCTAATACCTGTTACTCCTAAAGAAGGTTTCAAAACTTCAGTCCAGGGAGAATTAAAAGACTAAATTGAGGGATTGTTACCTGAAACACGAAAATTAAAGTGTTCCTAAACAATCTATTCAAAAGAAGACATTATAACAAGCCTACCTGTCAATAGTTACAATATCATCAAAGTTACAGAATTATTTTGAAGACAAACACAAATATACATTTTTCATTCAAGAAACAGATTGATAAGAAATTAAATTTTCACAGAAAGTTTTCAAGGAACTTCTAATTACTTCACTGGCTTTCATGGTACAAATCTATGCAAATAAATCAGAAGTGAGATGATAAGTATTAGCATGTATTAGTTTAAATTCAGTTTCTATACAACTAGAACATTAAAGCTTGCTAAAAGTTATACATATACATAATTTAAACAACAATTTATACAACATATAAAGTTCAATAATTCCTTTTGTCATTTTTATGGTGTTTGTAGTAACACAATACAACAGTTCCTCAAAAAAAAAAAAATCAGGGCAACTGTGTTTCTCTAAGTAAAAGCCATGTAGGCTCTCTCAAAAATACTTAAAGACCTAAACATGAAATTATATTACTAGGAGAAGATGTAGCCACTGCTTAGGTGAAGCAGTAGTATGAAAAATTAAGAAGAGTAGCATTTGAAATTATGACTTTCACAAAGCATCTCAGGAAGTACATAAATATTCACTATGTTAACATTATGAATAAGAAGAAACAGAAAGAGATGTTATTTAGTCCATTAAAGGAAATTGTCCTAGTATGTTCCTTTTTAGAGACCAATCTCCAACGGTTGTGCATCATGGGCAAAAAAAAAATTAGGTAAAGAAAACCACCACTAAGGAAACAGATAATCATCTGTGGGAAGTTCAAGTCCTTGACTTTGTTTATAGCCTCCAAGAATCAAGGCCAGTTTGTAGAGTGTATTCAACATTTATAAAGATTTTTAAGTATTCCTGAAAATGTGGGTGGATGCGAGCCATGAATGAGTGGCTATGGACACCAGCCAGGTCCATGATAATGGCCATGACTACAGTACCCAGAATTACTAAAATCATCTTAAGTTTTGAAAGAGTGGGTGGAAGTGTATTCTGACTTAAAAGTGTGCAGTGATGTTTTATTTCAGTGACAGCAATGAACCATCAACACGGGACATAAATTTGTCTGTGAAATAGGAGCCTTCTGACCATTCCTGGCTACCAGCTCCTGCAGTCAGAGGCGTGTGCCTGTGCTCAAGGGTGAACACCAATAAACTTTTTATCTTATCTCTGTTAATCCTTACACCTCTTTCCTATGACATAAATAAATCTCAAACTCAGGTATTGTATGTGAAGGTTCAATAAGATAAAAAGAGTAAAAAGTAAAAAAAGATGAAGAAAAATGAGACAAAAATGAAAAAAAAAAAAATTTGCATAGCCAAGAAAGTAGAAGGTGTCTCGACATTTTGGGAGCCAGTTGCCAAAAAGAGGTGTAGCAGGAACAAGTTCTAGGCAGGGCTTCCACACTACAAAATGTTCTAAATGGAGCAACACAATGGTTTGCCATTTTTATAGAAATACCTGATGAATTTCCCAAAAGGAAACTGTCAACAGATTGGACTAATACCAATAAACTTTGACATAAAGAAGGCTAAATCAGCTCAAATGGAGACTTGTCTTGCCAGAATTATATTGTACTCGAGATAAATCAATGATAGCATGAGAGGCTGCCCACAGCCATTTCTGTCAATGTTGTTCTGAGAAACCAGATTGCCTTGTTTTTCTCTCTAACAGGCAGAATCAGAAATCACACTTCAGCTGTGCAGGATATTAACTGGCTCCTATTGATGACTGATTTTCCTGTGGGCAACGTAGGCACCTGCTTAGAATAGGAGACAGAGAAAAAAAACCCCAAACATCTGTACTTCTCCCTTGCCATGGTTTATGGTAACTGCAGCTTTACCAAGGTGTTTTGTCTCTCTCTGCTGAGTGGGCTGGTGCATGGTGCTGGAGAGAGGGAGAGGAGGAGCTGCCTCCAGCACCAGGCATCAGACACCATCCTTTGTTTCCCTGGGAATGAGCAGCAGCAGCAAGTCCAGCTTGACACCTTTTCCCACCACCTTCCTCTTCCCTCTTTGTAGGAGGAGCTGCTCAGCCCCAGCCAACCTCTCATCCCAGATCTATTTCTTAGCAAAATTCAGTATTAATTGCAAGGCTTGCTCTGTCTTTGATGCATATATTCAAGGAGGGGGATTGCTGTGCCAGGTGAGGCTTGAATCTAGGAAGACATTGAGAGACAACATGAAGGAAAAATGTGACTCCAAAATAAATAAAGATTAATCCTGTGGTTCCATTTCATTTCCTGTGAAATGCTTTATAGAACATACAAAAGGGAAAATGCAGCACAGCATGAGATGAGGACAGTGTAATCTTGTTTTCTCTGAAATCTCCCCTAGAGGATTGCATTACACTTACCTGTCTAAGGGTAGACTTGGAGTTTTCATTTAATTTCAGGTTTCCATCAGAGGATGTAACTCTTCTCTTCTTTGGAAGACTACTTCTAAAACTAACCCTAACGTAAAACTTTGTTTATAAATGTATTTATTATAGATGTGGTTTTGTGTGTCTGTTTCAGAACTTTTCCAAACAAGGGAAAAACTTGGCCTGGGGATTTCACTAGTTCCTTCCCAGTCTGCATATAGAATTTGCTTTCCCATCTTTTTCTATCTTTTTATGGACTGTGTGATTTTACTTTAACAGCATTTTTATATTAGAGCTTCAGTCATATATGTTAAAAAAATCCAGTAAAAAATCTGATTTCAACTTTAAAAAATACTAACAAATGCCTTTTTTGGTTTTGCTTCAAATCTCACATCTAAGACAAAAAAAAAAAAAACTGAGACAAAATGGAGAAAGAAAAAGGGTTTGTAGGAGAAAGGAAGAGAGACAAACTTTATCAGTTTGGGGATAGGGGCTGTATTGGAGAGCTGTGGCTTGAGATGTGCTCATATATTGACATCATATTATTCAAAGATAAACCCTGGAAGTCCTTAAGAGGACCTACATGGTGTATCCTGACAAGAATTAAGTCATGTGTAACCCTTGTTCTCATCATTGTCCCTGACTGGGAGGGCCCCACACTGAGTACATCTGAACAAACCACCAGGGAGGATGTGGAGAACCCATAACCAGAATGATGACAGAATCCCAAATTCTGCTGCTGCTGCTGCATTGGAGCTCTCTGGTGGAATACATGCTGCAGAGCTGGTTTCTCTTGTTTTGGCTGCCTAACAAACCACACCAAAATATTGGACTTGATTGTTATTCTGAGGTCCTGTGAAGTGGTGTACAAAAAAGCAGTCAACACATTTCCTAGAATTCTTTCTTTTTTTTTTTT
>VWYP01002916.1:255280-285287 GCA_013400435.1 Pycnonotus jocosus | reverse complement strand
TTTTTTTTTTTTATATATCTAGTATGAGTTTACCCTAAACTCTTTGAGTTCCTCAGCAGCATCATCTGGCAGAGGAGTAATTCTTCTGTGATTGAAGATACGGTTCCTAGCCCACCTTCTAGCCTAGGGTTTCTGCCAGCACATCATGTAATTTGACTCACATTTTTAGAATTTTCCCTATCTGAACACAGATAAAAATCAAAACCACAGGATCAGATTGGGCTTGATTCTCTGTTAACCACATATTTTTGCTGGTTACTTGAATGTTCAAAGCATTTGAATGGGTATGAGTAATGGTCCAGCAGAAGTGGGATGGGACTGCTGCGATGTGAGTAACTGAGATAAACAGGAGGTTGCCAGCACTCTGTTATCCATTCATGATTACTGTAATCTAAAACTCTTATCTTTCCTTGTGCTCCTTCTTCTTAAGGGAAACTCATGTGAGGCTGCTGTAAAGAGTCAGAGCCTGCAGAGGGTGGACTGATTCATTTTCTATCTTGTTTCCTTTTCACACTGCTATTCAGCCTCATGTTATCTGGATGCTCAGAAGCACCAGGTCCCCCATTTCAGTACGGGGCTTCAGGAAGCCCCCTGTCCAGTCCTGCTTTGTCTTTGGATTCCTCCACTTCCTGGTGTAACACCATGAAATGAAGGGAGAAAAGCTGGGGGAAATATGTAGAAAAGGAAGTAATGCATACAAAATTAGAACAAAGTGATGTGTGGCTTTCTACTGCATCTAAGCACTCATGAATAAACAATACAGCAAAAGGTTCTGTTTTTTGGGAGCAGCATGTGAGGCTGAATAGAAAAGATGTACAGCAATATACTTCATAAACACTGCCAGGGGAATTACTGGAAGCTCCTTTAGAGGGAGGGCATGCATTTATACTTATAAATATCTTGTTGATCAGGTAGTTGCCATCAGTGTAAGGAATCAGCTCCTATGTTCCTTGAGTTGTTCAGGACCCTGACACACATTAACCATGCTTTTATGCCTGATGTTACCACAGCACTTCAATGCACCAAGTGGGTATCAGGCCTTTTTCTGTGTAGGGCTGAGCAGAAATGCAGCACAAGGCAGTCCATAACTGGAAAATCTTGTGCTGAACTATGAATATAATTTCTGACTGCATAATACAAGACATAGGACTTCCCTGAAATCTTGTTTAAATTGCTCCACCCTTGCAAAACTCCTTCTTCAGGCTCTTTGTAATTATCCATCAGAGAAACAATAAGAGATGGAGGGGAAGGAAGATCAGAAACAATAAAATGAGACTAAATATGAGGAGGTTTCAGCCCAAGATGTGTGTTTTCGATCACCACCTAAGCAATGTTCTAGTTTTTATTAAATGCTCAACAAAAGAAGGAAAGAGGTAGTAGTTAAAGTAGTTTAAAGTAGTTAAACAATTTCCTTACCTTAGTAGCTGTTTTCAAGTCTTGAATACAACCATAAAAAATCAAAACATCCTAGGAATTTCTGAAGTAAAATCCATTCACATGTCCTAAGGTAATAAGACTCACACAAATTTATATGCTGCAGTTGTGAAGAGCACACAGGCACTACTTTAGTGCCAATGAGAAACCTGAAGAACAATTAAGAATCTTGGGATGAATTAAGAGAATCCCAGTATTCACTGTCCAGCATGATGTAACCCTGAATGTGGTCAGGTTCAGATTTATATTTTATGCCATAAAGTCCTTCAAATAATCTTGATCAGAGCAGCCATGGATATTTCCACGTAACTCTCATCCTCAGTCAGACTTTAAAAGATGAGTTTAACTCTCCAGAAATTGGGGAGAACACACTTATTCTGGTTTTACCAGTTGTCCAGTAGTAGATATGAAGAAAAAATGTGTGCATTCTTGAGTGCCTGTCCACTACAGCGAACTGAACCAGTGGCCTACAGAGCCATCTTACTTTATGATCTCCTTGTTAACATTTTTTATTGTTGGTGGAAAAAGTCTAAGATAAATTTCACACTCGTCACCTCTTTGGAGAGTTCAGGCACCGTCCTGGAGGTGACAGGCTCCTACCACTGATTGCACCAGGATTTCACCTTGCTGCCCAGCTTGAGCACTCTGACTCACCTCACAGGTCCAGGTCAGCCCTAAAACACACTGGAGTGGCTAATCCAGATGGACAGAGTCATTTTCAATGGTCATTTTGAAGCTGGGTGAAATCAGCAACTGTGTACTGAGGTAACTAGGGATTCTTCTGGACTAAATTCATGCACAGCTCTTTTTTTTTTTTAATACTGTTTTGTTTACTCTGGACTCCCCTTTGAATCTTGGAATCCTGTCAAGAGAAATGAGTGACCATGTATTTGGAGGCTGGAAAAAACCCCTCAGCCTAAACAAAGTTTCTCACATCCTTGTGATTTTCTTTGAAGTAAAGAGATATGTTTTAATCTGGCCTACATTAAGGCATATGGTACAATATTTCAGTGTATCATTCAGGAAGGAAAGAGAAACAATCATGAGGATCTTTGTGGATAGCTAAAAAGACTATTCGAGGAAGAAGTCACTGAGATAACTAAATTTTGTAAAGACATGCTGGGATTCATGTGAATGAGAAGAGAAATGAAAAGTAATAATACATTGGATTTTAAAAGCTTCAAATATTTCATTCTGTCTCTTTGCATTAAATATGCTAGATTTAGTTTGCTGTAACAGTGTCTGATATGTAACTGTTATGATTATGATTTCTATGTCCTTCATGTATCAGTGCTAAACTACACCACAGTTAGAAGGTTTTCATAAGACCTAATAGAAACCTTCCCTATCTTAAATTATGATCTCTTTTTTCCTGAGCTGAGCATTTGATTTCCATTCCCTGGAAAATTCATGTTTGGTATTTTTCGTCTATTATGAGCACTTTCACACTTCATTTCCTTGTTAGTTTATATTCCAAACTTTAAAAAATCTGTTGTGGTTGTTTTGTTTTGTTTTGGTTTGGTCTGGTTTTTACTATGACCATTATTTGCATAAGATCATTTTTATCTAATACTTAAGGTAACTGGTATTTGCTTTTTTACTTAAACACCATAACCCCCTTGCATGTTCTTTACAATTAATAATGGAAAACCACATCTAAAATGTCAAAACTATTACAAATAAAATTTTTTATGGTCATACTTTCAGATTGCATATAATAGACTAGATTTTTTTTTTTTAATTCTATGTATTTCTTGCAAAAATTAGATCAAAACCAAAAATTACATCAGAGGTCAGTTCCCCATTACATTCAGCTATTTAGTTATAAATTGGTTATAAATTAGTTATAACATTTAGTTATAAAATGGTAATGTGAATGTACACAACATTTTTGTCTAGGATGCACCTGATATTTTCAATCAGAAAATGTGCAGCAAGGAGAAAGAAGACTTTTGCCTCCATTATGAGGTTCTGCACTTGGCTCTAAAAGTCTTCTCTAAGAACATGATGAAACCAAGCACCTTCCCTTGTATGATGAAACTCAGCTTGTATTTCAGCCATGTAATGTTATTTCTGGGAAGAACTCTCCTTGGTGATGTTGACTTGGATGTTATCAGCTATAATTCCTTTCAGGTATGCCTGTTATGACAGATCTGTAACTCTAAGACAGGCATCATATTCAGAAGATTTCTGTATATCCACTTTCTTCTTGCCCTTAGTATATACGAAGTAATGAGGCTCTCAACATTTTCCTCCTCCTAAAACTTTGTCTCTTTCTTCTTTTTTTTTTCCCCATATGATTTCCATGTACAGCCACACGCCTGTATTAAAACAGAAGCTTTTCTATAATGGATCATAATTCAGTGTGGTCAGATAGACAGTAACCAATTCTTTTTTCTCATGCAGTTCATTTATATTTCTTTTCCTGCTAGAGAAAGCAGTTCTGTTTTAATTCTATTGGTATAGCTTTTTGGGTTTGGGTTTGTTTTTTGGGGTTTTTTTGGGGGTTTTTTTTGGTTTTTTTGTTTTTTTTAATCTGAGAGCCTTGAGTTCTGAGCAAATGTTTTATTATTCAGACTGTAAGATAAAGAAGCAGGTAGAATTTATCCCAGAGGTGGATTCCATTCCTAGTTACCAATTAGATATAACATCTGGTATAAAACTGTCCTTGTAAAAGTGACATCTAGATGAATGGTTAAACCATTCAATTATTCTGGTAAAGGGAAATTATATATGTTATCTTGCATGGAGAAGAGGGGAAAAAACCCAACCACCCTACACACAAAGGATCTCTTGTCAACACAAAGATGAATGTAGCTGTCACCACAGGGACATTCCCTGTCTCCCATTTCCTTGATCACCATTTCAGTTTGTGTTCATAGAGCAACCACTGGACTCTTTTAACAAAATAGTTAAAATTTTATCAATAAAATCACAGCATCTTTTCATTTGTATTACAGCATGCTGGAAATTATCATTGGCTTTGGCCATTGTACAACTTTCCATCAATTTTCCAAACTTTTTTTTGGAGTACTCACAAATTTCACATGGACATTTGCCCAGCAGGTCTTGGAGTTTATCAGGATATCTCTGGCATGGCTGCCACCTCCAGTAACCTCTGCAGGCAGCTGCCAGTAACAGGTCAGATGTGTTCACGCACTGAAATCTGGAAAAACTCCTTACTTCAAGATTTTTACACAGTGTTTTCCTAAAAGGGGAAGCTGACCTTTGTCTCTTGGAGTCCTTGTGGACATTGCTGACACTGTCAGTTGTCCAACAACTTTGAGAAAATCAGTTCATCCATAGCTTCTGCACCAGCTACTTGCATGGGAGAAGGACACTATTAAAATTCTCCCTGGAGAGCTGCTGAATTTAGAACACTGAAAAAAACAGGAAGGTTCTGAGGCAAAGGACTTTCTTCTGGTGAGAAACATGCTCAGAAGAACTTTTGTGACAATATAAGTGAGACAAAAGTATTTTACTATTCTTGCTGAAGGTTTTTGGCAGCAAAAGATGATATCTCTGCTCTGCATACTTCAAGTATGAGGGAAAACTGAACTGTGGAAGTGTCTATTATTTTTATTGCCTATAAAAATGACTGAAAGTGAATTCTCCAGGTGTCAGATTGTACACTGTAGGCATCTGCAGACAGTTGAAACTCATGTCAAAATATGCATTTCAAGATGGCAACAGCAGTGGCAGAATAAAATTTTATTAACCATTCATGATTTTAATTATTTATAAATAAAGAGTATACATAACATAAAAGTAAGCAATAAATTATTACATATACACAAAAAATTGAAAGCTTCTTAAGTTTATCATTAAGTTACACACTTCACATGGAAATTGGTATGTGAATCCCTGGCCTACTGTATGGGCACACAACAGTATGTTTTGGATAGAGGGGTAGGGTGAAAGGGAAGAGAGAAAGGAATGATGAATTAAAGAAAGAGACAAAGGGCGAGAGAGAGCAAGAGAGAAAATTTGCCATGGAAGGGGTGTGAATTCTATTTAATGTGCATCAAGAACCAAAAAGATAATTGCTTTATTATCATTTGTCAATAAATACACATGTGGTAGAGAATTCTGGGGTTTGTTTGACAGGATACTGCACGGGCAATATTGTTGTCCAAAGTCGTGTATTTAGAAATACTTCTAGCACATTTTTTATTATTGAAGTGAATGAGTAAACATATCTAGAATTCAAATTTATGTACACCTTTTCTGAGATGAGGTGATTTACAGTTTACATGACACACACATATAAACCTCCCACAGTGCAGCTTGAGACCATTTTCTCTTGTTCTGATACTTTTTACCTGGGAGAAGAGATTGACCTCCAGTGTTTGCAACTTCTTTCAGGCAGCTGCAGAGAGTGGTAATGTCCCCCCTGAGCCTCCTTTTCTCCAGAATAATCACCCTCAGCTCCATCAGCTGCTCCTCTATGCCCCAGGCCCTTCCCCAGCCCTGTTGCTCTTCTTTGGCAAGACAATTTTACAATTTACCCTTTCTGTGTAGGAGCATATTTCCCAAGATGGTGATACAGGGAGGATGCTGAGCAGGTGACTGATCAGAGCCTTGAGCAAAAAATGCTGATTCTGGATATAGGCTACAGACAGACCAATAATTTCAACAGATTACCAGGGAGCCCATCATTGCCTGTTCTCTTCTGAACACAAGAATTTCCAGGTGTTAACCTTGAGGATTCTCCACAAGCCAGAGACGAATAAACTGCTGGGAAAATCAGGAAAATAGGCTGCTCTGCTTTTTGCTTGATAGTACGTAGGGTTTCAGCAGGAGTGGAAGGGAGCTGCCAGATGCCCACAGGACATTGAAGGACCACTTTGCTGTATAGGTTTTGTGTTCCTGAGTCCTACAGGTATTGCCTTCCACACACATGGATCAGGATGGATGGTGCTGTAAAATAAGTAGGATGCTGCAGTCGTCTGAACAGTGCCATGTCAACTGCAGACCATGTGACTCACACCTATAGGAACTGAGAACAATTATCACAGTGCAGCCCAAGTCTATTAATAAACTATCACTCTTCAAACCAAACAGGTTGTAAACAATCTGCCTTTAGCTGTTCCAGTTTTGTCTGGCTAAGTATATGCATTGTTCAGGGAATGTCATAAACACATCAAATTCTTTTTTGGCACTGTCCTAAGACATACAAGAAGAGAGAATCTGGTTCCAGGAAAATTGCCAGGCATTCTTGAGTTTACTAATATAGCTGATGCCTATAAATTCAACATATAACTGAGGGCAGAGGGCAAATACTGAGTAAGAAGACATGTTTCTTTCTGTCACATGCCACCAGATAACCCATGAGAGCAGGTCATGTGGAAAAGCAGCACGCATCGCTGAAGCATGTCTGTAAGGGAGGGTTTAACTGCAAATCTGAACAGAGTATGGGATTGAATACACACATATGAGAAGTTTGATCACAAACACAGGAGTCCAGCTCTGTGGCATCTGTGCTTCAGAGAGGTTTAAAAACTGAGCAGGTACAAATGAAACATAAGCCCCAAGCAGAGCAGCACACTGAAGCACGAGTGGTGCCTGCTTAGCCAGCAGGACCGTGTCGGGGATGTGGGCTGGAATGACACAGGGCAGTGCCTGGCACCCCGCCAGCAGCTCAGCCCAGAGGTGACTTTTCATCAGGGTGACTCTGGAGCGGCAGAGGGCACGCAGATAAATAGCCTGACAGAGCTGTGTGAAATATCAGTAACACAGCTTGCAAGCTGCACAGCACGTTAAAGTAAGACACAGGCACTGCAGTGACTCTGAAGAAAATGTCACCCTGCATCCCATGAAAGTGCTACCACAACAGATTTAGTAATAAATGCAAAAACAAAACATTAATTGCCGAAATAAACAAAACATTTCAGACATTGGACACTGCAATATTGGGTAACTAAGTAATCCTAGTTTAATGTCTTAAGCACCTGCAGTCTTACCTTGCAAAATCTCTAATGAGAAAATTACTCCAATAAGCAAATATGAAAACAGACATTGCAGAAAGAACTGGCAGATTCTGCTCCACACTTCAGTTAGAGAAAGACTCAGATAAAGCTGATTTTGAGACTTGAAAGATGCTAGAAAGGGAAGAAATTAAAGAGTCATTTTCACAAAACATCTGTAGCTGCCAAGAAAAATAGATCTCAAAAGACTAGAAAGTAAGGCCACTTGAATTTGTAACTCTGAGAATAAAACAGGAGGGATACTTAATTCTGGAAAAGATTGTCTGATTTTGAGAAGCAAAAACCATCATCCCTGAAGGCATAGACTAATATGCTGTCTGAAAGTATGGTAGTGCTCCCCATCTCAACTTGTTGTTTTATAAATACCCAGTTATATTTCTTTTTCACCCTTTGTTGAAGCCATAGACCCACAGACCCACATCTGTGATTTCTTAAGGAAATCTTAGACACTACTGGCATTCACTTAATGTCTGGCCAGTCATGTAGGCTTTTCCCTTTCCTTTGCACCTAAGTCTTTACCTCAATTCTTATGAGACCTGGTTTCAGAGGTTTACATTTTTCCCATCAACTTATTGAATGTGGGTGGAGTTCTCACCACATGTGCTTAGGATCTCCCTTCCCAAATACCAAGGGAGTCTGATCTGTGCTCAATCCATTCAGGAGAGTAATAAAAACATTTTGTTTTTGTTTTTCCTTCCCTATCTAAGAACAGAACATTTTGGGGTGGAGGCCAACCTAGCTCAGGAAGAAATGCTCAGCGGTTTAAAATTTCTCTAAGGGGAGTGGGAGTTGAGAAGAATGAGATAATTTCCCTTTCCCCTTGAATTCTTCCCAGGACAATGCATATTTTTCTGGAGGAAGTGTCAACTAGAGTTGTATTAACTAGAACACAGCTTCATAATTAGAATGGAAGAATAATAAAAATATCATTAATCTTAACATCCCCAAAGAGTTAAAATTCCGAATATTGCCTCCATATGCTGCATGGTTTGGGATGAGGTATGTCTGTCACCATCTCACAGTATTGCAGGATACCATCAAGACAGAAAGCACTTTGGGTATTTAGTTAAAGATCTTTAAAGATCTTTAAAAGTTAAAGATCTGGGGAGATCTGACCATGGAGGAAGACAATGTACAAGACTAAATCAGAGGCTAAAATGGTTACAAATAACAAAGATAATAAGAGACAACTTTGCTTCTCTGGAGAAATAACTTTTCTTTTAGATATTACACTGAGCAAGATAGAAGAGTTTTCTCAGAATTATTTCAATATTATAGATTCCTAGGAAATCTCTCTCTTCTGCCTTACCACATTTAGGTACCATGCTCTATCCTTTAAATATTTGAGTTTAACATAGGTTTACAATTAAATGAATCTTTAAAAAAAAGTAACAATTTTTAAAATTTGTTTCAAATTTGTCTCTAAAAATTATCAAAATAAGGATCTTATTTAGTTACTATGTCCTGGAGTGTGAATGAACGAACAAATATAAAGCAGCAGATGTCAGCCACCTTCCATAAGTATGTAATATAAGAATCTATGCAGAATGAAACAATCTCTTCAGATGAAGTGCATTAGCTCAGCAACAGAACAAGCTCTTCTACAGTCATTTCTACAGATATTGTGGCAATATGGCAACAGGTCTAATGGAAATTTTGTGGACATCCTTCACACAGAACAGTTCAATTCAGCTGACATCCTGGAAGTCCCTCAAAGCTCTGAAACTACACACTTTTGTCAGCATTCAGAAATCAGATTTTCTGCAGGCACTACACAGCTGTGTCATACAGAGCTGCATGCATTCTGATGAGGGCACCACAATCATAAGTTTTCTTAGCTGGAAAAAGTCTGCCAAATAAAAGACAGGGAATGACAATCTGCTGGGAAAAAAAGTCTTTATTTTTTCCATAATTTGTGTTGTATGTTTGTTTGACACTAAAAGCAAAGATTACAATATTTGTTATTTAAGGGGTTCTACAAGTCAAATCAAAGTTGTGTTTGCTTTTACTCTTAATTAATTTCTGGCTATCAAGGAACAATGGGACTTAATGAATTAATATATGGCTCTGTTGGGAATTGGAATTGTTCAGAGTGGGATGTTGAAAAATATTTCCCCATTGTTTTAAGCTCCTTTTTTTTTTGAGCGTACCTTTTGACTGTTCACCTTGTACTAAAAACTTAATCCTTTCATCAGAGATAGGAGGCGCCACCCAGTTTCCCATTAAAACTCCCTTTTCCTTTTTTTCCTTTTCTCCCCCTGCAAAAAAATACCAGATGCACCTCTTACAGGAGTCAGAAGGAGAGAGTCTCAGACAATCTAGTGGGAAATAAATGAGTTCAAAACCTCAAACTTTTTATAATGCACTAACTCCTGACTGTCTTATTCCCTTTTCTTGTGTGAATCAGCAATAAGCCACAAGAAAAATTAAACTTACCACAGCAGAGAGATGATTGGTTAATCTTTGTAGAAAGGTCAGAGCCTGAAATATTTGCTGTTCTTGTGTGAGAAGTCAGGTGAAATTGCCAAGCTCAGTGCTACTCTGTCAAACACATCCCAGGCATCCTGTAAGCACAGACTGGAAATAAGAGTATTGGTTCAAGAGACACTGAAGGGTTTGGGCTTTTATAGCTTTGCACTGGATGTTGATTTTTTTTCACTGGTCAGCCAAATATATATACATCAAGTTCCAGAATTTTGAAATGACCAGTTCATAATCCGAACACAGCAGCTCAGCCACACATCTACTGTCAAAAACTGGCACAGGTTTCCTGATAACACAGACAATGTGTCAGCTGAAGCACTGGCAAACTTGTCAGAACTCAGTGGGTCCTACCTGCACCAATTCTCAGCCAGGGCATCCCCCCATGTGCTCAAGGATCTTTTCTCACAAAGTATCACATCCCATTGGATCAGCATAAGCTGCAATTATAGAACAAAAGATAATGATTGTACTGAAGCCAGAACAGCTCACCTGTGTCACAGTGGGACTAAGATTTTAATAAAAAGGGAAAAGCACTGCTGCTTATACCAATACTTAAGAAAAAAAGAAAGTTTCATTAGCTACACAGTATTGAAAATGCAGGAACTCTTTACTGATTTTAAAATATTTTCTTTTGACATCTATAGTGTTGTTTCTATCCTTACTTTTTTTTTCACCTCTGTAAGCAGTAAAAATGAATGACCACTTTGTTCCTTTTACTCTTCTTACAAAAATAAATGCCTTTACAAATATCACAGTATCATCACTGTACTAATAAAGAGATAAGGGCCAAGACTTCCTTTTTCTTCTGCTATTTGGTAAGGTTTCCTAGAAAGTAGAGGACAAATTGGTGGGGTGAGGGGCTGAAATGACACAAAAATCTTAGATTTTCACATTTACATCCAGTGCATAAAAAGGAAACAGAAATCTTAGGAAGAGGCATAGCAAACAAAAAAGAAAACAATTCATGTTTTATATTTTTGTTAATAACGAGGTTAAAAAAAAGAAGAAGCAAAACTAAGGCCTTAGTAACTCATAGACAAGCTTTATAAATCAAAGTCAAAGTAAAACTAGCTGAAATTTCTCTAACAAAATAATGGAACTCTTTCTGCTGGGAGGGACCTCCTGTGGTCTCTAGTCCAACCCTCAGCTCAAAGCAGAAATAAGTTCAAACTTAAAGTTTCCTTAAAGGAGCCTTTCATTGCTGAGTTATGAAGCTTCTTCTGAGTCCATCTTACATTCTTGTACAAGGGACTAACACCCACCTGGCCCCCTGCCCTGTGCAGGTGACAATCCAGCCCATGCAGGTGACAATCCAGCCCGTGCAGGTGACCCAGCTCAGCACAGCCCTGCATGGGGACGCTGCCTCAGCTCCACAAACATTTTGACCCCGTGACTGTGGCCCAGTGCCAGGGATAAGGCTCTTGACAGGTCTCAAAAGCTAAAATATCTCTCACTGAGCAGGTATTTTTGCATCAGTAGGTACTAAAGTCTGTATGGGTTTGTCGATATTTCATTGGGTCTTTTTCCCATTGAAATGTTGCCAGTGTGTAAGTGGGAGGTGCATTGCAAGAAATTCAGTAGCCAGACAAAAGAGCTGAACAGTTTCCCCTGATTGTACAAGGCATTGTTCTGAAGAGTTTTCAAGCTTTCTTTATTTAGAAGCATACTGAAGGATTTGTGTTAAAAGTTCCTAAATTTAGACAAACCTATTCTTTCTAAAACTTCCTCCTTTTTCATCCATGTCGTTCTGATAAATTTTATCAGGAAAAAGGCAAAACATTTATTTTAGTGAAAAAGTGGAAAAGATTACCAAATTCCAGTCTGAACAAATTGTGAATGCAAAGACCTAGAGAGAAAGTAAGAGACAAAGTTCAAGGGTATGAATTTTCTAAGTTATTCCTCTTTCTTTGACTGGGACATGTTTAGTACTTTCAGATGAAACTGAAAATGAAAATGAAAACCTAAGTTACTTGAGAAGTCTATTACCAGGACAATCTGTAATATTTGCCAAAAAACTCCCAGACCAGTAAAACTTTAATATAAAATAAGAATGAGCATCCAGAATCTGAAATATTCCATCCATGAATTTTGAGGAGATCACTTGAAACAGCTTTTCAGACAGTCTGAGAGTTTGTGCAGCTGCAGAATGCTCCAGTGAACGCTCATATTATCAGCACCACCTAGAGTGAATCACTACAAACAACTCCAGCTCCAAGACTAATATTCTTTACAAAGCATAACTTCATTTCAAAGGACCATTTTGCAGACTTACCTTCAAAGTTTTCCATACCAAATAGAGGTGATTGAAACAATAGAAGAGAAGCAAGGTGAGACCATATTTTTATTATTACATCTAGAAGAAGTCAAGAAAAGATATAAAAAGCATTTTAGAATCAATTGAACCCTGTAAGGCACTGTCTATCAGTTCTGGCTTAATGATCAGCACAAATTTTCTCAATCAAAACATCATTAGTTTTGATGAGGAAGAGGAGGAGGATGTCTAAAGCAAAACCAAATCCTGCTTACTCTCTAAAGAAATAGAAACAGATTGTTGTGGGGTTTTTTTTTCAGTAAACTATTAAGAGTTTCAAGGTAGACCTGAGCAAATAAAATGGATTATATGTACACTGTGTGTTTATGAAAGAATTGATTTTATCTTTATTTATGCACATTCTTTTTACAGTTTGCTTGATTTAGTCACCTACTTATTTAAAGTCACTTCCTGTACATAGTCATAATAGCAGAGAATGTTAGGAAACTTCTGTTATGGGATGCACATTGATTTTCCATTATTTTCCATCTAGGAAAAATTATGTAAATTAAGATTAGTTTACACCCATCCAGTAACCTGAATGGTTTACCCTTACCCTCTTCCAGTTTGATACTGCAAAAATTAAATGCAAAATTAATAGTTATACTAGTAAATGTGTAGAACAACTCAGTAGTGAATTGGGCCTGTAATTTGGAGATGATGTTCCTCTCCATGATTTCTGATATCAGTTCATGTTTGGTTCTGCTAGTTTTTAGCAATGCTTATTTTTCAACCTCCCTGAAATCCAAACATTGTACTTGCCTACAGTTCTGATAAACAGACACCTGGCAGTGATATCACACTTCCAAAGTTGCTTATTTTCATATTTTAAACAAATCAGTTACTCCTATGGCTGTGTAAAGATCTTATGATGGTCTATTTTAAACAAAGCAGGAATGTAAGCTTAACAAAACAGAGAACTTTCCTGCATTGTAAATATGTATGCAAAATTCAGGCATTGACAAGCCCTGATTGTTCATTTCAGGCAGCTCAGTGCACGGTTTCATGTGCTGCTGGCTGAAGGATGTGCTGACAATCCACAGCTTTGTGTCCTTGCTGCAGCTTGTGGTCTGAAAATTAACCCTGGGGAGTCAGTCAGTGCTGAATGGGGTGAGCACAGCAAATCTGTCTTTCTTCAGGAGCCAGCTCTCCCCAGCACTCACAGCTCAGAACTGATGAGTGCACTGGTGGTGTTTATCCTGCTCCCTCTCATCTTCCCCACCCAGCAGCAGCTCCCCTCCTGCTGCATCTGGGGTCACACCTCTGCTCTGGGGAAATTTCCTTTCACTGGGATGGGATGAGTTTGCCTCTGGCCCTCTTCCCCATCTATCTTCTGACCTAAAAACACTTCTAACATAAATCAAAACAACCTGCATGCCTCTTTTGCACTTAAACATTATTTTCATGCTGAACCTTACAAATCTACAAACTGTGAAGTTCGAGCATTATTAACTAGTATTAGTGAATAATTGTAGAATTGTAATATTTCATGCTTGTGCTTTTTATATAACCAAAATGCTTTATAAAATGAATAAGTACAAGTCTAAAATTAATTATATTCTTTCACACTGATGAGGTTTATTTAATTTAAGTCCTTTATCTGAAGAGAAAGAGAAAGAAATGTATTTTTTATCTTCTAGTTCTGACAATAATTCTACACATTTTCACTGCCATGCAATTACAGTAGATATATTTTCTCAATATACTGTTGACACCACATGCCAAGTAATATTCCCATCATATCACATAAAACATTTCTATAATACTATTGCACTGTGAAGAAACTGAGATTAAAGTGCTACCTCTGTGGGAGGAATCTGACCTGTGTCCTTTCTTACATAAGAAAAGGTGCAGTGCTTTCAGCCAAAACTGCTAACTACTAATGAAATCATTTTAAAAAAATGGCAAAGGCTCTGACCTTAATCAAGGAATGTCTGCACAAAAATATTACAAAGATATCACAAATTAATGTAAGACATCCTTTACCATTTCAAGAAAATAAATGTACTTGCCATAATATGAAAATGCAGCAAACATTCCACATGATAGTTAATAAATCAAAAATAATAGATCAAAATAATAAATCAAAAAATTTCTTTACTATGTAAATTCAAATCCTGTCACTTGAAAATACAGGATACATATATTTAGAGCTATGACCACTGAGAAAAATGAAAACCAAAAAATGTAAATGCTGAGTTTTTTGCTTCAGGGCATGCATACTACTTCATAAGCTGAAAATTATACTCTATGGTTATTTCCAATCATTTTTCAAGATATTTTGGACTTTTTTTTGGAGTGTGTGAAACAAAACCTCCCTGAACAAGGAGACAGATCTGTGCATACCTTGGTTTGATCTTGAATGGATAACTTTAATTCTGTGACATCATAACACTTCCTCTTTGTGTTCCTATGTAAATGTTTGACTTCAGCATCTCCAGGTCATGTGACAGGTGAAAAAGGACCATTGGGTTTGAGGGCTGACCAGAGAGGTCGAATGGGATTTTTACATTTTCTTTAAGCACTGATGGTTGTCCTTCTGAATTAAAGCAACTGGTCTGATAAGAAGTAAATCAGCTGCACAAAGAGAATTTTTAGCCTCTCAAGATGGGCAGCGGAGCCAGTTCGGAGAGCAAGGAGTCGGCCAGGAGATCCAAAGAACTGGAAAAGAAACTCCAGGAAGATGCAGAGAGGGAAGCCAGGACAGTCAAACTACTACTGTTGGGTAAATAGAATAAAAATTGCTCATAATTCTTTTCAACTGAAGGGTTGTTTTTCTCTGGAATTACATTTCAGTGCAGTGAATTTCTCACCTCTCACTATTCTATTTGAAGAAGACAATTCTGTAATATATATTTAAAATGTTTTCTGGTTGTGGCCACTCATGAAGTCACAAGGGATAGGCTGGAAACAGCTGTGTCACTGCATGTATTCCATTTTAAATGTCCTTAAGACTTGACTTTGAATATGTTTGAGAAATGAGAACTTGCTGTTAGAATAAGTGTTATGATACAAACTTACACAGAACATAGCACACTTGTCTCTTTTTTTTTCGTGGATCTATACACGTTCATTTGCAGGGAGATTAAGATAAGTAGTTACATAAAAATCCACAGGTGTCACAAGATATTGATATTTTTTGTCTTGCAAAGAATTTCATTCCATTTTTTAAAGAAGCAGAAAATGATTAAGAATGGCTTTTTTGATGAATAATGGAGAGTGGAATGAAAAGTACTCAGATGAATACAGATAAATATTCTTACAAACTACTACTTCTAATCCCCACTATGATCAATTTATTAGCAGACAGAGGCTGTAATGATAAAAGAAAATACATTTTTTTTCTTGATACAGCTTTATTTTTGTTGGTTTTTTTTTTTTCCCACGGTGCTGTGCAGCTTACAAGAAATATCTGAGAACACATTAACACCACCATTGTTTTAATATTTTGCTTTTTACACCCTATTGTAAAAGTTAGCAGTGATTTCTCCCAGTGAATAGAAAAACAGTCTTTGATCTTTGGAGTGTTTCTCTTTTTGTCTTTCTTGCAAATGCAGTTATTGCAAATTCTTTTAATCTGACATATATTCAGACAAAACTAGATCCTTTAGATAAAGTAAATAAACTCTGTTGTTTTATATCTTATGTAAAAAGGTCTTTTTATACCTGTTAAAAATCAAACAATTATTATTCAAAAAGAAATAAGAGAAGAATGTTCTGATTTCTCAAATAATAATAGGAAAGCAGCAGTTTGATAGTCTTTATGTACCATTAGTATCTGGATTTTGGCTTACAAAGCTTTTCAGTCCAGTTAAGAATACAAAGATTTTCTGTGCCATAGTAATATAAAATATTGCTCCTAATGAGGAAAGCTTAAGTTGGTTCAAAAAACCACTGCACAATATTTTCATTTAAAGTTCCATAAATTTAAATGAATTTATATACATTGTTACAAAAAGAAATTGGGACACTGAGTTAGAACCAGAATCCATCTGATTCAGCATCCTGTTTCTGACCTTATCCAACCTCATCCATGAAGAAAAAGTAAGAAATCCCTTAAGAGGAATGTATAGGATAAAGAGGACTTTTCCAGATAAAGAGGAATTTATAAGTTAAGCAGTTTTATCTTCAAGCTTTTATGTCCTTACAGTATTACTGAAGGATGTTTTACAGCAAGTAAAGATTCCTTCAGTAAATTACTCCACCAAGTAAATTACTCTCCCCACTGAACATATGTATGTATTTAGTATCAAGGACTTTAGTTTTAAATGTTTCCTAATGTATATCATCGGTCTTCTTCTGACACTATTAATATCAACCTTGAGGTACTTTTAGTAAAATTCTTTGAAATTCAATGCAAGCTACATGAAAAAGACTTCTATTTTGTTTATTTCCAACCCGAAAAAATTTCTGTTTCATTAGCTACACAAGCACTCTTTTCATGAGAAAAGATGCTTGTTTGGATCTGAAATACTTCCTTTTAGGTTTTTTTCAATATCTTCCTTTTCTCATATCACAACTGATAAAAATTCAAAATTTTCAGTGGGTAATATTTTGGAAGGCTTTTTTATCCTGAACAACAGATCAGAAAGTCTTTGCAAAAAACATATGGAAGATAAAAAACCCAAAAAAAATTCCTAATAACATGAATTTTCTTGTTCTTAAAAAATGAGAGGTGAATAAACTTTATCTGAAGTCTATTGCACCACCAGAGTGCAAATTGCTCTTGAACATCTGGAACCAGATGTGCTGAAGCAATGTGCAGAAGGGGAACCATATCATGCCTCTCTAGGCGCTGTGTGAAATGGTCAGATAGGAAAGGGTTAAATCTACTGTGTTCAGATTTGTACCTGTTATCTTTCCACACCTCTGGGGTGATATCAGAAATTATGCAATTTTTAGACTTCATAAATCAAAGACAGCTCTATTCAAGCCAGCCAAGTCTTACCTAGTCCTCGCTTTCTGATCAGTCAGACTTTATGTTGCCTTTATACTTCAGGCCAGATGTCATAATTTCTTTTTGCAATAGGCAGGTTGATAGAAAATACTCAGAGAAAAAAAAATGAGATGTCTATCATAAGCTGTTCAGTGTAATCACTTTTTTCCTCACACCTAAAATATAAAAAAAACCCAGTGTATTCTGACTCTTTTATGAGAGGACTGTTTAAAATCTACTGTGGTGTCTCTACAGCCTCCAGTAGATCCCTTTACAGAAAATAGAAGTTATATATAGAGGAAAAGTATGTTTGTTTATGTCAAGTTCCCTGACCCAGGCAGAGTCACTATCTGGGTTGAGATGATTTACAGTTTGTATGGTATGCACATATAAACTGGGGGAGGAGGAAATTCCGTCACTTTCTGACGTTCCTCACAGGCTGGCCAGGAGCCAAGAGTGTTAAATCCTCTCTGCTGGGTGATCCCATGCTGTCAGAGCCATCCCAGCCCCTAACATGCCCACAAATCTGGTCTCTACACACTCATACTTCAAAAAGATCAGGTCTGGATCATGAGTCTGGACAAACTCCAAGGCGAGAGTTCTCTTTCCTTTGTATCTGGCCTGCCACATCACCTGTGGTTTGCTGCTTTGCAGGATGCCAGCTTTCAGTTTAGAGGTGTGCAAAGTACTGTGCACATTCCAAATACAGCCAAAACAGCTGATGCTCACAGTGATGGTTCACAGAAATAAGAACCTAGGTTCAGTTTAAACAATCATTAAAATTTAAACTTTATTTTCAAAGTATTACTCCATGTCTCATTGTCTACAGTTTTCACTGTCAGGACAAAAGTCACCCTCAACAGAACTGGTTGGACATCCTCATCTCACTTCACTCCCTTTTAGGGTACATCTCACTTTACTCCCTTTTAAGGTACAACTCACTCAATTTAATTTAAACATCTGCTTCAGGGGAACAGAATTGAAGCTGTTTGGTTTAGGTTTTGTAACAAATATTTCTCTCCACTGACTATAAAAGGCCTCTGATAGGTAATCTGAATGTAGAAATTTATAGTATAGATACTTAACACCAGTTAAATGAATCAATTACTGTAGTACTGAAGCTTAACTTCCTGTTATTAACACCTAACCTGCAAACATGGGCTTTGGGCACAAAAAGAGCCCAATAATCCCATTGATTGGAATATACTGATTCTTTTTTGGAGCATTGGGCAGTGTTTAATGACTTTATTTTCTCAAGAGGGTTAGATCTTGGATTTTTTTTTTCTCAAGTTTCTTTCTGTCATAAACTAAGTTTGTTGAGTATCTTAAGAGGACCAGGAAGATATGATTTCCATTCTAGTTCACAATATTCAGAGCTCTGAATGGCACAGACAAAGTTCAGAGAGCAGTGCGAAGCATTTTCTGATTTTATTTGAATATTTTCTTTTCCTGCTTTTTGCTGATTTATGTCATTGTCAGTGGGTTTTCTGACAGGTTTTAAACAAAATATTCAGCAGGGGTTTTTTTTATTTCCTTATGTTTAATTCTGGAAAATTTTCTGAACTAAACCATTCCTTCCACAGGGATAATAACTGTAAAGAGATAATAATTCTTTATCTGAGGCACAAATCACCTTAATATATAAGAACCTTCTTCAGTGTCTCAGCAGATGCTAATCTTGAAAGCTTGTACCCTCCACAACTATTCAAACATATTCTGCTCAGGAAAACAAAAATATCAAATCAAAGCTAAGGTCCTGGTTTCTGTTTCCCCTTGAATTTGTGTCTCACTGGGTTTCAAGACACCCACTTTTTTTTCCTTTTTTTTTTTTTTTTTTTTTTTTTTTTCTTTTTTTTTTTTTTTTTTTTTTTTTTTTCTTTTTTCTTTTCTTTTCTTTTCCTTCTCTGTCTACCTGCCATAATGTCCTGCAGGGAAGAGGTTGAGCACTCCCAGAGCAGGAGGCAGATTTGCATCAAGCTGCTGGGAGACAGCTCCTTTGCAGCCTTGCTGCAGGACCCTTCTTCCTGAACCTGCTCTTCAATCCCAGGATATCCAGAACCATGTTGGGACATGATGGGATGCAGCTCTGGAATACCCAAATCAAAAAGAGATGCAGGTTACAGCCAGCCAGAGATCAACACCTCACTTAGGGTGAATGTGCCATTCCCTGTGGCATGGTGGAGGTGATCTCTGGGAAGAGGTGTCCATGTTGCTGGCAGTGGAGACATCTTTCAGCTCCCAGGAGCAGTGCCAGAGTTTCAGGCAATGACTGAGGCTTTTGTGCCAGTATTCTCTGTGCAGTTATCCATGTCAAGAAAATACAGACAGAAATGAGAGTAAATTTAAGCTAGATCTTAAATATGCAAAATACAAAATATGGCAATGACTTCTTATCACTAGTACCTGGCAGGGGGAGCTGTGAATCTTCACAGCTGACAGAGTTTTTCAAAACCCTAATTAAGTTCTTTCTGAGCTTCAGGACAAGGCTGTCTTAAGTTCTTGTCTATGATTCAGAAAATCTGGGCTTTGAGAAGATGCCTTCAGCTCCCTGTGTAGTCACACTAGATCTTTTGTGACGCACTTTTGCCACTATGTCTGCAATTAGAAATCCACAGCAGCAGGTGGAAATTCAGCCCTATCCCTGGTCTTCTGCACCAGGGACTGGCCAAAGGAGGAGGCTACATGATGAAGGGAAGGAATAAAAATTCTGAAGCAAAGAAAATTATCCCTGATCCACTTCCTGGGGTGGAAATGATGCTACAACTATGATACTCAATGGTGAAGCCAAAGTCTGAAAGTCATCTGTTGTTTAGATAAAAACATTATTGGATCATAAATTAAAGATTAGCAGAGGTGGAAAAATACATCCAAAATATATAAATTATGCCTCCCATTCTATTTCAACACTGTCTTTCAGGTCTGAAAGAGAAGTTGATTTCTATATTATGTTTCCTGGCATTTTTCCATGAAGTGAACATATGAATTCTCAGTACTCAGTATGGCCTTCTCTCTTCACTACAAAAAGTATAATAAACACTACCTTGCTGACAGGGCTTTACCAAGTTCTTTAGAAGGTCACTGAAATATAATAAATGATCTATAACAAATTTGCATTTTTTCCAAACTGTGGCAGATGGCAGCATCAGCCCATTTTGCATTGCCTTGTTTTTCTCTCGCACTTTCTACCATTCACATAATGGGTTTCAGAAAATGCTTTGAGTATGGTTTGCTGTCTTTTGTGATTCATTTGAGTAAATAAATCCCTGTCATTTGAATACTGTTACCTTTACAGAATGAGTTTGAAAAGTCTGTAATCAGTTTGTTCCATTTACTGAGAAGCTGTTGGTTAAAAAACCTAGCCCTCAGATTTTGGTTTTTTCACAAGTATTTGACACCATACCATGAGGGAAAAGGTAATCCACAAAGAGAAAAGCAGTGATGCATCTTTTTGTACTTCAGCAGAGTTTTGATGCTTTCTCTCGCAGGATCCTTCTGGATAAAACGCCCAGCTCAGAGCTGGATAACCGAGTTACACAATGGGAGAGCAGCTGGCTCACGGGTCAGGCACAAAGGTGACAGTGAATGGGGGACACCAGGCTGGGGACCTGTCACTGCTGGGGCTCCACTGGGCTCCATCCTCAGCCTGGTTCTCTTCAGCATCGTCTTAGATGATTTGGGTGCAGGACTTGAAGGACTACCAAGGAAGTTTCTCAGCAAAACTAAATTTGGATGAGCTGTCAATTCCCTCCTGGGCAGAGAGGCCCTGCAGAGAGACCTCAACAAATCAGAGAGATGGGCAATCACCAACCACCTGGAGTTCAACCAGGGAAAGGGCTGGATTCTGCACATGAGATGGGGGCAACCCTGGGTGTACGGCCAGACTGGGGAATGAGAGGCTGGAGAGCAGGGCTGGGGTCCTGGTCTGTGGACAGCTGGACATGAGCCAGCAGTGCCCTGGCAGCCAGGAGGGCCAGCCCTGTCCTGGGGACATCAGGCACAGCACCACCAGCCAGGAAAGAGAGCACAAGTTCTGGTAATGAATAGTTCAGTTTCCTAAAAATATGATGAATATTTGTCACCTTGAGTCCTGTGTGCAGTTTTTGGCACCACAATATAAAAACACATGAAGTTATTAGAGAGTGTCCAAAGGAGGGCCAGAAGGATGGTGAAGGATCAGGAGAGGAATCCTTATGAGGAGCAGTTGAGATCTGTTCAGCCTGGAGGACACTGAGGGGAGATCTCATTGCAGTCTTCAACATCTTCACGAGGGGAAACAGAGGGTCAAGTACTAAACACTTCAAGATCAGTGGCAGGACTCAAAGATAGAGTGTGAAACTGTGTCAGAGGAGATTTAGGTTGAATACTGGGAAAAGGTTCTTCACTCAGAGGGTGGCTGGGCACTGGAACAGGCTCCCCAGGGCAGTGGTCACAGCACCAGCCTGCAGAGTTCAAGTGTTTGGACTGTGCTCTCAGGCACAGGGTGTGATTCTTGGGGTGTCTCATGAGGACCAGCAATTCTCTGATTCTATGAATCCTGTCCCATGAATTCACAAAGTTAAATCCTCTGTTCAGGTGCTTTCAAAATCCATTCTTTTGGCAGCTCTCACCAACCCTCACCACTGTCATTGAGTGGAGATGATAGTCACTCGTGTTGATCCGAAATGGAGACACTTTGTGTTGTAATTACTCAATTTCCATGAGCTAAGAGGACAGATTAGTAGTACATAATCTGGCCAAACCTATGTCCTAGTTCTTCAACTGGATATGTCAGCAAATGTCTGCATCTCCTCAGCAGCTGTGGAGTTTTCCTGCAGAATCATTCCCAAGGTGGAATTGATGCACTGCTCTTCATATTTGCCCCTTCCAGCCACAACACTTCATGGCAGAAGACCTGGCTTCATGGCAGAGGAACTGACAAAGAACAGTGTCCAGACTTTTGCTCGTGTGCTGCCTTTGC
Source organism: Pycnonotus jocosus (assembly GCA_013400435.1). Lineage (NCBI taxonomy): Eukaryota > Metazoa > Chordata > Aves > Passeriformes > Pycnonotidae > Pycnonotus > Pycnonotus jocosus. The sequence continues at coordinate 263,178 of VWYP01002916.1, read as the reverse complement.
ATCATGAGCTAGACCACATGTAAATCTTTACACTCTGGTTTTCAGTTGCTCATGGAAGCTGGCTAAAGGACATGGAGCTGGCTCACTTGGCTTACAAAAGGTCATAATATGCATTAAAAGAGCAGTTACAAATCAATTAATAAATGGGACACTATCAGAGGCTGTACTTTGTTCATGTATTCCTGCCCATCTGCCAGAGGTGAAATCAAAATATTATCCATATTTTATTTACTTGCTAAATAAAAATTCTGTCATTTTCTTTAATTGACTGAATATTCACTTTTTTCAAGTGTCCCTTTCCTCTTCAGTATTAATACTTTTACTCAGACTTTCTTCTTTTTAAATCCAAATGGGCATAAGGGAAGGTACAATGAGAAACTAAGACATTTGTACTTCTCTTCATAGATAGAAAATTCTGTGTTCCAAAGAGTTATTTTTAATACTTGTTTCTTATTCACCTATCAATCATATCTTCTCAACATTCCCCTTCTGCAGGTGCTGGGGAGTCAGGAAAGAGCACTATTGTAAAGCAAATGAAGTAAGTATCTGAATATGCATATCAGCTGTTGAATTTGGTTTCTGTAGTATAAGCTGTCTAGCTAAAGTCTTATTACAATGTTTATGCTTATTTGAATAAAATGCAAAGAAACATCATTCAAATCAAGTTTCCATTCAAATACACTATAAAGAAAATCACAAAACGTCTGACACACAGGTGGAGTGGTAGTCAAATCTGAATGACCAAATCCTGCACTGGGTCCTTGGCTTTGGTGGGAGGAACTGCAGTGGGGATGTGGCTGTATGAGACAAGCAGTGATGTCTGACCCCCCTGGCAGACCCTGTCCCCAGCAAATGCCAGTGAAGGATGCTTGCAGACCATCAGACCAGCCAACCCAACACGCTTGTGCTGGATACTCTAGCAGTGTTGGATGAGCTGTGACTTGGGAACCATCCTGAACTGGAGACAGCACCACTCTGTCTCTAGAGTAACCCTCAGTTAATTCATGTCTGCCCCCGGATCTTTTTTTGCAAACTAACAACATCCACAACATTCTACAGCAAGCAGTTCCACAGTTTAATTACACTAGGGAATAGGTTCATCTCTCCTATTAATTTCATTTGATTTCATTGCATTTCAAGAGCAAATATCAAAATATTCACATTGTTTCATAGAAAATAGAGGGATTTCTTCCTGGTTTTTTGTTGTTGTTGTTGTTGTTGTTGTTTTGTTCGGTTGGTTGGTTTTTTTTTTTTTGGGGGGGGGTGGTAGTTATTTCAGTTTGGGGGTTTTGTTTGGTTGGTTGGTTTGGTTTGGTTTTTTCCCCTAAATTGGCCTCTGTAGATCATTCTTGGTCTCCAGAGCTCCTGTCTAGGTATAAAAGGTCTCCCATAGTCCAGGGGAGAACATATTTAGCCACCAGCCTGCACAGTGACCAGCTGCTACCCATGACACCTTGGGTAGGGACTGATATAAGAACTGCTTTCAGTAAGAAAATTGTCAGCACAAAAGGTTTTGATACAATAATCAGTCTGGGGGAGGGGGGAAAGGCTGTACAAGTTCATATGCCAAAATCCCTGTTCGAATTTGGACTGACTATCTGTTTACAGAGATATTGTGAGTACTTCATAAATCTACTGCAAGAATATTTGTAGTTGTTTGTTCAAAGTGCACAAGGTGTCTCACAGATTGAAGTCAGGAACTCACTTCCCTTGGCTTTAGAGAAAGGTCCAATGTCTCTACCTGTGAGTGCTGATTTGCAATTTAGTTTGACAGTATTTTCATATATAGTAAAACAGATTACAACTAAATTCATACATATTTTTTCTTTTAAAGATGGCCAAAATGCTAATTATGTATCTGGTTTAGCATAATAATCCACCAAAGTTCAAGGGACCATACTTACACTGATGGCAGTTACTTACTGCCATCAGTTACATACTTACTCCTTTGCTGATAAAATATTGCTGTGGTGTCTAGTTCTATTTTCATAGGGAGATCCAGGTCTGACTCCTAAACCTGTCCAAATACAGAAACAAATTACACAGGGATTGTAGCTGTTTAGATTTGATCCCAATTTGTGAGCACCAATCTCTTCCTGTGTAAAAACCAAGAAACCTGTTCATGAAATAAGTAATACTATTCTGAACTTAAGCTCCCCTACCTATTTATTATCCTCACCAATGCATTTTAAAGAGTTAAGTAAAAAATATTATGTCATAAGAACAAATTTCTACTACTCAAGCAACTCATTTTGTAATAAAGCAGATTCAGAATCATCCACCAAATACTTTGCTAACCAATTTTTTTTCCAGTTAAATAACAGATAAATTTATTTCTGATTTGAGTTCCATTCAGGAGACCCTCCCTATTCAGCAAACCATTGAGGTGTATTGTGCTCAAAGCTTCCCCCAGCAGGAGCAGATTAAAGATGCTCCTCTGAGCTGAGCACTTTAAGAAGGTTGAGAAGCTTGGAGGAGGGGGAGAAGACTGCAAAGATGAGAGTTATATTTTAAGACTTGTGCATTTATGAGCTGTCAAATTGATCACAAATATGAATTATTTTACAGGAAAACTGTTCACAAAAATTGCGGTTTTTTTTCACGTAAGATGTCATCTTTCTGTCACAACCTAGGACTTTTTTAAGGGATTTTTTTTCAGTTAAAACCCCCAATATTAGTTAGTTTTTTTCAATGAAACATAAAATTTTCTAAAGAACACTGATAACTTCTTACAAAAGAAATAATTTTGCTGAAAATACTGTTTCCAACAAAATCATAGTAATTTTATGACTAATAACATAATTTTCTAATTAATAAATCCCATTTTTCAGTCATAATCAAAATTACATCCATCTACTAAGCTTTAAAAATATCTTCTGATATTCAAAATATAGGTGTGCTGCAAGGCCCTTGTGGCACAAAAAGATAAGGATGATTATAAAAGTTACTAAAAAGAAAAAACAAAATATCTCTGGAGCTCTGTGCTTCTAACTGCATAATTTCCAGTGTGCAACCCAGCTTTTTTAAAAGCAAGTTATGTATCTCTGTGCTTTGCTCTTATTTAGCAGTATGAAGCTTCTACAAATATTTCAGTGAATGAAAAGCAGGAAGGAAAATATTTGGTAATTCTTCATTCCTGTTGAGACCGAATCAAAGGCACCTATGTGATGAGAAGCCCTGCTTTTTGTGAATAAAAGCCTCAGAAGACTGCATCCATAAAATTGGGGGGGTCTTTTCTCCATGAGCACCTTTCATATCTTTCTCCCAAGTTCAGTAAGACACCTTTGAATCTTGCAGAATTCATTTGAATTCGTGATGAAAACAGTATTCAAAAAACCCCAGAACACCAAAGCTTCAAAAGAGAGTTCATAGAGTAGCCTGATCTAGATGTGGTCGGGAAAACATTTTAGAGAGACTTTTTTTCCTACAGATGCTATTCCTACAGGCACAGGAATGCAACTTTTGAGTTTTCTTACCTCCATAAATCAGAGAGATATTAGGACCCAGTTGTCATCTGGGTTTTGTGTGTGTGTATGTGAGTGACTTATTTTCTGACAGGGCTGGTTTGGCCACTTAGGTAGCTCTCTCCAGAGAAGCGAGGTAGCTCTCTCCATACACTTAGGCTGGGTGCAGATAATTAACTTCACATAGACAGAAACTGCTGGTTTCCTGTTCTAGCAGAATAGGCAGATCAACCATTGAAAAATGCTTTTCCAAGGGCCAAATGGATTCAGTTCTTTCTCACATTGACCACTCAACCACCTGTTTAAACTTTTCATTACTTTTTTTTTTTTTTTTTTTTTTAATGTATCCCAAAAGTCTTTTGTTGTTCTTTTTCACCAGGATCATCCATAAAGATGGTTTCACCTATGAGGAACGCATGGAGTTCAGACCCATCGTTCACAGCAACGCAGTGCAGTCTATTCTGGCTATTGTGAAAGCAATGACTAAGTTAGGAATCAGTTATGAAAACCCTGCTAGAATTGTGAGTATGACACCCTTTTTCTCAAAATAAGCATTGGAACTTTTTTTTTTTTTGTAATATAATAGTAGAGACTAGTAAACAAAGAGGATCTGCTATTTTCTTTGTGACAGTGGAAACTGAGTACCATTTGAGTTACATGTGACAAAATGTCCTTATTTATTTTTGTTTTCTCAAAACTGATGCCTGAGGTAACTTTTGCATAAACTCCCATTTTGATTGCAACAAAAGAAATGTTTGAGTTGAAAAGACATAAAAAACAAAACAAAACAAAACAAAACAAAACCTTTTCTTAGCTGCTTAGTCACTTATTTTATTGCTATTGGGAAATTTAAAAAATATATTCCTTTTATGACCAAACCTTGGGGTTCAACCATGTAAGGAAAGGTCATGCAGACATATTGGGAGCATTTTGGTCTGTCATTGCTCCTGGAGCAGAGACCTCCCTGTTGTGTGGATGCTGGACTGGCACCACAGGGAAGTGGAGTCCAACATTCCTGACACAGTCAACAATCCTCTGCACAGGCACAAGAAGGCAAAGCCACAGGAAGAAGCCCTTTTATCTTCTGTCAATCACGCTGAATTTTCAAGGACAGAAACAAAGGAAAAACTTTTATTTTCCATGAAATTATTTAATCTGTTAGCCTGTAATTCAGGCCTTGCTGAGAATTTCTCAAATGCCTGTCAGAACATCAGTTGATTCCAGTTTTTGCAAATTCTGCCTAATCCCTAGAGGTTTATCTTGGAGAGAATAACATCTGCTTATCTGAAAGAGCTTTGCTTGTTCCAGAAGTCTACATTTCATTATAATGACATGTGGTACTATGACCTAAAAAAATGATAAACAGAATCTTCAAAGGTTACTAAAGCTCATACTGGCATTTGACAAAACAGGAGTTAAATATTTTCCATGAATGTAAGTCATTCAAATGAATGTAACAAGGCCCAAAAGCAGCACACAGAAGAGAGGGCAATGATAAAGTGCTGTACTGCATAAGGAGCCATCAATCCCACTGCATGGGCCAAGCCATGGCTACTGCTGGACCTTGCAGCACTGCCCACAGGTCCTGCCTGGCTCAGCACAAATATCCACTATGTGGTGCAGACTCTGCCACCTGAGATATGTTCTCCCTCTGCCCCAGTATTTCAGTCTCTTTTCTCAACCCTGACAAATTTTCTGAGATATCTGTGCAGGCTCACTCTATGCCAGTTTCATTGACACTTTTTTCAAGGGACTTCACTGCACAGAGAACTTGTTAGATAGCCCAGTCCATTTCTTAGCATTATATATAACCAAATGCAGAAAATACAGCTTTTGTAAGTTTATCATTTATAGCAGTGAGCTCACTCTTGCTGGCATTGCAGAACAGACCTCTAGGAACACAGCTGAATGCATCAGGGTAGCATGTTTGCAGTGCCTGTCTTCTTTTCCCCCAGAATGACAAAAGAGCAATCTGGATGTGATTTTTAGAGAAAATAAACATTTTAGTCACATTTATTTGAATTGCCACTTAACATTGCTTTTTCTTCCAAAAACTTCCAAAAACTTAGCTTGCATTTCCCATAAAATGATAAGCCATTGATAACCTTGCATTATTTTGATATAAGCTTTGATTTCAGCTGGACTTTCTCCTTGCTGTGTGTTCTGGTCCAGATTTAGCTGCTCAGTCATCTAGTTCAAGGACTGAGATTATCTTAGTCCCAAAATCAATGTGCTTATCCATGTTCCAGGTCTGCCTGCAAATCTTACTGGTGAGGAAAAGGCCTTAGCACTTAATTGAAAGAACATCTGTTCTGGGATGTTTCTTTTTCTTTCTAAAATATCATTCCAATCTATTTTTAGTATGAAAATCATCAGAAGTCTTTGTAAATTCCAGAGAGAAACAAAAAATTGTACAAATCAGGGTAGTGATGAATTCAATCTGCTGCTATCTTTATTATGTAAGCACCAAAATCCACATTTGCCCCCTTTTGCATAATAATCAATGAACATTTACCCTCTACACCTAGAGACCCTGGGCTAAAGACTGCTCAGTGTGGGCCATTCAACCTACAAATCCAGCCTAGTAGGTGGATAGCTGCAATCATTCCATGATATGCCATATCTTGAAGCAGGGAACATGTGGAGGAACATTCCAGCCCTTATCTTGCAGCTGAGCCAGTGTGCAGCCTGGAGACCAACGCGGGGCACACGCGGGAAAGCGTGACTGCCTTCTGCTGATCCCAGCACGGCAGGACGGGGTGGGGGTGGAAATGGAGCTGCTGCTGCTTGATGTAGAAGGACAATTATCCTGCTGTCTTCCTCCCTCGTTCCAGTGAAGGCAAATTTCTAGTGGTTATTTCACTCGCTTTTGGTTTTTTCCCTCCGTGCCTACTCAATTTCTTTTTTTTTTTCCCATGCCTACTCAATTTCTCTTTCACAAAAAAAATGCAGTGTTTAATTTTTGATCTGGTTCTGACTTTTATAAAGTTTCCATAAACTGCAGCTCCTCTTGAGACATAAATATGAAGTGCATCCCTAAAATAAATTTGTTAAAAAATTTCATGAAGATGCTTCCTGGTTTTGAATAAAACATAATCTGTGCCAAAACAGTATCTGTCAGAATCCATTTGTACTTTTGCAACTATTGACTACAAGTCACTTGAGTTGTCTGCTTCTATGACTAGGAAGGAATTATATTTTATAATTATCCCTTCCTCTGGCAGTGTATCAAGTGACTATTTTAATAATTTTCTTTATTTACAGTAAATTCCTAAGCTGTTAACTACTGAAAAGAAATATTTTAATGAAATAGATTATTTAAAATATATTTTTTATTTGACTATAAAAGGAAGAAATTACAGAGTAATAGATTTAAAATATTTGAGATTTTATTCTGTACATGTTTCTTCTTCCCCACATATGGGAAATGCATACACTAGTTATATTCACTTTGTCACATTTCTTACTGAGGTCTAAAGCTAGAAATTTTTTCTTACAAACAGATTCAAAAATGCCTTTAGATATAGATTTCTGCATCCATATAGTTATGTTTTATTTTTAAATGTCCTTTTAAATTTAATTTGTGATACCCTCTTACTGTCTCTTAATATAAAAGCCTTCCATCCAAGTTGGACAATTTGTGAATGCTTATGGCAAGATGAAACTGACCCCTCATATGAACAAAACAAAGCACTAAAAAGATGAAAACTCTGTATTGTCACAATTTCAGCCTAACCTTGGCACTACCTAAAGGGAAGAGAGCTTGTAAAAGGATGTTTACATGCACAGGCCAGTACAGCAACCTGGCAAAAAAACATTGAAAACGAGAAATTTTGCCCTTGCAGCTCATTATAAACCAAGCACACCCTCAAGGAGGTGAAGGGGCACAGCGCACTCGCACAATATTTACTGAGATTTCTCTTTAGGAAGACGAGAGGAAGCTGTGTGCCATGGCAACCAGCGTGGGGGATGGCAGCATGTCCTGCGAGCTGGTGGAGCTCATCAAGCAGCTGTGGCAGGACGGAGGGACCCAGGCCTGCTTCGCCAGGGCGGCCGAGTACCAGCTCAGCGACTCCGCGGCGTAGTAGGTGACACCAGCTGCTCAACAGCTGGATACTGCTGCAACCACAGCTGCCCCCCTTGCATGGAACAGCCTGTGGAAATCACGGCTCGTTAACCTGAAAAAATGAGGGGGTTGATAAGGTTTATAATACAGCAGAAATGTTTAACTGGAGGAAACAAGTGAAAACAAGTGATACAGTTTAACACGTGGCCGGTGTTATGAGCTGCGTGAAAATGGGTCAGTCTCTGAGGGTGTTCTGCACTTTCAGATTGGATTGAAATAATTAGTGAGACTGCTCTTCAGGTGTGTTTTGCAAAAGTAAAAGGTTTAATAAATGAAAAAAAAAAAAAAAAAAAACAAAAACATTACAG
>VWYP01002916.1:216581-255240 GCA_013400435.1 Pycnonotus jocosus | reverse complement strand
TACAGAAACAAAAGAGAAAGCTGAGCACAGGTGTCAGAGAACCATCTGACACTCTGCTAAGACGCCCTAAAAAACCCCTTGAGTTCCTTTGTGCCTTTTCTTTAATACTTAATGTTTTAGGTGGGCTGTTTGGCACCCTGCCCAATGAAATTGGCAACAGGCTTCTAAAACCCAATCAATGCTCTTGTGCTGGCACTGAGCCAATACAAATGAAAAGAGGACAGAACTTTCTAGTTTGGTTTCCTTGTATGTTCCGGTAAACTGAAACTTTTTCCCTTGTATAGAAACACTTGCTTGATGTGGGAAATGCATACCAACAAACAAAGTTTCAGAAACAACTCTTTTTCTGTGAGTTTGTTTCAACGGTTTTGGGGAAAAAAAAAAAAAGGGTGTTCTCTCTATGAATGTTTCTAAGATTGACAAAATGGGGGACAGGTGACTTGAAACAGCTTAGGTTTTACCTAGAGCAATACTCTGTATATCTTGTAAGACGCTAAATATAAAAGCTTTCCTCTAAACTAACCTGGCTGCACAGACAGGTGTTCCCTGGGCCATTTCCACCTCAGATGGACCAGAGGTGCTGCAGCTCCATCCTGACAGCCCCAGTTCCCTTTCCGAGCCCTGGGAGGTGCCACACAGACAATCAGGGAGACCCCTGGGGCTGCTCAGCCCCAGCCCCACCGAGGATCATGGTCCAGCTGGGGCACATCCCTTACCTCAGATGTAGTCAGTGACTTCAGACTGTTCAGGAGTCCCTGGTTTGGCTGCTTCTTGCAGGCTCCAGCCCTGCTCAGCTGCCTTCTCCCATCTCATACAGGGAGTCTTTTGAGAGCGCCCAAGTCTGACTCCAGACCTGGGGTAGAGGATTGTTCCAGCCGAGATCTGTCTTCTGAGACCTGGAGGTTTCCCCACTCCTGGAGCTCCTCCTGCAGGCTGAGGGCACCTGCAGGGTGAAGCCTTCCGAGGTGTTGGGTGTCCCTTCTACAGGGCAGGAAAAGAAAGGCATGGCTTTCTTCTTTCTAAAGAACGTTGGACTTCAGGAGGCCACCTGAAAGCATCCATGGTTCAATAATTGTAGATATAGTGCAGGGAATATGTAGAGAAAATATTAAAAATTCTTCATCTCTTTATATCTTCCAAATGTGAATGAAGACCTTTTAGAAGAGCCCTAAACAAAGAAAATATTCCCTGTGATGATTTGTGCCTCATTTGACAGTATTTTATAGCGGCGTATTTTCATAAAATGGTACAGAGCAATTCTTTTCTAACATACCCCTTCTGACAGGTTCCACTGCCATTCCAAATAAATCCCATAACAAGCTAGTCATAATAAGTAAAAGGAAAAGAACCTCTTAAATTTAAAAAACAAAATTAAACCCTGTTTACCAGTTAACACTCTTTCGTGTACACTCTGCCTGGTAAATTAGGTTTTGCTGTCTACCAAGAAGATAGAGGAACCTAAATCAATTCCCTCTCAGTGTTATTGTTTGTGTCCTTTTTTAATTTGCAATAGATTTTAGTATTTAAGGAGGTTAATATAGATTGTGTCTGTAGTTATTATTTATTTCTAGACTCACATTAAAAACAACTACAGTGATATTCTTTTCATCTGCTGGAACATTTCTGCTAATTTCTTGAAAATCCTGCTTCTCTGTCTTCATCTTTTAGTACCTGATGCTTCTAAAATTCTAGCCTTTGGCTCTGAACCATTAAAATCAACTTAATATTTGCCCGTGCTGCTGGGCTTCTAATGATCAGTTCAGAGTCAGCTACAGTCAATCAACCATCTAATGCTGCAGTTCAATTTCTTTTCAACCCAAAATCCTGTTTCTCAGTGCCTGTGAATCAGCTCCTTCGAAGAATATTGAATACTGTGTAAACTCTGACTTTCTGAGATTATCTTCTCTGACATTTTTCATTATTAATTGTTGCTAATGTAGTTTGATCACTGCTTTTCCTGTATGTGTTCTAATTGAAAAAAAANCACTGCTTTTCCTTTATTTTTTTTAATTAAAAAAAAAAAAAAAAAAAAAAGACATCTTCTGAATTATAGAAAAATTCCCTCTTTGTCAAATTTGGGTGGAATTTCTCCATTAGAACTGGAATTAATTGTGTTTTAAAATGGAATTATGCATATGGAAGGGCAAGATTAGGATTATAAATTGTGACTTTACATGTCATTGTACAGCTACTAGTAGTACATGGTACATCTTGCTAGCTCCATCATTTTCCTCTCAGGATAGGAATCCTGTCACCTCATCCAAGCCAAGGAAAGATCAGCATTTACTGACAATTTCCATTCCCTCCTTTCCCAGTGAAGAGATGGTCTGCAGTCTCCCCTTGGAGCTGACTGCATCTCTGGGAAGAGCCTGAAATTGCCTCCTGCTCCTTTAACTAGATAATTGACTTGGTCTGATTTTTTATGCAATTACAATTGACTGTGTTGAATTGAATTTAGGCATTTGTGGCTAAGAACTATCAAAACTTCATTTTATATTCAAGTGTTTATTTTAGTGCTTACATGCTTTATAAATAACAAAATGTCTTTTGTTTCTGCCTTCCACAAAGGTGAGCTGAGATGAATTTGCCTCAGGCCCTACTCAGACAAACAGAGCTATATTACCTTTTTTTTCCTTTCCCCAACAGATTATTTCCTGGCCTCAAATGATGGTAAAATGTTGAATTACTCAGATCAGGTTCAACAGCCCTTGAGGACTGGATACAGTTTATTCAACTTAAAATAAGAAAATCCCACTTCCAAACACTACTTGGAAAAATCCAAATTGAAGATTCTAACTTCTAAAATTTTTATTTAATTTTTTTTTTTTTTTGAACTTACAGATCTATTCAATATTGCATACAAGGAGGCTTCTTTTTCTGTGAAATTTCTTTTGGAAGATTCTGGTTAAACTGAGCAACAGAACTTCCTGCTGGGCAAGCTTAGTGTAGAGAGGAAAAAAGAAGGCATGGAGCCTAATAGACATTAGAGACTGTTTTATTTGTCAGAGACACAAGGCTACAAATAGAAAGGTGCCACCTGGACACTGAATATGCTTCAGCTTTTGTGCAGCTTCTTGCTTTTGGCTTTGGTCTTTATTTGAATAGTAGTAGCTAAAATGCAGGAAGTTACTCAGGCATCACCTTTCCTTTTCCTTTTGTCAGTTCATAACCCCTCTGCACAGACCCCCAGAGCAGCCAGTAGGATTCAGAGGCTCTGCCCAGCCATTCAAAGAAAGATGTTTGCCCCTAGGAGAGACAGCAGAAGTGTAGGACGAAAAGCATGCTTCAAAATCTGGTTTGGGTTCTCATATAATGCAGATTTTATCTCTGTATACCTAAAGTAAACACAGATAATCCACAGTTTTTGAAGGGCTCATCAGCACACTAACCCAGGGGATCATCAGCTTCATTGAAGCTTTTTGTTTTGACTAAAAAATATATTTTTTTAAATCACCATGTACCTTCTTGTAAATGGAAAGATCTGCAGGGAAAACAGCCCTTAAAAGTGAAATCTTCCAAAATACTATGCTTTCTCTTTCACTAAGGAAAGAAAACACTGTTGCAACCAGTCAGACAGGCTGAGGTGATTCCTTATGAATCTGCTTCTGCAGGATGCTTGTGGTTCTTCCCCTGATGTAGCAATTCCCAACTGCTGAGAGAAAATAGCCAAAACTCCTTTGCTGACAAGGCGGTTTTCAAGAATCCCCAAGGAAAAAAAGGATTTTCCTTAGCTACAATTCTCTGAAATATATTTATTATGTGCAACTGAATTACACTTCTATATTTAAAAAAAAAGGCTCTGAATTGTGCAACTCAGTTGTATAAAAACCAACAGCATTGTATTTAAGTGTGTAATTTACATAATATCTTTAAAAGTGGCTCAGTGTGGAGTGATTATGTGATGGACACTTGACTCTTTGAGTTCACCAACCACCATTTCTTTCTTACTCTCCCCAGTTACCTCAATGACCTGGACAGGCTGGCAAAGCCAGACTATGTCCCTACTGAGCAAGACGTCCTGCACTCCAGGGTGCAGACAACTGGGATTATAGAGACTCAGTTTTCTTTCAAGGATTTAAACTTCAGGTATGAAAGCCATATTTTACAGTCTTCTTGGGGTTTATCTTTCTTAAGCATTTTCTATCACAGGTATTGATTTATGACACAGCTGCTGTCATTGTGATATCATTGAATCCAGTCTTATTTACATATTTGAATGTAATGTAATGTGTAAAACATTTTTAAACAGCTGAAAAAGCAAGATATTTTATTATCAGTACTCCAACTTTGAGCATAAAATGGACCATTATAAGCAGGTCACAGAATGGTGGGTTCTAAAAGGACATTTTACATATGTAAATGTCTAAAGAGCTTTAGTTTTATTCTATTCCATTTGAATAATTGTGACATTTATGAAATTTGTGTACTTAAATGTCCTGAAGAGCACAAAAAAAGCATTGGATGTCTACCAATTCACATGCACTCTCAATTTTTCACTCTCCTTTTGAGAATGGAAATAACTGCTTTTAGCACTGGAATGCACTACAGTTGGCTAAACCAAAAAAAAAAAAAAAACCAACAAAAAACCCAAACAAACAAATGAAAATTCTCTCCCATGGGACATTTCGGTATTATCAAGCAGGTCTTCAAGGTCATTTAAGATGAAAATCAAAATTTTCAGAAAAAAATTTTGAAAATAATGCCCTCTGAGAAATTTGACCAAATTGTTTTACACTTTCAGATGTTCAAGATCTAGTTATGCTTGGTGAGCCAATTAAAAACAACTAATTGCACATGGAAGTGGATTTGAATGAATTATCATTTCAGAGTTCTGTAATGCTTTTCTCTGTGGACTGAAATCCATTTAATTCTTAATTTAAAATCTGGGGCGCATATTGAGGAATGCAGTCTAGACAAGAAACTGCCTGTAGAGACAGACAGATTTATAAAGCATGAGGATTATAGCTTTTATATTTTTCATTTGGCTTCCTTCTTTCTCCTCATGTTCCAATTAAGCATTCCCCAAACCATCTATGCTACCAAACAGATGCTTTAACACAACAGAGATTGCACATACAAAATGAGATCCTGAGATGCTTCACAAATAAATTATTATCATCTATCAATATTCTGATCACTCATGAAAATTCATGAGGTGCCCACAAATGTTACAGTGCAATGTCACAGACATCATCTTCTTTTTTATTTCTGATTAACGTATTTCCAGATAAGTTTATACATTGGAAATTTGAATGCCTTCAGTTACAATCATAATTCATGCAATACATAAATTCAGGGAATTTAAAACCAGAGGCAAATACTGCTTGACAGGGATGCTATCAGTCCTGATATGAGAATATCAGCAGTGTTAGTGCTTGGGTCTAGCTGAAATGCAGCACAACTAGGAATTTAGTTACTTGAGTGTCTGCAAAAAGGAGGAAGGCTCTTAATGCAACCACAAACACAAACTCCACTGTTTTTACCCTTTCTGCTGTGCATCACAGTAGTGTCATGTGAGTAAATTCATTGGTCATTTCAGGCAGTTGAATAATATTAGGTAAAATCACTACAAAGGAGTCTGAGGAGCTTGAGCTGCTAAAGTGGTGCAGAACAATTATAAATCCACGTTAACAAGCCAGGTACTGCTACTTAGCATTGCCATAGCAATCCAAAAGAGCTGGAGGATCCTGATGTCTCTGCACCCAGTTTGATATGTACTATGGAAACATCTACAAAGAGAGGAGCACTCACACATTCAGAGTGAGTTCTGGCTGATGTACTGATGGGGCTTCAGGTCACAAGCCACACATGGATGCAAAAACCCATGAACAGATGCCTCATTTACTGAACACTTGTCCCTTTACTGAACTGAATGAGACAGAAAACATTTTGTATCCGTGCAGTAAAAGTCTAAATCCCAGTACTGCTCCAGGGAACTGAATTACCGTTGAACATTGATTTTTATGTGCTCATTGCTTAGTGGTTACTTTGCTGGTTTAGTGCACTTTAGCTTCCGTGTGCTCTTCAATTTGTTACACTAATGTTGACTTAGAGCTCAGAACATGTTTAAATGTTTTTCAAAGAAGGTCTGATCTTCATAGGTCCTCCTCCTTCTATTGGAGTGCTATGAGGATTTTGACTGAAATCAGGCAAGCTTTATTTTAATCTTCAAGCCTCTCTGTGTGTACCACTGAATGAGTACACAGCTAATTTTGTATCTACAGCTAGGTTTTTCAAGAGCAGTTCTGGGGAAATATAGAGATTTTTAGACTAACTTTGACTATCTTGCTAAAATAAGATCACTTCATTTTCTACCACTTATGGAGGGACTTTGGATTTACATGTGAGTGTGTTAAGTTCTGGGCTGAGAAGGGAGAAGCACATTAAGTTTAGTAGAATAAAAACTGCCCATAAGCACTACCTCTGGCCTTGGTCTTGTCCTTTTTAACTGATTTCTCATGAATATTCAAAGACCTATTTGCTAAAAACTGACAGGAAGGGATTCACATGATTATGTATACTGAAACAAAACTGTCCTGAAGATTAAATTTTGAAGCTTTTTATTTTTTTTTCCTGCCATAACCCTGATTTCAGAGATATACACCACAAATCAAGAAAGGCATGTAATTATAGGTGGCTTTTGAGTACTAATCAGAGACAAAATGAAGATACTTTCTTTATGCTGACGCCACTCTTCAGTAGACCTTCTGAGCTCAGTGAAGATATGCTTGGAAGAATGCCATTACTATTATCTCCTAAAATCTATCTCCACAACAATTTCCTGATTTCCAAAATAATTCACTTTTATAGACACTCAATAAAAAAAAAGATGAAATGTACCAGAAAAAAAAATCTATTACTCCTCAGCTACAGAAACAGCTCATTATGAGCATTGGAAAGGGTTTCATTTTTTTTATAAGGATGAAAAATTATAAAAAATAACCCTTTTTAACATCAACTGCACTGCTGATGGTGAAGGGAACAAAGGATTAAAATACTGCAAAAAACAATGTTTCAGTAACAAATTATTCTTGCTCTGTTTACTACTGACATGATTGTTTCTTACTGAATTCCATTACATTTGTTGCTGTAAGAATTGAGTTGTGTTTAATTTTCACATACTGCAGGATCCAGAGATCTAATGCATATTCTTGAAGGAAGGAGTAATCCAACAGGGGATTAGGTTTTACAGTATTAAGTTCAACAGCAGGCAGCACAGGGAAAAGTCATCATGCACACTAGGAAACAGAAAACCTAAAGGCAGGATGAATTTGATTTTTTGTGTTTTCCCTGCTTTCTAATGCACTTGAAAAATCTTCAAGTTTGGCACTTTTTGCTTCAGAAAAACAGTGAAAAGAAAGCCCTAGCCCTTATCACTGAAGGACTGCAAATGTGAATGGGAGTTTTGGAAGCCAGGGCTAAGGGCCCTAACTAGGGGTGCCCAGTTGGCTTTGGATCCCACAGAGAGTACATGTAAAGTTCATATGACACTACCCACAGGTAGCAGCAATTCCTGGCAAAGGAGGGAGGAATTTATTGCAGAGAAGGACAGCCCTGCAATTCCTGCTATGCAAAGGAAGGGATTGCTGCTCTCCAGGAATTGCTGCTTAAGAGGATGGAGAAGGAAGAGACCCTCCAAAGGGGTGATGCAAGTTATGCAGTGAGCTCAGTGATCACTCCAGAGCAGTGAGCAGATGGCAACACCTATTCATGCACAACCAAGGGTCAGTGTGTGACTGGCCTTATTGGTCAATGTGTCAGTTCACTGCAAGCAAAACCATGGATTAGCAAATGACACTGAATTTGAGGGTCTTCTAGCAATGTCTCAGAACTCTGCCCTAAATAAATCCTGGCCTGCAAGTCTTAGTCCTGTACTGAGCCACACCTCCTCAACACAAAGTGCCACACAAAAGTACTGAGTTTTAATCCTATACAGGCAGGTATTTAAGCCTTTTTATTTAATTTTATACCCACTACACAGCCATGAGTAACAACACACAGAACTCCTTGACCTGTTGGCATAGAAACAGGCCAATATTTGGAAAAGCTGGATATTTGTCATTCATCTCCGTCTGAACTCTGCATTAAAAGCATGACTACACCCTTATTAGTGCTTTACATTGTACATATGTTATTTTTTTTCTGCAAAGGATGTTTGATGTGGGTGGACAACGATCAGAGAGAAAAAAGTGGATTCACTGCTTTGAAGGAGTTACTTGCATCATATTCTGTGCTGCACTCAGTGCCTATGACATGGTTCTGGTGGAAGATAAAGAAGTGGTGAGTCAGAGGAGACAAACAGCCCTTTTTGCTTGCAAGTTTTAATGTACTCTCTGATGGCACATTCCCACTCTCTGATAACCATTTAAAGGCTATTGCACTGTATTGGTTCTTTCCAGTTAAGAGCATTGCAGTAAAAATGACATATGGGGATGAGATTTGTCAGTCTCATGTTTATCTTTTGCACCTCAACAGAACAGAATGCATGAAAGCCTTCATCTGTTCAACAGCATCTGCAACCATAAGTGCTTTGCAGCCACTTCCATTGTGCTGTTCCTGAACAAAAAAGACCTCTTTCAAGAGAAAATAACAAAAGTTCACCTGAATATCTGTTTTCCTGAGTATACTGGTAAGTTTAGAGTGTTCAGGAGAAAACACATTCCGATGTTTAGTGTAGGCCATGCATTAAAGACTGAGACTTTGACTCATATCTATATATATGATCTATATAGAAAACTTTGAATATTAAGACTCTTATCTAAGCATCTTCTCATGAAATAATGGTATGAGACAGACACAGCCAGGATTCAACTCATCTCACCTACTCACCGTGTTTATCCTTGGGTGGGTCCATTTCTCTCCCTGGAGATGCTTATTTCTGTCCAGTGGTGGTGGAGGAAAGTTCAGCAATCTAAAAGTTTCAGATGGCTGGAGGGTGCTCTGATGGACTCAGCCAATATTTCAGTACAAGTCAGTATCTTGTAACTCACACACAGCCCACAACTGAATCCAAGATTTCTGTCCCTATTTTAAGAACTCATTCCACAAGGGAAGTCTGTCTCTTTTTGTATGTCACAGTAGTGTCTAATGGAAATTAAAAACCTCCAGATGTTCCCAGCTGATGCAAGAGAATATATAAAGCTATGTCAGAAATTGCCAGTGAAAAACCAGTTTAGATTAAAAAAAATCATACCTAATGTATAAAGTTAATTTAAATAGAAAGAAAAGGCAGAAAACATTATTTCTTGTGTCTTTGCAGTCTTGAGGACATGCCAGTCAAAATTTTTCTTTTTTTTTTTTTTTTTTTTTACTTTTCTTTCCACTAGGACAAAACACATTTGAAGATGCTGCAAATTACATCAAGAAACAATTTCTAGACTTGAACATAAGGAAACAGGATAAAGAGATATATTGTCACTTGACCTGTGCCACAGACACCCAGAATGTCAAATTTGTTTTTGATGCAGTCACAGACATAATAATCAAAGAAAATCTGAAAGACTGTGGGCTTTTCTAATCATTCATTCCATTGCTCAGACCTTCAGTCCACTTTCCTCACTTCATCTGATGCCCTGACTGAAAAAAAAAAAAAAAATCCTCTAGGTAAGAAAAATTATCAATTAGGCACCCATTAGCATCAGTTGAAGTGTTGGATACAGCCCAAGCATTGCAGACCAACAGACCTTCCAGATATCATAAGAAGATTAAAAAAATTGTTCCTGTTCTACAAAGATGACAGCTGCTGATAAATCCTACTGGAATTAAAGTAATATTTTTATTTAAATCAGTATCATAGAATCATAGAATCATAGAATTCTTTGGTTTGGACAAGACCTTCAAGATCATCTAGTTCCAACCCCTGTGCCATAGGTGGCCACATCTTCCACCAGAGCAGGCAACCAGCACTTCTCAGGAAACTGGGGACACCTCGGTATCCTGTGTCTTCTAGTCATAGGACAAAAAAAAAGATAATATATAACAGACATCTGACTTATTTATAATTGGAGCCTAAAGAAAACTATAGCTTTGAACAGTATCAATACATAATTTATGTTCTGTTTTGTATTTGTATTACACAAACAACCGAAAGTGATATGTCATTTATTCACAACTCCCCCTGCCCAGACTTAAATGTTGTATGGTGAAGAGCAGTGCAAACTTGAATGTTTAATTATACTGTTTTGTTAGAAGAGCTGAGGGACATATGCATAAAAACTTCACATATATGAAACTTACAAATTTCCCACTATGAGAAAAATTAAACACAATAAGATGGGGGCAAGTTTTGTAAATCCCTAAGGAGAAAAAAAAAATAAATTATACTGATTGTCAGTTTCTGCATAAACCACAAAGGCAAGTTGAAACATTTTTGGTTTACAACTAAATATAAGACTTTCTTAAAATGGAATTAATAATCCTGCTACACAACAGAAATGGCAGCAGTAACTTCTACCATTGCAGAGCAGATGTAAACCCACCAGTTCTCATGGCAAAAGCACATCCTTGTCACGTTGGCACAGAGCACCTTTCTCTACACAAAAATCTTGCTGATGTTGAACTGCTCTCTCTTAACTCCTGTTGATATGTTGTGACTAAGTACAGGACATATTTGACTATTTTAAATAGAATGGGACTTTTTCCTGGTTTCAGCTGGGATAGAGTTAATTTTCTTCCCAGTAGCTGTCACAGTGCTGAGTCTTGCATTTAGTGTAAGAATAATGATAGCACATTGATGGTTTAGTTGTTGCTCAGTAGTGCTGATCCTACATCAAGGACTCTTCAGCATCTCATGCTCTGCCAGTGGGAGATGCCACAAGATGCATGCATGGCAAGGACAGCTGGCCTGAACTGGCCAGAGGATATTCCATAACACAGAACATCACACCTTGTGCAGAAACTGGGGGTGATTGGCCAGGAGGTTTGATCACTGCTCAGGGACAGACTGGGAACAGGTTAGCAGGTAGCGAGCAGCTGCATGGAGCATTCCTTTGGTTTTCCTAGGCTTTATTCCTCTCTCCTTTTCATTCTTACTATTATTATTGTTACTATTGTTGCTATTATTATTATATTTTACTTTTTTCAGTTATTAAACTGCTCTAATATCAACCCACGGACTTTGCCTTTTGCTCCTTCTCTTCCCCATCCCACAGGTTTTGGTGTGTGTGTGAGCAAGCAGCTGTGTGATACTTTTTTGCCAGCTGAAGTTAGAGCATGACAGAATTCTAAAAATATTCAACTGAAATTTGAAATTTGGCCTTGAAATAACATTTACTTTTAAAATAGAATCGTTGATGAAGGGCTTTTTTTGTCTTTGTTTTTTTTAAATACATTTCAACCTAATTTTCACTGTAGACTCCTTGTTTTCTGGTTAATTTAATTAGAATAGGGAACTTGGCCACTGAGCAGCAGCATCCTGCAAGCTGTCCCCATGAGCAGGGCCATCAGGGTGTGTAGGTCTCCCAAAAGAAGTGGGACTGAAGAGCCAAAATACATTTTGCGTTGCCTGGATTTCTGCTGCTGACTCTTTTGTAGTGCTTCACTTGATTAATTTCTTGTTTGTATTGAAAGTAATGGATTTCCAGTGGTAAGGATTCTGGATTCACTTCCAGCAATAAATCTAATTTGAAATTAATAATTTGAACTATGGTGACATCAACATTAATTCCTGATGCCTTGATGGCATAATAAAAGCCAAGGTCTTTAAGAGAAGAAATCCATGAGTAAACATACCTCAAACATATTCTTCCAGCAGATGACTGAGGAGTCAGACAGGCTTTACAGCACAGCCCCAAAGTTCACACAGGTCAGACTGCTCGGGTTGGGTTTCCAGCTCATGTGGAAGGAGTTTGGGAGCCTAAATGTGCCCAGTGAGAGGAGTGAGCTTTCAGCTCATGATCCTCCAAGGGAAGAGGCTGCAGGCAGTGCCACCAGGACCCCAGGGCAGTGAGGGACAAGCTGGGGGCACAGCACAGGTCAGGGTGCTGGGAATCCCTGCAGCCCCATTGGTGACAGCACAGGGAGCTCTGCTGGGGTGGGTGCCTGCACCCAGCGCTGTGTGCAACACTGCTGCAGGCACCTAACCCTGTGCCCACATCCCAAATTATCCCATTCCAGGGGCTGCTGCTGCCACCCAGAGCCCCAGGCCAGGCAGGAACAGCAGCCAAGCCCTGCCCAGGAGTGCAGCCTCACCATGTGTCTGAGTGCTTCATACAGACACACGGAGGGAGGCAGGGAAAGGGCCCAAGGGCGGCAGCTCTTTCTGCATGGGGTGAAATCCAGGTCACCTGCACCTGCTTGGGCTTAATTATCCCAGAGAGCAAGCAGGATCACTTTCTTCTCAATCCTGGCTAATCCTTTAAGGCCATTAAGTATTTCTGAATGTACCTTGTGGAGTCACTGAGTTTCTGGATTCAGACACCCACCCATGGTCAGCAGTGCCAAGCCTGCACTGACACCCAGCACTGAAGCCTGACCCTGCATGGCCCTGCAGCAGCCTGAACTTGGCCTGAATTCCCTGGAATTGCCAAAAAGTGAGGGGTGAGGAGGATTGTGGTGAACAGGCTGTAGAAGAGGACAGGAAGAAGAGTGACGACTGTGATATCTTCCATGGTGACTTCTCATCCTTTTCTCTCTATGTATACACCTTGCTGTTGAAAACAGGAATTTTTCACAAGGAAAAAAAAATTGGGATGAGGTGGAAACATGAAAAATGATTTTCAGTGGAAAGATAGCCAGAGGTTTCTGAAAATCATCCCACGAATGTGTCTGCACTAGAAAAGGTACTAAATAAGAAACCATTCCAACCCCTAACTTAACTGCAATTTTTTTGCCTTAGCTAGAAACTAAGTTGATCCCATAAGCTGAGAATGATGAAGGAAAGGTGTCTCCAACAGTCTGAAGCCTGCTCTGTGCACACCAGTTGTACTGGGGACAAAATGGCCAGAAAGGCCACTCAAGAAACACCAAAGGTTTATTTTTCCTCACTGAGGAATACAAGAAGATTTTCAACATTGGCCCTAAGAGAAAACTGATGAGGAAAGGTCATACTCCTTCTCAACTCTGAGTCAGCCACTTGTCCTAACAGATTGAATTAAAATCTCTTCAGTCCATTCTTTTGTCCACTGGGACACATAAATCTGATTAATGTGAATGAAAGTAGCAAGACACTCAGAAAAGGTAACATACCCTTCTAACAATGTGTATCTATATGATGCATTTCATGTTCTGAAACCACTTTCTGTGCCATAAATACAGTCCATTTCTGTAACATTTTAAAAGCATAGAAATGGCACATAAATCACAGGACAGTGGGACTCTGAGGATGAGCATTTTGAAAGCTTCTTATCCTTGCTACAAGCCATTAAAAACAAATCACAAATTCTGAAGTAACAAATAGGAGGATCCTCTGAGGCCTAAGATCAAAGGGCACTTACATGCTGAACACACATTGATCAAACCTGTTAGCTCTGCTTACCCCTGAGTGCAAATCCTGTCCACGCAGGAGCAGGGAGCTGTAAAATGAAATTATTCAGCTACGAGAGGCATTCACATGAGATCTTACTCAAAAGATACTAAACTACAATTTGCTACCTAGCAGGACTGTTCAGTGGGTGGTTTTGTGATAGCAAGATGTGTAGAGAGGAGTGAGACAGACTGATACTCTATTTAGTTTATGAGGGGAAGGAACATAGTAGATCTGAGGATATTTTTACAAGTTGTGTGCGTTGACTGAAGCTGTGGTAAAGAGCTGCAGCTCAAGGGGACATAGTGTTCATTCCAGTTAGAAATAGAGATTTGCAAAAAGGAAGCCATAATGTCTCTCTTAAGTGTATTTTCCCCCTGTAAAATAGGCAGTTATTTGGTTTGTGAGTTATACCCACCATATAGATGTCATGATACTGCATTTTGGTCAGAGCTCACCATTTGGTGGGTTATTCTGCATAATGTCAACAATATGATGTAGTATAGGTGATAGATTTCCTCATGATTATTTTGATTATATAACTTTTTTATATCCTATGGTGCTATTTTTGAAAAGCCAATATAACCTTATTTAGGAGTTCTCTTTAAAATTGATGCTCATTTTATGATGTATTTGTAATAGAACAGCAATTAGTAGGTTTTATTTTGGCTCTTTGAGAATTCCCACTGCATTTTTATATATATGTATGTGGAAGTGAGTAAGTTTATTTTCTTGTCTCTTTCCTTTTTTTTAAATTTACATGGGATCAATAATGACCCTGTTGAATAAAGTGTCTTGTTATTTACTCTAATGTACTTCCATCAGAAAAAATAAAAGAAGCCATTAGTTAAATAGAGACAGCAAGTAGAACTTTTATGAAAGTAAAATGATATCTAGAGCTTTATAACATATTTTAGACATCTTTGTAAAAAACAAACTATAATTTATTTATCAGTGCACTCTCTCAGCCAGTGTTTTTTGTGCTATAAGTAATCTGAATTTCTAAATAAATACTCTTCTGAAAAGCCACAGGAAGGAGAGAAAATACTTGTACAAAAGTTTTGGGGCTTCAGAGAATAGGAACTATGGAAAGAAGGGGAAAGTGGCCAGACTCAGAGGAAAGGGAATTAAATAAAGGACAGGTATGTTTTCAGACTAAATAGTTTTCTCCCTTTCAAAACAGCTGAGGGTTTGTTTTTGTTTTAATTTGCATATTATAACAGAAAAGTTTCAAAGTTCAGAAAAAGCAATTCTTTTTAGAAAAAAAATGGAATATTGTGATAGATCCCAAATATTCCTCTTTTCAGGTACGAAGATATATCAGCATCTGTTAAAACTAGAACAAAAAATAAAGGCTGAAAATGTCAGAACCTACCTGATGGGGAGTGCCCAGTCTTTGCACAGCTTCAGGCAGCAGCATTTGTTTTCTCAGAGCTGGTTTTGTTCAGAAGTGTTTTCCTAAGGTTGGCTCTGCACCAGCAGAGAGCACTAGCAGCCCCATCATTAAGGGCTGGACCCCGCCAGATGTGTGGGGTTTGTTTGATTTAGGGACACAGTGGGGTCAGCGGGCACCAGCTGACAAGTGGCACCCAGAAATCTCTCAGAATCTGCTCTGCTTGCTGTGCCTCAGTTCTCCCAGCTCAGGTACAGGTACAGGTGTTTTGCTGTTCTCCTTTATATTTTTGTTCAGGTTGACAAGAACAGTGAGGAATTATGCCCAAAATATTTGTTTGCCATCTCTGAGCTCACAAGTATGAAGTAGCTGCTGCTTTCTCCTTCCAATATTTAATATGCAGTTGGTTTTAACTTCTGCTTACTGAATTTAGGTATATTAAATTTTTTTCCATAAAATAATGTTTATATACATAAACATATACATTTGTGCTTATATTATAACAATATTTCTACTTTTTATGAAGACTGTTCAAGCAAACACAGAGTTTCTAGTTCCACGAGGCCCCAGTGAATGCCTGTTTACATTATTCCTGTGATCTGTAACAACTGAGAACCCAGCTGAGCCCCTGCAGATTTACAAGCCCAATGAATCTTTGAGGTTAAGATATCAAACATCCACTTGCAAATTGTGACATTAATCTCACACTGTCTGCTGCTGAAATGTTCTGGCTGTAGTAGTGCCACATTGCCATTTAAAGTAATTTCATCCTGTAGTGCAAGTCACGTGGTTCTGTCTGCTGGTACAGATCCAACAGATGGGTTAAAAAGGAGTAAAAAGTAGAAGGCAAAATGCAAAGAGACTCATTGATTTTAAAGTATGACATTTTCAGAGGTAGCCTTTGCTTTTTGATTTCTTGGTTCTTTAAGAAGTTAAAATAAGACGGGGGCTCTCATATCGAGGTAGTTCAGACAGACACCCAGACCAGGGTGCTGGGGAATGCTGCAGTTTACACAGGGGAAAGGGATTCAGACACAGACAAGCAGATTTTGAAGTAAAATTCACTCCCCTAAGTACAGTGGTGAAGTTCCCCACGAAGTGAGAGGGAAGAGTTCAGCAAGTGAGCTTGAGCTACCAAGTCAGCATGCAGCAGAAGGAGCTCAGGAAATCCTGTAGAGAAGGTTTTGCTGCAGAGACTGACTTTTCCAAACATAAATGGGAATCCAGACACCTCTTTGAAGAAGAATCTGATACCAGAAAAGACCTTGTTGTGTTGGTCCTCTGTGGAAGGACTCGAGCACTTTGCTGGCAGCACTCAGCAGTTGACAGAACTGGAATCTGAAGTGCTGCTTTCTTCATAAATGGGTTCTGCAACAAGAATGGCATATAACAGAGTTTGTAAAAATAAGCAAAATTGCCAAAAGTCTGTATGTTCCTCAGTGTTTCCATTTCCATTAACTGAATGCTGAAACCAAATAACATCCACCTAAATGGCATAGAATAGCAACATATCTTGGAATTTATGTATACAATCAAAATAAGTAAAAAAGCTGAGCCCTGAGTGGTCATAAAGATAACAGTGAAAAAGAGGTATTACAGAGGACACATTTCTGAGAAAAAAGAATGTGTGATATCTTTAAAGATTATTGCAAGAATATTTTCATAGCCAACAAAACCCAAGAAAGGTTTACATACAAGTTTTTAGTGCAAGTTTTTATATCTAATTCTGACAAGCATGAGGCCAAGAGAGAAAAGTTGGGAAAGCTGCAGCCCATTCTAGGGAAGCAGATGCTTTCAACTGGAATTGAGTGAGAGTTGTCATGAGTGAAAAAATGTTAGCCAAGAAAAAACTTCCACTTGGCATCTTATAGAGAAGGTTCAGCCTGTTCTCTCTCTCTTTCTCCCTCTCTCTGGATTGTTTATTAGCAAGTGGATCTTTCCTGCTCAGGTTGAAGCTGCCACAAGCCAGATTTTTTTATCTTAAAGAGTGATGTATTCTTCTTGTTAGTCTCCCTGTTTAGCTTCTACCTCCTCAAGGTTTCAGTGTTATATACTATTGTACAATACAAAAGAATAATTTTAATGTAATCAGTACAGTGAGATGGGATTAATAATGACTGTTCAATCTGGCAGGCTGAAACAGAGGGTTCCTCATAAACAGGACAGATTCTGTATTGTTGACACTGAGTTTTCCTTTCCCAAGCTCATCAGCTTCATTTTCTTCCTCTGAGGAAACTGATTTGCAGGGAAACCTTTTTTACTTTGGCAATTTTGTTTAACGAGAGGAAAAAAACCGCGATGTATTGAGGGCTGGACTTGCCTAGAGCATTTCCCAGAGAAACTTGCAGCCTTCAGTGAGACTGATTCACATCTCCAGTCCATTTGTCCAAAGATCTGTATGAACATTTTCCAGTAACACTTTGTGTTGTCTGAGGAGAGGGCCAGGTCACCAACACCAGCTGAGCACCAACAAAAAGAAGCTCAAGTCCAACATTTTGATAGTGTTTCCCCTCACACCTTGTGACAAGCAATCCAAAGCCTTTTGGACCTTCTGGAAAGGATTTCTTTTTTTCTCATTTTTCATAGGGGCAAGATGACCTGGATAATTTCGATGCCTACAATAATTTTATTATAGTTGGCTACACCTAGCACTGATTATACGGTCTCTGGAAATTATGTAACTCTAATTTGACCTCTCTGCAGGCAAACTGACTACAAGTGAGATGAAGATGTTTGGCCAGGTCTCTCTAGAAAAGAAGTTGCTGGAGCAATCTTGGCCCACAAGAAGGATCTCTTTCACTGGACATAAGTCAGAATAGTGATGTGCCAAAATCTGCATGTGTGCATATATGGAAGCATCTTTATATGAGTATATGAAAAGTTTAAGGGTTGCTTGTGTTATATTCAATTTCAGAGAGCTCTCCTGGGGGTAAGAATTCCCAATCTCTCCATCTGTATGAAACATATATTTTCTCCCAAACAATTCAAGTGCAACATGCCATTTTCTGCAGCTACAAAAAAATACAGCACAGTTAGGAGGCAGCTAACCCAGCAGCATATACAACATGAAGCTTTAAACTCATAATCATCTGAAAGCTTTTCTTAGCTGTAGCAAAATGCTTCTTGTGCTTCTAGTAACCTATAATAAGGATTCAAACTTTATCCCCCAAAATTGTGAAGCAGGCATTTAAAGCCATAAAGCCATCATTTGCTGTTGAATTTTCTATTTAAGAGAAAAACACAGATTCATGTTTATCTTCCAGTTCCCTGAAGACTGGGATTTTGTGTGAACTTGTGCTGTTGGGAGGGGTATTGTTTATGAGTTTGTCTAGCTGCCACTATAAACACAGGCCTGCCTTTGTGTGCATCAGGTCTTTATGTAACCACTGTGAGGGATGTGGGGCTCTCCTTCAGAAAGCAGCACAGGCCAGGGCTTTGTCTGGAAGGGTGGGGTGTGGATATGGGTGATCTTTATTCCTGGAAACTGATGGGCTTCTGAGATGTCAAGATGACACTGTTCTCCCTCCTCCCTCCCTTGCAGGCTCTTCAAAGCTTCCTTGCCATTACATCCTCTGCCCACAGCAACATTCATCACAGGGCAGACTCAGGGGCTGAACAGAGCATCTGATAAATCCAGCCTCCTTTAGGCTACAAAGAGAGCTCACAGCATGGGAGCACAGGGTAGCACAGAATAGTAAAGGTGGTGACTGAAGAAATATCTCCCTAAAAAAGGAAAAGCAAAAACCTAGGAAAGATATTTCTCCTTCCTCCTCCTTTCTCCTGAGTACACAGAGGTGCTGTGGGAGACAGTAAAAGCAGCTCAGCTCCTCAGGAGCAGGGTTACACCTGTTTCCATCTCTTGAAAACTCCATCAGAGGAGGGAGGCTGCAGCTGGGAACTGTGGGGGCCACGGGCATCTCAGGGTGGCCACTCTCAAGAGTGATTTTAAAGCACTGATTCAGTTGTGTTTATTCTGATACAAGGAACAAAAGTAGCCACCAAATATCTCCACCAGGGCTTCCTTCAGGTCTAGCACTGGGACAAGGTTAGTCATGTTGGAAATTCCTTAGAAAAGTAACTTTGACTTAGAAGAGACTGCTGAAGGGATAGAGGCATCTCCTGCTCATTCTCCCTGTTTCAGTGGAGCACAGTAATTTTATCATTGTTACTTTTAAGAACAGGACACTCTCTATATGTTCACTCAAGTGTCTTTTCTTTAGATTGCTGGCTTTAATGCCTCACAGTAACACAAGATTTATTTTAGACTTCAGGAACAATGTAAGTTTGATGTCTTGGATAACCTTTGTTCCTTTGGTGTGATCCCTTATCACAGAGCACTGGTCATCACCTGTCCTTATGTTGCAATGCTCACCACTGCTGAAGCTGATCTTTTAAATCCAATCAGAATCAATAATTCACAAGAAGTGTTAGAGGCAGTACAGTATTCATCTTCCCTGATTGTTGCTTCAAAAGAAAAGTTGGAGGGGTTTTTTTTGTGTCCAGATGAACAAGAACTACAGCAGTACCTCAATAGCACCAATCTGTAGCTCCATGGAGCTGAGGAAAAAGTATTTTTACTGCAAAAGACTGGCATATCATTTGTCTAAAGGCAAGATGAAGTAATTATGCACTTTTACTGTAGCCTGGAGTGTTTAAGATGCAGAGGAACAGATCTTAAAAATGCACACCAATCCTGCCTGTTCACGGAAGGATGATCAACAGCTTCTCCCAAAAATAGTTTCCCTGAATGTACTTAGAATTTCCTTAACATCAGCCTCAGATGTAGGGAGACAATGAAAGCCCAGGTTAGCACACACTCTAGTGCCCAAAACCCCTGGTACAAATCTCAGCAGTTCTGGGATCACAGCATAAATCATAATGGTATGGAAGCTGGCTCTGAAGGATAGACAGAGAGTCAGAGCTGGAAGTGCTTTTGCCTGATACCAGTAATCAGTGCTATTCCTGTCAGTGATTATACCCAGTGCTGCCATTAGCAAAGGCAGCATCTATCAAAAATATTTTTGAATTCCTGATTTAGACTATTGCAGCTGGAAACATTTTAAGCAATCAATGCTTCTCCCTCCTCAGATTAAGTCTGAGAATGGAAGTTGTTTTTCAAAAGAATTTCAGGATTTCAGTGTTTGACTTTGTTCTGATAGGAATCAGTGTTACAGATTTTTCCTTGAAGATAAGTTCCAAAAGCACAGAAACAAAAAGCTGGAACCATTCTCAATGTTTACTTTTAGAAAAACTGAAATACTTTCATACTGACTTTTTAAGATATGTTATTTGGGTAGTAAAAAGAAAAAGAAAAGTCTTAGGAACTAAACAGAAATCAAAATATCTTGCTCTGAATCTTTCCAAATAAATTACATTACTGGAATCTTTTCCATTGAAGGAACTCTGGAGAGATCAATCTGATTTTACAATGCATTTTAGATCCAGTTGAAAGCACATTCAGATGCAAATTCAGTCCATCAAAATTGCTCTCAGCAGTTCTACTTGGGATACAAAAGTTCATCTAATTAGCATCCACCAGGATGCTTATTTGCTCATTCAAGATGAGAGACCAATTTTCAAAGCAAAATTACATCCTCTGAGTAGAATAGGAACCCTGACATGACACTCAGCTTTTCAATAACTATTTTCAATGCAAATAAGGTTTCAAAGGACTGTTCTGAGAAAAAAGAAAAACTCACAAAGTGAACAAGCTCCTTCCTGTCTCATTCTTAAAGTATAGAATATTACAGTTTGAATTATTAATTTGAAGGATACAAGTAAAATATATTTTCTGAGAATTATGAGCACCTTTACACATTACCTCTCTGTCTCTCTATTCATTGAAGATGCAAACAAAACGTTGTTGGTAGCTTCATTCATTTTGAAATGTGAATGGAGGTAAGAGGCCTCTCCCCTCTTACTCAGGCCAGCAGCAGAGCAGGGGCTGAAGGAGTTAAAACTTTAATCAAAAACTGTCAAGAAAGCATAACTTATTGTGAACATATTTAAAATGAGTTTTACACCATAAAATACGTGACTAAAGCATCTGTTACATGATGACTTGTGATTATTTTGTCACTTCTGGTCACTGAGTGTCTTTCTGTGTATGACAGAACTAGTGCTGCAAGCAGTATTGCTAAGTATCTTACGTTTAAGTGGCATTTGCAATAAAAATAAAGCAGGCAATGCTTTTCTGAGAGGGGGTACTCAGCTGTCAAAAGCACTTCTTGAATTGCTACATCACATTTAACCTTGTTGCTATACTTAAAGAACCATTCCTTATATAAATACCCTGTAAATACCACAGACATCAGCTCGTTCCCATCGTCACAGAGAGACTCAAAGCAATGCATAAATAGAGCAGGAAGCAGACTGGGGAATGAGGTGTTGTATCCATGATAAATTTCCATGCTCCCCTTCTCGGCACACTGACGTTTTTAGAAGACTCTGTGCTAGCTGAGATAAAGTCTCTATTTTGTTGATGGGGGAAAAAGGAGTTACTATTTCTTCTTGCTTAGAAGACATTCAGACGCTGTGCTGACAGGCATAATAGAAATGCCCACATAGATTAGAGCAAGAGAAAGAGGGAGAGACTGCAGAGCTCGAGCTCTGCAGATAATAATAACATAATAGGAATATTAGATCACTGCAAATTTTTTTCTCTCTGTTACTATTTGCTGGATTCTTTTTTGGGGCAGGAATTTTTAGGCTGTGATCCTGGTTTTCCTCTCCTCAGTCTCACACTGTTATCTGAGTCACTTGTCAGACAGTCACCTGCCATGCATAGCCACCCATCACCTTGGGGATCTGCTTTGTGCTACACAAACTACACTGCCTAGGAGGGGTGTTCTGGGCTTGGTGACAAATGAACAGCTATAAAGTCTGAGTTCACTGCTGATGTCACTTTATAGCCAGACTGGGGAAAGAATGTGAAGCCGACCTTGCATCAAAGTATTTCAAGTTTATTGATGGTTTTGTTTTTGTGCAGTTTAGCAGGGAAATTTTCTGCTGCAGTATTTTCCTGAGGCAGAGGATGCTGTGAGCACAGCCTGCTGCCTTTGCTCATCAGGAGCAGCCCCCAGGGTTGTGCTGGAGGCACAGACCCATCCCAGCACCTGGGACTCGGCTGACTCCCAACTTCACTGCTGGATTTTCCCTGAGATCTTTGCAGCCCTGCATGTGAGCTCCTCCTGCCATGGGCATCGGCAAAGTGCTGCCATTTCCTGAACACTCTGGTGTAAATCCCAGATGATTCCAGTGGATTTGGGAGATTTATCTTGGATTTTCACTGAATTTGCTTGTAGTTTGTTCTCAGCCTTTAGTATAAAAAGGGGTAAAGGAAACGGATTTCTGAAAAAAGCTGAAACAGGTGACAAACTTTGCATAATATTTACATATTTCCCACTGATTTTCATGGGACGGCCCACATGTACAAACACAGATGAACATGTATTTGCAGGCATAATCTCTGATGTGTTAGAAGCATAGTTAAAATGTTTATATTTGCAAGACAGAAAGCAGCTGACACTATCATGTCAAATCAACAAAAACAGGGCAAATAATAAAAACAACTTTGTAAATTAAGAAAACATTTTGTATAAAAGTATCTTAAATCTTTCATAGTATTTTTATATAGTAAATTAAAAAATATGTGGCATCCTAGCAACCAAATGCTTTCCAAGCTTCTGCAGATCTCAAGGTTTAACCTCTGTTTTTCCATTTCAGCTATCAGAGTTTCAGTCATCCTAAAGTTTCAGAGGTTTCTGTAAGCATCAAGGACTTTCTATGAATTATTTTTTGTTTTACTCAAGAGCTTTGAAAGCTCTTTTGTGAGTAAAAGGAATTTCTGTCTGTTTGTTTTGTTTAAGTCTATTTGAAGCTGGATAAAATAACAATAGAAAAGGAAAAAGTGAACCAGCCTTACTTCGGGTCAGGACACTTAAAAAAATAAATCTTCTGTTAGGTGATTATTGTTATCCTTAACACGTAGAATTCTCATAATTCTGTGTCAGAATTCTTTGAAAGTATTTCCAAAATAACTTTTGTATAGAGTGTGATACTGACTACCAAAGGAATAGAATGAATTAGAGAAAGTACATCACAACAGAATTTTTTTACATTCGTATTTTCCATGACCTCCAAACTGCACAAGCAAACACATGCACACAGAAAAGTACAGGTCACAGACAGCAAAGTGAAAACTGCTGCTCTGCCTCTTTTATAAGAAGGGAAAAAAAGAGCACTTGAGTCCTCAGAAGCACTCTCAAAACTGGTAAAACTGTAATTGAAAATAAACAGTGGAACATTTGAACGATGTAAAAAATGTAGGCACACAGGGTGTTTCAGAGATCAAAAGTCACACAGACATCCCTGAAGTCATGTGGAGGGATGCAAGGGCGAAGGGGGCCATCTGTATTCTGGACTGTTATGGTGAATACCATTCACCTACTGAAATTCCCCATCTAGCATGGCTAATTAGGTCACAAATGGCTTCTACTCACAGAGTTTCAAGATTTTAAATTGGCTTCTGCCTGTTTTATGGGTAGGGCAGCTCTGTCAACTGCAACTGCATATAAGAATACACCTTAAAAGCCAAAATATTTCTGTGTTTTTCTGAAAAACAATATCCATAAGTATATATTTTTAATTTTTAAAAGATAACCTCAAACAATCAGAGTCTGGGGGAGGATCCAATCTGCTTTGTGATCTGCCTCATTGGGGACACCTCCCAATATGAAAGACTGGAAGAAAGCATGCCATGGGCTATGTTAGTCCTGCTGTTGTCCTTTATAGCTCTTCTTTGACCTTCTCTCAAAGTTAAATTCAATATTGGAGTCAAGTTTTTAATTTAGAGAGAGGCTGGTCTGACCCAGAGCAGCCGCCCTGTTTCCCAGCGTGAAGCCTGGCCCAGTCAATGGAACCAGCCTTGCTAAGCTCAGCCCTTCTCAGAGCAGATATCCCACAGGAATCTCTGACTCTGCTGTCCTTCCTGCAGGCCAAAAATCAGTGAATGAGACTTCAGCTGCTAATTTCAGGTTTTGAAAAGTTCCGTGCCTGAGGCTCCTCTGCTGTGCTGGTGGAGCCTCTGCTGCTCGATGTTGACCCTGTCTCTCGTGCCATTCCCCTGCTCACTGATACAAGATAAAACATTTCTGGGCAAGGAGTTGATCAATTGGTGAGTCAAGAAAGCACTGGGAGCAAAGTCTAATGCAAATTGATACCTGCCAGTGATATTGATATCTGTCTCATGGGTTATGACTATCGTGTTTCTCATTAACTTGTGTGTATATACATATATACATATATACATGAATTAAAATTTTCATTAGTATAAATGTGTATGCATCAAACACTAAATACTGTATCTGAGAAGATAGAAAAATATATTTTTATAAGCAGATATCTGCTTGTTGCATGGTTTTATAAGGTAAACCATAGTTTTATGGAGTTTGTTTTCTATTGTGATACATTTCCTAGGATCCAGTGCTGATGAGTGAATTGTAGAGTATATATAATGGAATGTCTTTTTATTCACATTATCCCTTATGTCTAAACAGGAGAAAAGAAAAGAAAAGAAAAGAAAAGAAAAGAAAAGAAAAGAAAAGAAAAGAAAAGAAAAGAAAAGAAAAGAAAAGAAAAGAAAAGAAAATACTTAAGTAGGGCTAATATAAATATTTAAATAAGATCTAAACTGATTTCTGTTAAAAAAAAAGTGGAACAGCTTTCTCTCTTTTATGACCACTTTCATTTAGAAAGTCCTGTTTTCACTCTTCACAGAGTGATTAGTAGACTTCAATAGAAAACAATACTACTATTGCATATTAAATTCATAAAATATGACCTTAATTTGAATTTCAATTGGTTTTCTAAAGGTGAATTCACAAATATATTTGAATCTCACAGTACAAGGGCTTGCACACTTCATTTCTCATTACCGAACTGAGGTTTTTAGCTAGGGTTTTTTCCTTTGTAGATGAAAAGAAAGAAAAATGAAACAAAGCACACTTCACAAGAATAATACAGTGGTGTGAATGATGCCACAGGAGACAGAGATCAGAGATCACAGTTCTAGTAACATTTCACTTAGGTCTTACATCTTTATTATATTCTACTATTGAAAAAGGCCTTTCATGACTGTGGTTTCCTACCAGATGAGTTATTACCCAATGTATTTAACATTTTCTCCTAATCATTGAAAAGCTGCTGCCATTAAATAGTTCCTGACATGTTTTTGGCTCTTTGAATATCAATAGCAGGATCTGTGTGGCAATTTTTATGAAAGGTTCATTAATTCAGTTTTCAGTCACTGCCGGAATTTCAAGCTGTGGTACAGGCACTATTAGGAGCAAGGTGTACCAGGGCCATCTGAAGAGCTGAATTCCTCTTTCAGGGCAGGAATATAGCTGCTTTATCATTCTTCACCAGTTTAACTCAGGGAAATATGACATAAGATACTGATTATTTCACTTTGCTGTAGTCCAGATGCAAAGTGGTTCAGTTGAGATAAGAGGAATCAGATTCAATTTCTGTTGGTAAGAGCAGAGTTTAAACAGCTCCTTACTTCCCATCTCCCTATAAAAGTATGGAGACCTTTTATTCTTACCAGTAGGCTAAAATCAAAACACCAAGACATGCTACAGAGGAAGGTCACAGTCTAAATGTTTTCACTGACTAAGCAAAATCCTCTAGAGCAAAGCAAAATTAAGTCATCAGATGTCCTGTAACATTTTTTGTGTTGGAAAGATAACTCAGTTCAGCCCAATTTCTCACTGGAGGAAAGTCTTTTCAGACACAGTAGGGTTTTTTACTCTGGCAGGAGATAGCAATGAACCAACAGTTGCAAGACAGTCATCCTGAAGAACCCTAAACAAAACAAGGTAATGAAGAGGGGCAGCAACAGTGTAATATACATCACTCTAGTTTCACTGTTTGTGCTAGTGGGAAATACTGCTCTGTCTGCAGACACCTCCTCTTTCCATCACATTTCTCAGCAATACCATGTACTCCTTGGACAGAGATGCTGACCTGCAGATCCTTCTCAAAGATCTCTTACAAAGATACATCCCAAATTTCTGAAAATTAAAGGAGTTATGTCTTTGGGTGAGTTACACTCTATGCCTTCCTTGGTCTCAGGAAAGAGACAGAGAGAGAGAGAGATGCATCTTAGATTTAAGATAATCAAGCTAATGAGTTCTCAGTCTGCATGTGCCCATCTCCCCCTGCTAACACAAGGAAAATGTACAGATCCCTCAGCTTCCATCTGACAACATTCTGGCAGTAATTCTGAAAGACAGCCCCTGCTTAGTGCAAACCTAAGCAAGCTGTGCTTTTGGAAGGCAACTCCAATACCAACACATCAGTGAACTAGACATGGCAATATCACTGAGTCTGTAGTTTCCAAAGCAGAACAGGGTAAAAAATACAGTGTTACCACCCAGGATAAAACCAGGAGGTGAAGGGAGTATACTTCTTCTAACCTTTGCAATGTAGAAGTTAAGAGCTTCTCATATAAACCATCAGTGATTACAGCCACTTTTAATTTACTGCCAAGAAGGAAGCACAGTATAGGCTGGGAATGAATCTCAGCAAATCAGTCATTTTCTTGTGGATTTTCCTACCATCATATGAGGGGTACAATGGTGTAGAATTGTAATGAGGAGTTTAGAGGTCAAGGCAGATGCAGTTAGCATACTCCAGTGGACTCTCACACTCACATTCACCCAGCTTAGCTTGTCAAACACTCCTGAAGCTGCTGAAGGAATCTTGTCTACCTACTCTGAAATGCTTTTATTTTGAATTGGTAATGATTGGGTCACATCGTACAGATTATCCATACATGTTCTAGTTGTGCCTGTAGAGGAGGCAACAGTTTTGCTGAAGGGGTTTAGTGTTATTGCATGCAGGGAACAGGCAAGAAAAAGGTTAAACTTGACTAGGAAAACAAGGAGTCTGCAGCTGATGAATTATTGCATGCAGAGAAAGTGAACATGTAGTGAATAGCTCCTCCCTCGGAGCAGTTTACAGAGGTAAAGCTGTGTTCCTTTTATTGCCTGCTTTATCAAAACAGTGTGTCTTCAAAGCTGTACAGAAATAGATGAAACACACATCTTACAAATTTTTCAATCCCCTTTGATTTTTACTCCATTTCTTAGTTCAATAGAAGAGCTTGACGGTAGCACTGAGACAAAACAGACTTTTAATGAACCTTTGTTTACAGCCCTGCTAATCAGCACGACTCATCTACAAATCCATTTCCCCAGCAGTCTCACCCCTTGATGGTTGCCACGCTTACACTTCAGACCAGCATCCCTTTTAAATGGGAAGGGGTGGTGCTTGATTGCATTTCCCAGTGATGTGATGGCAACAATGGTAAAAACAGGCCTTCTAATCAATCTCTTCTAGCATCCTGGACTGCTGCTAGCACTTCCTCTTGTTGTTCTAGGAGGAATGTGCACACCTATAGGTCAACACAGACATGTACATTTTTAATTCACTGAGCACAGGATGCTTCACTTCACAGTGTTTCCATAATCACCTACCTTTCCTCTTTAGCTAGTCATTTATATGCAATTCTTTCTGCATCATGCTAAATTACACTACATATCTGCAGGCAGACCTTCCACAAAACTCGATTTATTTTGGTATATCAGAAAACTGGAGAGAAGTAACATATTTTCCATCTGTATCTTAAACATATCTTCAGTTCCACTATGCACATACAGAGTTTGGGAGGAATTTCAGATTCAATCTAACAGAGTAGAAAATATCTATTTGTTTCAAATTTCTGATAAGCAGCATACAAATAAAGCTCCTCCTTTCACTGTCTTATATTCAAATAGCAAATGTTGTTAAAGTTTTTAGAAAAGAAAAAAACATGTGATGAAAGCATCACTTTACAAGACTGGGTTATAGTAAGGGTCTTAATTGTCTATATTACAAAACTGTTAATATATCTTAACTGACAAAGTACGCTATAAAACAGACTGAAAGACTTTTACCCTAAGGAGATTACAGGTGAGCCACATGAAGATGACTTTTTCACTCCTGTGAGTAGTAGCTTAAGCTAGGTTTTGCCACTCCCTCTTATCTCCTCTAAAGGCAGAGTCAGTGTTGGGCACAAAGAGAGGCAGAGAGGAAATGTGGTTAGAAAGCCGTGCACTCAGCTAAGCCACAGCTCTGAATTTCCCAGTGGAGACTCTGGCCAGCAGATGCACTTACAAGCAGTGTCAAGGCTGCCCAGACCAGCTCACAAACCACTGCTGGGCAAAGGAACAGGAAGCCAAAACTTTCTGCTTATGGCTTTTGCTGATGAAGTTGAAATTCAGCCCATTATAATAAAAGATGAAGTATGTACATTTTTGGCATCATTATTGATTAGAAAAGTTACTGATGAAGCATGTTTGATTCAATTGAAGGAGTCTTGAATAGCACCCTCCATCTCATTGATCTGTACTGTTTTCCTGTTGGTTTCTTCTATGAAATATTCTCCCGATTGCTGAAAGGGTTTTGGTTTTGTTGGGTTTTTTTTTTTCCCTGAATTGATAACATGCTCAAGTGCTTATCTAAGGTTCATGCCCTTTCCCATAATTCAGATAGAACACAGTAAAATATGGCAAAGCTGATCAGAGGCTCTGCAGTACACCCTAATACTTGCATACCCAAATATTGAGTACTGAATTTGCACACTCTACACCTTCTCACAACATAGAAATGATGGAAAATGGTAGATAAGTGAGGAGTCCTTCCTTTTGTTGTGCTCCAAAGCTGAAGCTCTCAGCTGAGCTAAGGTGGCATTTTGGGTTCTGTTTGAACTTTGGGCAATGTGTTCTGTGACCTGGTCCTTAAATCAGAGGCAGCTGTTACACAGCTAACAGCAATGTTGTGGTCCTCTCAGCTTTACAAAATTATATTTTAAGTATTATAAAGTCATAAAGTCATAAAATCATTGAATGGTTTGGGTTGGAAGGGACCTTAAATATCTTCTCATTCCACTCCCCTTGCCACAGACAGAAACAATCTTTCTCGGGACCAGGTGGCTCAAGCCCCCTTCTAACCTGGCCCTGAACACTTCCAGGGATGGGGTGCCCACAATTTCTCTGGGCAACCCATTCCAGTGCTTTGCCAATCTCATGGTAAAGAATTTCTTTCTAACATCCAATCTAAACCTTCCCTCTTTCACTTCAAACCCACTCCCCCTTGTCCTGCCATTACCTGCTCCAGCTCTCTTGTAGCCCCCTTTAGTTACTGGAAGCTTCTCTAAAATCTCCCCAGAGCCTTCTCCCCTCCAGGCTGAGCAACCCCAGCTGTGTCAGCCTTTCTACTTGGACAGGTGCTCCAGCCTTCTGGTCATCCTCATGGCCTCCTCTGGACTGGCTCCAGAGCTTCATGTCCATCCTAAATTTCATTAATAGGAGGTCTCAAGGTCTTGGACTGAGCAGAATAATTCCATTAACATGTAGCAGACATCTTTATACTGTTTTGAAAGCTTTTTCATTGTGACAGTAGCATCTCTAGAGACTATTTTTGGGCTTGCCAGAGATGTTAATGGTAGTGTTTGTTTTAGATAGCTGGCTTTCTTCCAATTAATTATGGCTCTTTATGAATCATTTTGTTTGGAAATCTCTGATAGAGATTACGTGAACATGACAGAAGGTATTCAGAAAGAACTTAGAAATTATAAATTGCCAAATGCTATTAAAAGGAATTGTCAACATCCTTGCTACAGACAGATACAATCTTTTAAATGCACCTCAGCACAGCAACAGCCTGATAATAGTCCACTTAGTGTGTGATTTTAGCCTTGGCAAGAAAGTGTTAGGATTTTAAATTACTGTAATATAAAATGCCATAATTGTTACCAGTATCTGATTCAGGCATCACTGAATGGGTTGTGACAGATGATACAAACAGCAGTTGCCATAGGAATGGTTCATTTGGATTTTGGTACTGTATTATAGCACATTTACAGGTGGCTTTGGGAATCCTTTCAAATTCTTTGAGTAGCATATTCCATATTAATGGTTAGTTGAGCAAGAAAAATGAAAGATGCTTGATGCTAGAATGTTACTGATATGTAAAAACAGAGAGAAAATAGGTCCTTCTTATCAGGAGTGTGGTATACATGCAAAGTAGTTCAAATTGTGATAAATGTCAACTTCAGGCTTATGACAATCTTTATTTATTTACCTCGTACATCACTTCATATGGCCAACAATGTCTGCTTTCCTACCCATTTTGAAATTCAAGGTCCAAAAATATTAGAATCTCAAAAATAATTATCATTTCTGAATTTGGCTTCTTCTTCTGAGAAAAATTGGACAAAAAATATAGCAAAGGCTTTTAAACTGTGTCTTTTGACAGACAGGGACTGTGAACAATTTTTGCACATCAGCCTCCTCTTTAGGGCACTGCATGAAAAGGGGGCAAGTGTAGGTCTAAGCCCTACACACACAACAGTACAGAAATGACAGCAAGTGTTGAGACAATTGTTTTAAAGCCAACTGTCCCCACTGCACATCTGCTTCCAAAGTTTGCTGTCTGGATATCCCATCAAACACTTCACATTTGTTCACTACACCCTCACTGAAATGTATGTATAACCAGATCTCCCTCTGGA
Source organism: Pycnonotus jocosus (assembly GCA_013400435.1). NCBI lineage: Eukaryota > Metazoa > Chordata > Aves > Passeriformes > Pycnonotidae > Pycnonotus > Pycnonotus jocosus. The sequence goes on along the minus strand of VWYP01002916.1, from coordinate 224,769 downwards.
CATCTGCTGAGGAACAAAATTTACCCTGTGAGAACACATGGAAATGAAATGCTTGTAGCAGGACTGAAGTTACTGCTTCCTGCCCTCTGATGTGACCATGGTTGTCAGGAAGTAATTTTAAGACTTCATGTTTTAAATTTGGTTCCTCTGCTCAATTCCCTGAGTCCTTCCCACCCCTCAACTTTTTTATTTTCCAGGCTGCCAAGTGTATATACTGAGGAAAACCTTGAAAAGGAACACTGAAATAAAATATCCAGTGGGGTATTCACTTCTGAGAGTGAGCCCCAGGGGATTGCCAGAGGAGGGAGAGGATGCCAGTTTGCTTGGGATCAATAATTATAAAGCTTTCCAGCTCTGTTCTCCTCCACAGGTTATGCTCAGTCATAAGGGAAATGCAAGTGGGAATTTACCTGAAATTACAACATCCTTTTTAAATTTACATGTACCACAATGATAACGTTCTCTACAGATCTTCTAATCCAATATTTTAAGTCTTTTATGAGTGGCTTGAATTCTCTGAACAAAGCACTATGATTAACACTCTTAGGTTCTAAAACAACACACAGCCAGCAACTCTCTTCCATTAAAGACTAATTGAAGTACAACAATTGATCACAACTCAACTTTTAGGAGTTTTATTTTCAGCCACTAATGCCTTGCCAAGTCTCTCACCTCATGTTGCTCTTCTTGTTTGGGGAAGCTCATGTTGGCATTCCTTGAGGCTTGCACTTGAATGTGGCAGGGTTTTATTCCTTGCTGGTGCATCAGGGAAGCTTAAGAGCCAGAGCTAAACAAAGTTTTTAAGTGGGAGACTACCTCTGAGATTCAGAGTCAAGTTCCTTTCACCATGACTGGTTACCTGTGGCTGGCCTATACACAGAATTGAAAATATCTCTCTTGTTTCAGCTCATGTTTTCCTGTGATCAAGAGAAGCAGACACAGTCCCAGTGAGATTTCACTTTTAGTGGTCTGGTTCATTTGATCTGAGAAGCCTTTTTGGCTCAGATAGCTCCTCCTGCTTGTCTCCACCACTGAGCATATCTTGGGGCTGAGTGTCTGAGCTCCCTGATGCCTCCTCTTGCCTTCTCCTGTTAATGACCCCAACCTGGAGCAAGAGTCAGAGCAGAGCTCAGCATCACTGAGAGAGAGCTGCAGGATTCTCCTCTTTTGCCTTTACATGCTGAGGGAATCAGGAAGAACAAAACACAACCACTTCCTTTCTCAGTTGCATCTTCCTGAATATTAATTTGTCCTTTGGTATCAGGCCAGGAATTCCTACACGTGGAACAGAACCATATCCCTGCTGTCACTAATTTACTGTCAAAATTCCTATTAAATTAAGTCCTTTACTTCTAGCCTTGGCATGTGGGTGCCAATCACAGACTGAGTTTTCCATGCTATCTGTTCTGCATTATCTACATCAGAAATGCACCATACCAATGCTCAGATATGCCATCCAATTTACTCTCTGTAGGCAATTAGAGCAAATACAAGACAGAGGACAAATTTAAACTACATCATTTTAATGGGACTAGCATTTGAAGATTCATCAATCCAATTTACCTCCCAGGAACTTTCAGAGAGTGAGAATTCCTTGAAGAATCTGTCTGGATGAATTAACTTCAGGAAAAGCATCTTCAGGCTATTGATCAATCAGCCAGTTATATATTTCTCTGTCAAGTTAGGTTTTGGCTGCAACTTTCAGAACACTAAAGAGAAAGGCTTTTGTAAAATGTCATCTTTTCCAAGCTTCTATTTCACCTTCTTGTTTTTGAAATCCTAATTTGAAGCCCAGGACGTATTCTCTACTGAATTAAAACTTCACCTGATTCACAATGTCCCACTAGTGAAACAGGAATGTGGGGCTGATTGAAAAATTTTGAGAATAAAAAAGTCTCTGAAAATGGGAATGTTATTAAAATATACTGATTTCAATATGCCAAGAGCATTCTCTTTGGCTGTGGCAACCTAGAGTCAGATCCTGCTGGGAATCAAGACCACTAACATTAAGGATTTGTCCCTGCAAACAACCTATGGGAGTGATTCTTCTTTGACCTTCCAGGAAAAATACTCCACTTAATGTTAATTAGGTAGTGCAGCATTTCTCTGCAGTCTCTAGGACATTTTTTACAGTAGACAAAACAAAACCTAGAAGTACTTTTTGGAGGGTTGACTAAATCCCAGGAAAATCCCTGCCTAAAAGTAGGTGGAGGCTCTCTCCTGTCTGCCTCCCCAAAAGAATTACAAAGCCTTCCTCAAAAATCCATGGATGGCTTGTGTCCAGCCAGGAGGTAATGATTCACTTGCAGCTGGGACCAGCTTGTGAGCTGAGAAACAAAAGCTTTGAAGAAACCTTTCTTTCCTGTTATATACACTCAGAAACAGAATTTTGTTGATGAGTAACCAGTAAATATGAGAGAAAACCTAGTGAGAAACAGTGTAATTTGGTATTTCAGAGAATGGCATCAGGTATGTGGAAGAATAGGTAACAACAGGCATCTTAATTCTGGAAACCATGTTTCTGAGAAATCCTCATAACCATTCAGTTTATTTTCATGCTGTGTTTTTAATTTTCTACAATTTTGACTTCTCTGCATGTGTGTTTTTCTGATGAGCACAGAAGGTGAGATGCTGACAGAGATACAAATCCTCTGTTTATGCCTTGCTGGCTGACTTTCTCTACTCCCTATGCATCCTTACTAAGATAAAAAAAATCCCACTGCACTTTTCCTAGTAAGGCATGCCTTTTTGGTCCAGAAATAGCCTGGAGAGTGATCACTTCCTCCCACTGCCTGTTTACAGTGCTTCCCAGCAGTGTGGGTGACAAACAGGTACTGGTGTCTCTGTTCCATCAGGAGAGTCTTCATTACGTGGCAAAAAAATGTCAGAAACAATGGAATTCACCTCATTAAATGCAGGCATCCCAGGCATAGAGCCAGTCATTTAGGCTGTTTAGTTCATAGAGGGAAAGAATCACTTTTGAAGCAGTCTAATAAAGATAAAATAGGCCAGGTGACAGCTTTAGAGGTGCTTATTTTCCTGGTTTGGTTTTTTGCAGGAACTCCAAGGGTGACAAGCTGTGATGGAAGCAGCCATACTGAAGACAGCAAGGGTAAGAGGATACTAATCATATTGCTTTTCATAATAATTTGAGATGAGATGACTCCTTATTTTCTCCTATCCCCTCAAATACCTATGAGTTCGCTCAGTTTGAGGAGTGGCTTAGGAAAGGATCTGTATTTAAAGTCAAGACAACTTTTTTTGTGGGAACATATTGAGAAAAGGATATGGGAAAAATCACCACAAAAGGGTGGTGAAAAGGTGAGGGAAAGCCCTCACCTCTGTTCATTCCTCTGTACTGAATATTTCATTCCTCCAAAAGAGAAGGAGAAGCCACTGTAGACAGCAGTTGGAGTAACAGCAAATATCAGCAGGGAACTGCACCGAGGGTCCCAAGTCAGCATCCTGGGACAGATTTTGGCAGTCCAAAATCCAGGAGAAACACATACAGTTCTGCTCTGTCTGAGCACTGGCACATGGCCCTTTGCAGACCTCTAACAGCAGCTGGAGGACAGCAGGAGGCCTGCCTGGACTTCAGTGATACCAGCAAGTTAGGGCTGCAGTGGTGATGCTCTCAAGCTGCTGCTCCTCTTCTGTCACACAGTCAAAGCACATCAGAGGGAAGCTGAGCTTTGAGATTTGGTTCTTAACTCATCACGGTGTATAAGATATCAGTATCACACACACACCCCACCCCCAAAAAAAAAAAAAAAAAAGAGAGAGAGAAAAGGTGGGGGAAGGAAGCATAAAAGAGAGGATCATGAAAGATTTGTGCAGGTCTTGATCTAAGTGGCACTCTACATGTTGTTTCAATGCATTGACTTTCAGGAGCTATCAGTTTCAAGACATCAATCTGCATTTGAAGTCTTGGTCCACCAAATTACTAGTGCAGATTTTCTCCCTTCTGACATTTAGTCTTATTTATGTTGAAATGTTTGGAAATGTATTTTACTGCCTTTTTTTTAATTTACTACTGTAGTTAGTCTAGTTTTTACATCAAGGTATTTCATTCCTCTCTGAAAGCACACCTATTAATTCCAGTTTCATCTTTTAAAATTATTTAAGAATTGAAATAAGTCTGTGCAGCACTGCCAATATCTCAAGGTCTGAAGGCAGCATTTCCATAGCAAAAGTCCCCAGTTGCCCCAGTAACAAAACTATGAGGTGTAAACAGTAATAACAGAATTTTGGCTATCTCTCTAAGCCACTCTGAAATATGACATATTTGAAAATGAGACTGAAAAAAACATGTAAAGGAATAGCTATTTTGTGTGTACAAGCATCCATATGTTTACAGGTACAGTGCAACAGCCTCAGTATCACTCACAGGCATTAGTAAGTCATGAAACCATAGAAACATGGAAGATCCTCAGTTGGTGGAGACCCACAAGCATGAAAGCCTGAATTTCAAGTAAGCTGCGAAAATGTACTCTTGATGTCAGTGACAAGGTGTTCACCCTTTACTGCTGTCTATAAATGCATTACTGAAGGTTTCATCACATACATGTGTACCACATCTGGTTTTCATAAACACACCACATCTACATTGCAGTTAAGCTCATAAAATGTCTAATTTTGAAAGAGGCCAAGTGTGTATGTGAAGTTTGTGTTATCCAAATGGTTTTTTAAAAATTAAGATAAGATTTAATCTTTAACCTGCATTCTGGAAAATACTAATACCTTGATCTTTAAGAATCTGGACTCCATTAAATCTGAAAGTGTCAATAAATGTCTTTGAAACACAGATGTGCTGTAAGTCTTGATTAACGATTAACCTTGCATCACATCTTGATTCCCTTTGCATCCACAAAGACCATCCCAATACCCAAAAAGAAAGGATTCTAGAAGGGACTTGAAGAGCCCTAGTAATTTAAATGTCTAGTGTTACATGTCTGTGAATGTACAATCCTCTCATGCTTTTCTTTCCAGCCTCATTTGAGTCAATGCCAGCCAAAGCAGCCACGATTTGGGAGAGTGCTGGGGGCAGAGCTGATCCCTGTGCTGGGGCTGCAATCACAGAGTGCTGGGAAAGAAATCATGTTTCCTCGAATTGTGACAGCCATTTTCATCTCAGTGTGCTCTACAGGAGAGGTCAATGTAATTACCATAACCTACTCCACACATCTTCTGCATCAAGAGTGTTTTTTGATCATGTTCCCCAGAGCACCACTTCTGTATCATTTCAGTACTGAATTGGTCACTACCTGCTATTTACTTGAAAAACTCACAAATTCAAGGCTGTGAGATCTTGCTGATATGTTTGCCTGTTAGGGAAGTGTCTTTCTGTAAAAGACAGAAGCCTACTCTCATACTGACTCATGACCACCTTCACATTTGTGTTTGCATTCTTGAGGCAACCATCAGAAAACAGGCTGAGAAACAGAGGCTGTAGAGAAGGACAAAAATCTCTCTATAAAATTACCTGGGTTACAATTATCAGCCTCAACATTTCATGTTTTATTTCTAACCTACAGTACCAGCTCAGAGCCTGGAGACATCAATATTTTATACCTTTAATTTAATCACTTCCTGTGCACTGCATAATATTATAGCTCTTTGTAGGTTACATATTAGCAACAGCAGAATCATTAATTAATGCTTTCAAATAAGATTTAATTCAGACTTTTGTGCCTTTAGAATAAATAAATAATATCTTCTCATCATTATCTTGTTATTAACAATCTTGCTTTTTAATATATTTTACTACATAATTAACAATGTCATATCTTCTTAAAGGCACTCATCTATTGAAATAACCAACTTCAGATCAAAAATTTGTAAAAAAAACCATGAAAAAAGCTATTACAGAACAAGTTAAAATTACATAAGGAGCAAGAAACTTCTCATCTCTGGAAATGCTCTTGAAATGCAGTCAATTCATTATACCACTGACAAGTTCATAATTGGTCATCCCTGGAAGGGGAGATTTTGAGAACTGTGAGGCCCACAGAATGAAACTATGATTAGATACCTGTAGGGATGTGAAACATTTTGGTTCCCTTTGTGGTTATTTTTTTAATCTCAAAGCAATAATGATACCCCCAGAGTGTCATACTTTTACACAGACGATCTCATCACTTTCTTCCTTCCTTCAGCTGAAATAATATTTAGAAGAAATGCGATAAATATAATGAAGCTGAGCTTCAATAAAAGACTAAATTGTGCAGAATTTAATGTAAAAGACTCTTGAAGAGGGATCATCAATGCAGTAATAAACATATATCCATTTCTTCATTGTTCCACTGTGGAAGAGTGGATGCTAGCTCATGGGGATCTCATGTTTTAGCTTGTAAAGCTGGCTTTTATAATGGGTGGGTGTTTGGAGACCACAAACAAAGGGTCAGACAGGGAAACCAGAAAATTCACTGCCATGGAAGCAAGTCTTAGGTGGAAATTACTTCCATAAGTGAGCATAGAATGAGTGGCTGCAAAAGAAAATATGTAGTTAGTATGCCATGAATCACACACTGGTTTTATGAAAATAGTGAAAGACTGAATTAGATTTGAGTGCATGTGGTTTGTTCTTCTCAAATCTGAGAATTAGCCTGCATTATGGGGTGCAGTTGAGAAATGGCAGAGTATATAGCCAGTAATTTGTGCTAGGATGCAGGTGAGGTTTGAGAATACAGCAGACCTAAAAAAACCCAAAGCGACAAGTGGGACACTCAACATCTACCTTCTCATGTTACCTGGACCCAGTAATTTCTAAGAGAGGAATGCCTTGGTGTGACAAGACACAGGGAGTAAAGATAGGCCACCAAACTGAGGAAGGACATTCCAGAGACTGGTTCAGAGGAATATGACTTTTGTATGTCCTCCTGAGGCATCACAGTGTGTAGACAAACATCTGCCTAAGATGGAGGGACAGGGGTTGAGTGACTTCCACCATCACCTCTCTCAGAAGAGTTTCCTGTTCACCAACAGCCATAAAAAGCAAGTCCCAGCATTAGTTCACAGCAGCATGGATGGGTTTGGAGGCAGGAGAGTGAAATATACTCCTGACTCAGCAGCTCATCCCAGAGAGGAGGCCAGCTCTGCTGCTCCCTGTGTAGGTGGTGGCAGCCAGCAAGGCAGATGCTGCCAGGACTTGGCAAAGTGTGTTTGTGTGCATGGAACAGGAGCACTGCCAAAGGCACACAGTTCCTGATGGCAAACACTTTGTGAATGCTGGCTGAGGCCAAAGCCAGCCTGTTTGCATAAGTGCCACACTTCTAATAATCATCAGATATCCCAAATTTCCCACAAAGTGTCCTTTGGTGAAATCCATCCCTGAGGTTTTGGTAGTTCATTGAATATATACCCTCATCTCTCCATGACAGAACCTGATGTTTCCCAAAAATTCTTCTTAGTCACAGAAAGCCTTGCTTCCAGATTGTTCCCATAGCTGTCTGATGGGTGTGGAGGTTTGTGATGGAAGCAGAAATTAGTGAATGTAAAGCCACTACAAGGTGGCCAAGGTGTATTTTGTTACAGAAGTGTGTCACCAGCTCAACTGTTGAGTGAAACTCCTCCAAAGTTCAATCAAATGATGCAGAGGCTGAGTGGGGACACAAAAGCCTTGAGTCAGTGGTTCTCACTATTATTGGTTGCAGGTAAGCAGTGCATATCCATGAGATTTAAACCACAAAAAATATGCCTAAGCATCAGACACCAAGAACCAGAAACAGCAACAGCAATAAACCAGAATAACTAATGTGGAGTAATAGTGCAGATGTACTAATACTTAAGGAATTAAAAAAGTTAAGTAAAAAATAATATGAGTAAATTCTGGACTTTTCTTGTGCCCTCAAAAACCTTGTCAAAAATATGACACAATTTAATTCTGACCCCACAACTAAAGTCAACCGTGTGTATAAACTGGATTCACTGGAGAGGGTCACACACATTTTCAGTTCCAGGTTTGCCCCTTAAGCTGGACAAACTATTACACTGGTTTTTAGACCCAGTTATTGTGACTCACAATGGAGGGTGCCTAACTCAATTTTTCTATGTAACTTCATTTTTATATTTTCTATAATGAAATGCCCTGGCTTTCATTAATGTAGAGAAAGGCTTAGAGACTCAGAATAAAAATCAAAATGTGCAGAGGGAAGAAAGGGGCAGAGAGAGGGACAGAGAGGGGAAGGGA